>OY796897.1:21199729-21600402 GCA_963680785.1 Diplosoma virens | reverse complement strand
AGCTGCTTTTTGAGATACCAAATTTTGCTATAAAAAACATAAATGTTAATAAACACCGTATGAAAATCAATACTTCTAAAGTGCTCAATAACAAAGTTAGAGCTTAAATTAATTCCACGCAATTAATTAAATTAATTAAACTAAATTTAATTTAATTTAACTAAATTTAATTAAATCAATTAATTAATCAACCAATTAATTAAATTAAGCAACGGAGGCGCTAATACATAGGGTAAGCAATTACCCCGACCTGCTTCCGGAGATGTCAAGATATTGCTGTCCGATAGAAATTTTTTATTTTGTTTTTAGTTTATAGAACTATGACTGAAATTTAGAATTGCTTGCCAAGACCGTGAAGCAGGGAAGTGCCATAAAAGTGTTTTTCCTAATGACACAACAGAATGGCTTGAGTAGGTTTTGAACCGATATCATGTCGATCACAATCAAGGCGCTTTAACGCACTTTACACACTCGACAATTAGGCCTCCATGGTTGTGAAATCGGAATCGCTGGAGTCCCACGTTTAGAGATAAAGTCGGAGTCGTTTTTTCAGATGTTCAAGAGTCAAAGTTTAAATCTCAAACTTTTAAAGGGCTGAAGTCGGAGTCGAAAAAAATTTGTCTTTGTATACGGAAAACGAAAGAAATTTTTTTGACTCCACAACCATTGCTATAAGTCACACTGTGCAACCAGGGAGGATCCAGCAAACAAGAAGTGACACTCCCTTATATAAAAATAGCTTTTAGTAATTGCATAATTAGCTACTTATAATATCTTTTCTTGACTGCAATTAAGAGTAGATTAAAACTGAAAATTTTTTATTCTTACTCTGGTTACACTCAACCCCTGACCACAGCACTTTTTTCTGTTAAGTTAATGCATATTATAAGTATTGGAAATGATAAGAAATTTCAAGCGGTAGCTTTAGACAAGTGCCCACATTCTTAAAGAATCTTGACATTTCAGGTAGGGCTGCATTCAAATGAAGATTTTTTTATTTGTCATTCGACTTTCAAACCCAATAAGCAATTAAGCACATTTTGACGCCTTTTTTCCAATAAAAATATTTTTTAATCTTTTGTTGAATTTTTCAGAACAACTCCCAAACCGAAACATAAGTTTAGTTTTGCAAATAAAAAGCAAAATTTGGACGTCAATATAAAGCCAAAATTGTTTTTAGTTTGCACTTTAACCCTTATTTACCTAGGCTGTTTTTACATGTCCAATACTCTTAACAGACAGTAGCTGCACAGTTGATTTTTTGATATGTTGGAGAAAATTTATTCTAGTTTAGTCAAATGTCTTTACTTTTAATATATTCGCTATTAGTCTTTTCTTATTTTGCATAAAGTTGAAGGTCCTCAAGTTTTCGTTGATTGCTTTGTTTTGCGACATAGTCGTATTAGTCATAGTCTGCTGTAAAAATAAATAACTACTACGTCAGGCAGTAATCTTGACAAACACAGCAAGACGTTCAAAACGTTTTTTTACTTATCTTTTGATTTTTGCAGAAAAAAATTGTACAAAAATCATGAGGTAAATCAAAAAATAGCCTGCTACACTAAAACTACTAATCGGATTTGCTCAAGTAAAATACCAAAATATTTAGGAATAAATTTTAGGAAAAGTCATAAAATTTTAGGTTTTTATCATCCAAACTTTACGAGTTATATCGTTTTTATATAAGGGGGAGTCCTTTGAGGACCCCCTCTTAGGTAGATTAGGGTTAACGTAAAGTCCAAAAGATGACCTATTTAATTACTCGCCGTATTTTTGCTTGTTTATTTTTGAATCATCCATATGATAAATATTACTATAGCTTCCAGGAATTAACCAAAAATTGATGATGAAGTGAACAAAGAAAAATGCAAATCGCATTCTCGCTCAAGCACATCTAAAAAAGCGACTCCGGCTTCAGCATATTTTAAAAAACTACTTGGTTTCCGACTCCAAGAAAACCATGCGACTCCAATTTCCAACTCTAACACCACAACCCTGGCTTAAACCAAAACAACTTATGTAAAGTCTCGTGTCTCGTCTCGTCTCGGTCTCGAAGCACTGTGCCTCGACTCCACCTTTGATGTCTACACTTTCAGCGTATCTCCAGACTTGGAGGTTGAAGCTCAATCACACTATGACTGTTGCTGCAGCCTTTCATTCAAATAACCTTTAACAAGTCGAAATGGGTCTTTTTGACCCATAAGGCTACATATTGATTGTTAATTCTGTTCCTGCTGCCCTAAATTGGCTGTTGTTTTCTATAGCTGCCTCTATTAGTGGGCCGGACATGTGGCACATTTGAAAGTTTTTTGCAGTTGATATTTTTCTAATGAGCAGTGATTTATTTATCTGTTGGGTTATTTTGACCCGCTTCGACTCTTTAAGTTACTAAAGTTATGCTTGCATTTTTAGATTATTTAGAGCTATAATGGCGTCTAAACGTGTACTAGATACAATACATGTATTGGAATTGCTAGAAAATGATCCGGACTCATGTGATTTTGAAGAAGAATTCAGTGATTCTGATTACGAGGAGGAGATTATTGAAGAAACAGAACACAATTCTGACTCTGAGCAAGAACTTTCTGATGACAATGGCGAAAGCGACGATGATGAAATTCCAGTAAAACGAATTCTACTTGCCAAAACTGGAGCTACGTGGCAAGAAACTCCTTTTCGTTCAAATGTTAGGCGTAGTGCAAATAACATAATAACAACACAGCCTGGACCAATTGGTGCTGCAAAAAATGCTAAAACTCCTTTGGACATATTTAGTTTTTTTATGACTCCAGCAGTGATTGCCAAAATTACTGATCATACAAACCAGAAAATTGAGAAAATAAAGAATCGATATTCGTCCAAGTACGATGTTACTGCAACAACAACTTCGGAAATTTTGGCAATGTTGGGAATTTTAGTAATCTCTGGTGCACAGCAAGCTTCTCGCCATGATATTGCGGACCTATGGAAATCTGATGGAACAGGAATGGACTTACTGCGATCTGTAATGACCTACAAACGCTTCAAGTTTCTTTTATGCCATATGCGATTTGATGATAGTAACACAAGAGAAGAACGCCGTTTAACCGACCGTCTGGCCCCGATTCGCAACATTTTTGAAAGTGTGGTTGGAGCTTTCCGTCAGATGTACAGTCCTACAGAGCATTTGACACTTGATGAAGCACTAGAAGCTTTTAGAGGCAGGTGTTGTTTTGTGCAATACATGCCAAAGAAACCAGCCAAGTATGGAATAAAACTGCAGTGCTTATGTGACGCGAAGACCAATTACATATGCAACATGGAAGTGTATGTCAGAAAACAACCTGAAGGTCCATTTCAGCTTTCCAATAAACCACATGATATTACGCTTCGTATGGTTTCCCCAATCGTTGGCACAGGCAGAAACTTGACAACAGATAATTGGTATACAAGTGTTCCACTAGCTGAAGATCTACTGAAAAAGAAAGTAACACTGGTCGGAACAATGAGGAAAAATAAACCGGACATTCCACCAGAAATGATGCCTAACAAAAACCGTAAGTTGCTCTCCTCTCAATTTGGATTCCAAAAAGAAATGATGATGGTTTCCTATGTGCCCAAACCAAAAAAGGCAGTTATCTTGCTGTCCACGATGCATTCGGATGCGAGCATTGATGAAACTACAAGAGACAAGCAGAAACCATCGGTAGTGACTTTCTACAATGAGACAAAAGGTGGAGTAGACACTGCAGATAAAAAATGTGCTGCTACATCTTGTTCTAGAAGAACAAATCGTTGGCCGATGTCTTTGTTTTATTCCCTGGTCAATAAAGTTTGCCTAAATTCCTTCGTAATATACGTGTGGAACAACGATGAAGATGGCCTCCGTTCACGGCGAGAATTTTTGAGGCGTCTTGGAAAAGAACTTTTGAGGGAACAACTTGAATTACGTTTGCAAAGCAGAACTGGAATACAAAGAGCTCTTCAAAACACCATTGAACGTTGTGCTTCGAGCATGGGTATCGATATTCCATCAGTTTCTATGGCAAATCAAGAAGATGTACGTACAAAAGCACGAAGAATTCGGTGTGCATATTGCAAAGGAAACGATCGAAAGACCTCAACTTATTGCTACAAATGCACCAAACCAATCTGTAAGAAGCACCAAGCACCTCCAACCTGCAAAGACTGCGTAGAATAAAACTTTCAACTTATGAACCTTTGAAACAACTCTTGCTGGATAAGATTTTTCCCTTTCCTTTTCTGTTCGTTTGTTTTTTCGTTCTTTTGCTAACAAAACTTTTATTTCAATAAAATTTGAAAGATTCTCATTCATTTAATACTTCGAAAAACTTTTTAAGCCAAAGCACTATTGCAAGCACATTCATATGTTGAATATTTTGAAAAATTTAAGGCTTGGGTCAAAAAGACCCACTTCGACTTTTAATGCGTGAAAAATATTTCTACCCGTTAAAGGATAACCGAGAAGTCAAACGTGAGCTAAAAGTCTTCAACAACGATAGACTTTTACCGTTTTGTCCAATTCCTACTTATCTTGGGGTAAAGCAGGACAGATCGCTCACGTTTCGTCACCATTTAGTGGCATTGCGCAAAAAATTATCCTCGCGCGTCACACTGCTGAGGCGACTTGTACGCTCAGGATGGGGTGCTGGTGTCAAAACGCTAAGCATAGCCGCCTTATCTCTGGTCTACTCAACAGCTGAGTACTACGCACTAGTCTGATGTCGCAGGGCTCACACTCGCCCCATCGACAGTAACTTGAACAACGCCTTGCGCATAGTCACTGGATGCCTGCGTCTCACTCCAAAGGACCACTTACCTATACTCTCAGGGATCCAGCCAGCTGAGCTTCGCCGACTGGGAGCGACATTATCTTTGGCTTACCGTGGATCTCTTGACCCTGATTATACCTTGTATGGTCTTTCATTGGGTCCTCAGATGCTTGCCAAGAGAGACTAAGATCTAGTCGCCCATATCTGCCAGCTTCGCGGAATCTTTTGGACAACCTTGCTGGACTTGGCATCCGCGCTTCTGAGAGGACAAATTACAAATGGAATGAGGAATACTGTGAAAATTCTTCCAGGCTCCGTGTTTTTGTGCCCAGGATCAGTGCCAGGACTGTTGGGATGGGCTTGTCCCGAGCAGCTTGGGTTAAGCTCAACCGCTTGAGAACTGCTGTAGGGCGATTCCATTCGTCCATGCATAAATGGGGTTTCGCTCCTTCAATGAATTGCGAGTGCGGCGCTGCCGAACAAACCGCAGATTACGTTCTAATAGCGTGCCCCATACATCGGGCACCACATGGAGCACGAGGTCTGGCGGTTTTGGGTAACAAAACTCGATGCTGGTTCAACAACATCACTGCCAGCATCTGATCGGGAAGTATAACAACTTGGGCGAGTAAAAAGATAAACCCTCGGTCCCAGTCCTGTTTGTGTCTGGCCTGATGGATGCTCTTCTAAACGACGACAACAATCTATTTTGATCAGGTACGCCTCTAAAGCAAAGCGTAGTAAATCTAAACGTAAAGTTTTCAGAAACTAAATGCTGTAGGTGGAATTAAAGACATATATGTTTGTGTCATTATAGATAATCTTACTCAATCTAATCGCGAAATTTTATTTCTTTAAAAAAATTGACTTGATTCATTGAATTTCAGTCTTAAGTAACCTACAGAACTCAACAGATTTTAATGAAAAATTGGTTTTGCGTCGGACCAAAAAATGAAATTTTAACGTCAAAAAGTCCTTTTATTAAAGAATTTGGCGAAGAAAGATTTTTTTCTATTGTGAAAATATATTTTACACGTCCATCAGAACCGCTCATAATCAAGTAATGGACATTTCGAAGGTTTAAAATTTAATCATTAATTTTTATAAAAACATTTAAAAAACTCGCGTCACAAAGTTCATTTATTGTTTGTATACTTTAAAAGGAAAAACTAGAATATTAACTGAATAATAATTTTTTTCGAATAAAAATAATTAATTTTTGTAAAACTTGGGTTTGCGTCGCAATTACTACGACTTGCGCTTCCCGCTCCTATTGTTACTAACACGATTTCAAATGTTATAATATAATTGAAATCTACTTTTGCGTTTTGAGAAGCGCAAGTTTTCTTTTGTATTTAAAAACTGGATTATTCGATGCAGTTCTAACATTTAATTTAAATACATGATAAATGATTTTAACCGTAAAGTTTAACATCTACCCGGTAAAAATAAATTAGCGTCTAATAAAGTTTTTATAAAATTCTAAAGCAAAAGAAAGTTTTACAGCTAAACTTTCTTTTGTTTTAGAATTTTGTAAAATCTTAGCGTTGCAATTGTGGTATAAACTTTATTTATTTTTAAAAACACTTTATTAAGATTTCCAAAGAGAAAAATATTTATTTTCATTAAATTTTTTTATCGGTAACACAACATACCTGACTATTGAACAAAATACAGTTGAGTTATGTTTTGTTTTTAAACTGAGATTATGTTTCACTTATACTGTCGTTTATGTATATAACGTTTAGTAAAGCTTTATCAGAAAAATAGAGTATGAATTTATTATTAAGTTGCAGGGTAGGCAATCCGTCTACTTTGCATGACAAGAAGTAACTACGGAAGTGCGAATTAGTATTTTAATCTTAATCAAAACGCACTTGCAAAACAAATAAAAAGCATTAAGCACTCTGCAAAGACGAAAAAACTTAATTGATTTCGGAAAGAATAACGAGGCGTAAATGAAAAAATTATTTTCGAAAAACAACAACTAAAATTATTTCCAAAAGCAATTTAATTGACTTATGCGTTAAAACAAAGTCACTCAAATTCAAACATCATAAATTGTTTTAAAGCATTGACTTACGGTTAATTTTTTTGTACTTTATGTTATAATTCAGCTTGGAGGTATTTAAAACAAACTCTTCCCTTAGTTTTGACTTTTTTACATCCATTTATTTAAAAATCTAAAAGTATTCTTCAGTAACACGTAAGACAGAGAAAATCGGAAACGTCTATGCAATTTTTTTAATATCAACAATTGAATGATCATAGGAAGGAAAACAGTCTTTACTAAACATTCTAAGTAGACCTACCACCATCTTTCAAAAAGCTTATTTTACATATACAATACATATAGAAAAAGAAGAAGAAATTTTTAAAGATTGTTTTTCGTATACATTGTGTAATAATTATTAAAAAGAATTAAGACTTGGTCAATTTTAGTCGACAAAAGTATAATAATGAAAATGTAAAACTATCATTGTGAATGCCAATCTTGATTCAAGTAGTTTTTTATTTCCCCTCTTGCGTTGATGGTGGCGCGACTGCAGGAAATAGCTCTTTGTTGATACTTCCATCACCTAAACAAAATGAAATATTTAAGTAAATTTTAAAGTGATATAGAAAAAAATATCTGTAGGTTTAATGGATTAATTTTTTTTAGAAAATAGCCGTAAATTAACTTATCTGTTACACGATTTTATCATTTGTTCTTCCTTTCAAATCAGGTATAGGATCTTATTAAAATTTTGCATTTGTTCTATTGCTGTTGTGACTGTTGGCTTTTTATAAGGGCATTTTCTAAGCAATTTTCATTTTTCTCCACAACAAACATGATTTTTGAAGTGATGCGTTAATGCCAATGGCGAGACCTTGTCGGTCAGAGGCCTGGGCGTTTTAACCACTCGACCGCGCTGCCGAGAACACTTTATTTATGAAAAATTTTTATGTCGCTAATGTTACACGTTTTTTTATTTTTCTTCAAAATCTACTTTTATAGTAGTCGGCAGCTTGGTCAAAACAAAAACAAAGCGCAGTTTCCTTTCGGTCAACAAATGTTTGTAGTTAGGCTTATGTTAATACATCTTTGAGAAAGCCATTTTGAGTTACTCGACTTGAGATTCTTAACAGGAAACTCTATCTTACATTTATAATAACCAAAAAAATCACAACAAACGAAAAATTTTTCGTCCGGACAGCAATATCTTGATATTCCTGAGAACAAAAGTAAAGAAAATACACCAGGAAAATAGCTTTCTGATTAATGATGACCTCGGTAGTTTTTTTCAAGCTAAAAAATAAATAGTTGGTATGATATGTGAATGTTTTGAAACTCATGATAAAGTTGTCTTACGGCTGTGTCAACAAACAAAACTTTGTGTAACTAAGCAGTGCATATTTTTTTCTTGAACTCAAAGTTTTGTAAACTTTGGAACGCAACAATTTATCTTTATTAAAAGCAGTTTTGTAACTACAGCATAGCAACATCTAGCAAATTTGGAACTAGAAATCACGCTTTCTTTAAATATTTTTGCACAATATAATCATGATTTAAATTATAACCTGATCGCTGAAAGAGGTTGCCCAAAACGGGAACGTTTGTTGGTATTCGCACTCCTCCGACACGCTTGTAACATTGAGGAGTAAAGGGATATCTTTCAAGAACTGTTTCATCATCTTCCCAGCAGCAACCTAAAAAGTATAAAAATCTACTTGTAAACTGCTAAATATTAACTGAGTAGTTGACACTTTAGTTCAATTGATAAAAAATGTTTCATAGATAAACTATAAAAATTAAAAAAAAGCTTCACACAAATAAAAAGTTAGAGTTTGAAATACTTTTTGTATATCGGCAATCATAGCCGTACCAGCCGAAAAAACTTCGAGGGCAATACAGTTTTGCCCAAATTTTGCAACGTTTTCCTGAATCATAAAGACCAAAAAAAAGGCCATCACTTTAAATCTGCCTCTGATCTCTCAATATTTGTCCCAAAAATACAAAGTATAAACTAATACCAAAAATGTAGTAAACTTTATAAAAAAAGGTTTTTGCCTCAAATTTTAATCATTTTTCTAAATTTGGTAACTTTGTCATGCAGAAGTAGTTTGTTTTCTGTCCAGGAAAATATTTGTTTTACCCAAATATTTTCTGGTCGCTGCCCAAAAATGTCTGATTTTTCCCAAATTTTTAAGACTTGGGAGGCAATTACTTCTATCCCCCCAGAACTGGTACAAATATGTCGCCAATCATTTTATTACTTCTTATTTTAATTTTATGACTGAAATGTAAGAGTAATTCAAGAATTTAATTTTAAAAACTTGATTAAGTTTTTCATAGAATTTTAGGCTAAATCTAAACCACAATTAAGGTAAAGGCTTTAATAGAATTTTTTCTCTTAGTTATCCATAAAGTTTTCTTTAGCGGACGGAATTTCTAATTCGAATTTCAAACAAACTTGTTCTGTCTGTAATAAATGAAAGAATGCGTTGAGATCAACTACAGAAGATCAAATCAGTTAAAATAAGGAAAAATTTTTATTTTTTCCAAATATTAATTCTCATCTATATCATTTCTGTTTTATGTTAACAGCTATTATTACTCCTTAATAACTTCTACCTTTTGCAAAAACCATAAAAGTATTTTATCTTCTATGAAGAAGTCAAAATAATTTAAACTCAACAAAAATTTATTATATATTTATATAAACTTTTTGAACTTTATTTTTCAAAATAAAGGTTATTTTTCGAAATAAAAATTGATGTTTTTGACTAGTAAAAAACGCTGTGGTCACGTCTGCCCAAAATTAGATTTTTTAGTTTTAAAAGCCTTTAAAATGAAATTTATTCCAAATTTTTTGCAATAAATCTAAGTTTTTTTTATCGCAATAACTTGATCTTATAAGTATATTTTGAAAACTAAAGAAAACTAAATAAATGTTCTAAAAACAATGGTTTTCAACCTAAAGACCGCGACCTCTGTGGGGTCATTTGGCTTTTTTCTGTAGTCGGAGCAGCTTTTGGCAAAAAGGTGAAAAGTAAAATAATTAACCAAGATAACAATTATAACTGTTGTTTTAAAAATAACTTTAAAATAACTTTAAAAAGATTTATTTTTTGATATTAATGATTATTTTGATACTAAATTTGTTTTGAGAGCAGTTATGAATATTACAGTTAAATAGAATTGATATATTACGTAATTGCACAGAAGAAACATTAGGGACCGAGACATTAAACTAAGGGAACCTATCAAGCGTTTACTCATGACCTGCTTTCGGAGGGTTTCCGATAATTTTATCGCGGTAATTCTTCGTCGGTAATTTCATTGCCGAGTAATTTCATAATGAGTTGTTTTATCGTATGAGTGTGTTTTAAAAGTTTTTTTTTTTAGCACGGTTAGTGTTAGGGTTAGACAAAACTATTGACGATGTTATGTTCTGTGATATAATTACTATACAATAAAACAACCGACGATGAAATTATCCCGATAAAACTACAGTGAACCGTTTAGTAGATGTCAACATATCACTCCAAAGTTGCACGGTTAAAGTTTATTCATTTCCAAGCTATTTTTAGTTTTATGCAGGGATATAAATACAATTTGAGCTGATTGCTGAGACTGCTCAGAAGACAAAAAAGCCGAAAAATGTCTTTTACAAGATAACAATAAAATGAAGAAAGTAGGAGTTCAACCGAGGCCATGTTTGTCGCGTTTGAAATCAATACTGTGCCCATACTCATACAACTGCAATGCACTTGTAGCGTACGTCAATGTAAGAAGGTTGCCTAAATAGGTAGCAGAGGGGAAAAACCGAAATACAGATTTTTTTTTAACATGCTCATGGGACTATACCTTTACAAAATGACTCAACAACATAAGAAGCTTTCAAAAAAAAGACTCTCTTAGCATATTGGTCAGCCATGTCTCCCTTATATTCCACAGTTATAAGAACAGACATTCGACATCTGACTCTTTTTTTGTTAATACTGGTTTTCGATCAACTGTCGTTCAATCAACTGTCGTAGCACCATTTGATTGAAACGGCATTTGATCGAAACGACATTTGATTGAAACGACATTTGATTGAAACGACACTTGATAAAAATGACAATTGATAAAATAAAAGATTTACTTTTGTATATTTCTGCGATTAAAAAATCTTTTTGTTACTGTCCTGTAAATTAGATTCATAAAATGCAGAGGCCATCAGTAAGAAGACAGTTTGTTTTTATTTTTTATAATCGTTTGCCTATGTTAAAGTCAGGGTTTCTTAACAAGGTTCCTGGGCAAAGTATTTTTAGGGGGCCATCAAGTAATGTGCATAGAAAAAGAAACAATTTTAAAATTGGTTGAAAAAATATTGTTTTAACTTATCGGTTTAAATGTCAGATTTTGTTTTGACTAAATTGAAGAAAGATCATTAATTGCTTATGCGCTTGAAGTTTTACATTATATAATTAATTGATTTTTTATACGCCAGCGTCAGTCTATGTCATTCGACTCTGTGTTTTTCTTAAAACTTTATTCAAACTCCATTTTTTTGACCAATTTTAACAGAATAAAAAGAGGTTTCTGAAATGAAATCAACCAATAAAATTCTAATTACCACAAAAAAATGGCACAATCATTTTTCAGTGTTAATATTGAACTTAACAAAAAACGCACTAAAAGAGGTTATTTGACTTGTTTTTATTCAAGCAGTTGACCATCAAATGTAGCAGAGTTAAAAAATCCCTGCTCCAGTTTTTTCTTATATTTTTGTTTGCGACAAGAACAGGCAGTAAAAAATATTTTACAACATTACGCACCGGTATTAAAAATTAGCATAAATGACTTGGCGTGAATAGCTATTTTATTTTTTTATGTTACTTTCTGTACAGTACAATATCTAGATAGATGTGCGTTCGTTTTTCCTCCTTGTAAGTTTATGTTTAAAATAACTTTAAATAGAATAGCCTACTTTTCTTTGTTGCACTGAGCGTTAGATGAAAAGAACCAAAAGATCGAACCATATAGATTCATTTAAAAAGTGAAGTTTTAAGAAATATTTGTCGCAATTTGCTTGAGGTGATCGAAAATTATCAAAGGACTTCCGCCCTACTTTTGAATTATGTTGGGAACTGTATCGAACATTTACGTAAACAAAGTCAAAAGACATTCGAATGGCATACATATTGTGTTACGCTTGAGTGCAATATCATTAATTGGTTGCATAGGCGTACCAGCCAAAAAAATATGGGGGCAATGAAGTTTTGCCCAAATTTTGTGACGTTTGCCCAAATCATAATTTTCTAGCACATTACGGATAGAACAAAAAATTGTCTGAGATTCGCAAACCAAGAACAAATTTTGTGCTAAAATCATGGTAATCCCAAAAAAAAAGAAAAGTCTTCACTTGAATTCAGTTTCATATTTTTCGATTTTCGACCCAAAAGCAAGATGTTCTCTACAAAAAAAAGTCTTCACCGAAATTTGGTAACTATTTTTTGCAGTTTGATCATTGTCACTGTCCTAAAATTTTTGACTTTGCCCAAATATTTTCTTGTCACTGCCCGAAAAATTCCGATTTTGGCCAAATCTTAGAAACTTGGGTCAGCATTTTCCCTCTCTTTCCCCCTCCCCGGCAGGTACGGCTATGATTGGCTGTACCGATGTTATGATACCGATATTCTAATGTCAAAATTCGTACTATAAATTAAATAATTCTGAAAAAAACAATGTCGGTGTCGTAAGTTGTGACAAAATCAATATTAAAATCCCAAATTACTCTCAGTAGAAATTCGTTTTGATGATAATGACTGTTTTAGAAAATGTTAAGTTGTTTTATACTCTGACGCAGGGATCTTCAATCTTTTAACCATTATGGTCCAACTTTTGTCAAAAAGTTTATTGCGAGTCGGAATCGGTGCAGAAATCAAAGTATCTTCTTTTTTGTTTTTACTTATTTTTAATGTGTTATTTTTTAATGAACCTGCTTGATAACAGGAATTTGGACTACAAATTTAGTTAAAAACCAAACAAAAAAAGTCACCAGTTTGATATATTTACGTGTTTCATTCCTATAAAAAGCGAAAAATCTCTAGTGGGACGAAAATTAGCCTATTTGTTCCGATTTTTCTGCGAGTGATTGGATTGATTCAAAGCATTACAATAATTTGATCGATAATGTAATTACAAATTCTTTGGTAGGCTTCAACAATAGACTTTGCGGGTCTCGGGTTGGGCAGCCCTGCTCTGACGAAATGTATTAATAATTCAATGTACGGTGAACTTAAAATCAAAAAATATACGCCAGAGCATTAGTCAAGTTCAACTATAAAATATTCTACTATGTAAGCTAGACTAACCTACTAAAAAAGAAAAAAGCTTGCAAAAATCAAAAAAAATTTATTTTATCAAAGTAATCAATCCTAACTAAATTTTTTAAATTAGGCTGATTATAACATTTTGAAATAATTATAGAAAAGTACGATGTGACACTTAAAATTTCTATTTTTTCTTAGAATGAATTGTATTTCTTTTTATTATATGAAAAGTTCATTTCCAAAACTGTTTAAAAAGTCCAGTGAATTTTGAAAACATTCGTTGTTGCTAAGATCGAAGAATTTTAATAATGAAATCAGATTTTGCAGAAATAGAGTTTCTTCTTCTGTGAACTGCAGTAACCTCCCTAAGGGGATTCCAACTGTGAAAGAATTTTACTTTTAATCATACGATCAATTGAACCCCTGAAGTCGTTAACTTTCTGAAACCAATCTCTGCTTTTCGGCCAATTTACGAAATTTGACTACCTTTCGAAAACTTGCTTTTTCAATCCAAAATAATATTTTATTACAACATTTAAGTATCTCTATCCAAAGAGTATGAAATTTTTTTCTATGCAACCTTGAATAACACTTTTGTTTTCAGCTGGGGATACAGCTGATTTCAGCTGGGGTCAACAACAAGCTGTAGTATCCTGACGAGTCCTAACAAGGACGAAACAGGTCTGTCGGCATTTGCTTGTTGATTGGCTTGACTATTCTTACTTAATGTTAGCAATGGAACTGCAGGGTTTAACTTGACTTTACCCGATTCGTGTTAGCTGACTCGATGATGTGGTCAGCATATCGAAACTACCGTCAGTATGCCCTTGCGGCTTAGCCGTGCTTGTCGTAGTTACGCTGGTAGTGCATTGTTTTCATTAAACTATATACGTTATAACATATACAAAAAAATTGTGCATGGTCACCGCATCAGTTGTGCAAAAAAAAAAGTGATTATCGTGTTTAATGTGCATATAGTAATTATTGTGCAAAAAAGACATTGTAGCTTTGGAAAAAGTAGCATTTTTGCATGAATTATGTCAAATCTTTAGCGCTTTCGGCGCTAAATATGGTATATCAGAAATTATAGGACTCAATCTTAGTGTAGTAAATATTTTCTGAAGGTATTGCATTTGCAAGGAACATTCTAGTTGTCTAATTATAAAAATGGAAATATTTTCCATAAAATCAAAAACCCACTAAACACCAGATTTCATATTTATACCAATGCAAAAAGGACTTGATAAAATTTTAATTTTCTTGCTTTGCAAGCAAAAATATAAAAAATTATCATAACATTTAACGGCCAGGGAAGGTTGAGTAATTTTACTAAATTACCAAAACAGAGTTTCCCAAAATGAGGTCCTTGATGAGCGCACAAGGGGTCCGCGACGATATGACAAAATTTGTCAACATATATAGCTGGTAAAGTAATCCATACCATGAAATCCGAGACAGATTCAAAGTGAAGACATTTTTTTTAGAGAACACTTTTTTTAGGGACGAATTTTTGTCTATAAACGAGCGTCCCGGTTTGCCCCTACGGAAATATGGTATGCCTGTTTATAAGCATTTATTTTTTAACGGATTTTGTGTTATTTATTTTTGGGTTTGTTTTATCTTTCCTCGTTGATTGGGCAGAAAATTGATGTGATATAAGATTGGGGTCCATGATAAAAAAAGATTTGCAAATAGAAGTTTGTGACCCAAAAAGTTTGAGAATAACTTTGGCTAAACCACTGTAATAGGCTATATGAAAATTAGTACGATTTTTGACAAACTTTTTTTAATATAAAAAACAAAGCAGAAGACAACGTATTCATTAGGCTTTTCATATATCCAAGGCATATTTTATGCAAAAAATCACGTTAAAAACATATTCACTGCATGTTTTTTACATTCAAAGCATAATTGATTTTTGAAAGTGAACAGTTGGATAAGTACGATATTGTTTTTGCTTTGTTAAATACAATTTTTAAATGTCAAATAAAATCCAATGTATGATAGAGTTTTAGTCATTACCATAAATTCGTATTATTCAAAAGTACCGAGTACCGGTACCGCGGTACTTTTTTGGTACCGTAACGGTACCGTGGTACAATTTTAGCAAGGTACCGAGTACCGGTACCGCGGTACTTTTAAGAAGTACCGTGCCCACCTATGCTTTTAAGTGGGTCCTCAGATACTCGCCAAGTAAGACTAAGATCCAGACGCTTGTTTGTGCCAGCTGCGCGGAATCTTTTGGACAATCTTGCCAGACTTGGCATCCGCGCTTCTGAATGGAAAAATCACAAATGGAACGCGAAGTACTGTGAAAATGCTTCCAGGCTCCGTGCTTTTGTGCCCGGGACCGGTGCCAGGCCTGTTGGGATGGGCTTACCCCGAGCAGTTTGGGTTAAGCTCAACCGCCTGTGGACTGGTGTTGGGCGATTCCATTCGTCCATGCACAAATGGGGTCTCGCTCCTTCACCGAATTGCGAGTGTGGCGCCTCTGAGCAAACCGCAGACCATGTACTAACAGCGTGCCCTATACATCGGGCACCACATGGAGAACAAGGTCTGACGGTTTTGGATGATGAAACTCGATGCTGGCTTAATAACATCACTGCCAGCATCTGATCCAGGCAGTACAGCAGTCTGGGGTAATAAAAGGATAAACCCTCGGCCCCAGTTCTGCTTGTGTCTGACCTGGAGTGGATGCCCTTCAAACGATGACGACGACGACGACGACGATCAAAATTATCAAATACAACAAATAAGTTATCAACATTGAATACAATTTTAGACAAAAATTAATTTTATTGTTTTCTATGTGAGCAAGAAAAATATCAGCGAAAACAAAATTTAAAGTAGAATTTTTGTCTGGTGGTTTTATTTTAAACTAATATCTATAAATCAATATCTTTAAATAATCATAAGTAAATACTAAAATTTTAATTTTAAATATTACTTCGCTTAATCTAACTTTTTATTGTTCATCAAAAACTTTTGCGACTCCCAGAAAAAAGCAAAACGACCCCAAATTGAAAACCCCTGATCTATAACAAACGCTGTTAAAAAAAGATTTAAACAAAACTAATTAAAAATAAACTCAACTTTTTAACCAAAATATTTTGTTTTTTGAAACGAAAATAATTTAAATATTTTTACAGAACCGATGCTGTTCAACCAACAAAAACACTTGAATATCTATTTGATAATGATGTAAAAGCACAAAAACTATACGAAAGGCCTCCATTTGTTGTCAACTTTCAAAGAATTAAACCGGGAAGTTAGTAGTAGGCAGTTTCGAATATGAAACTCATACAGTAAATGTTTTTCTGTTTCAATAAATGAATAATCTGCAGAATAATTATTTACAATAAAAATAAGTCCCGTGCTAACTATAACGCCGGACCAAAAATATTTATCGACATCGATGAATCTCGTATTTGGAATTTGTGTTTATTATATGACTGCAGTTAGTTGTTGAGGTCACTTTTTTGCATTTATGGTTTATTCAACTGATTTGCAAAACATATTAAAAAGTACTCTAATATGCTTTAAAAAATCTTTGAATATGACTGACCAGTTAAGTTTTTTTCTTTTTAAATTAAATCATATTAAACAGCGATTTGGAATTGCAGTGTAAATGAATTACTATCTATATATCATTTAAGCGTTTAAGAAAGTTACTGGCTACCTTCTTACACTGTGTTGCTAACTAGAATCATATGCGATCGCTTACGGTAGCAAATAATTTCTGATGTCCAACCAATCAAATAAAATATATCTTTGCCTTAGTAAAAGACTCAACAACAAATATCATAATCGAGCGTAAAATCCTCAACTAAGCGATAATGGTGAACATGAAAACACCATTTGACCAAATTTTCACATTTTTGTTTCTCAAAAAATAGCTTAAGCTGCAATGCGCAAGGTTTGTAGAAGATATAGCCTACTTTGGACAAGGCACCTGTTTTAGTCAAGTGCAACTCAAAAACTGTCGAATTATAAGAAACGAAAACGACATATTTCTATCTAATGTATCCTTTGATATTTTGCTTGCGCTACAACATTGGGGTAAACCCTTGATGCCTTTATTAATGATAAAAATTTAACTGTAGCAAGGGCAACTGCATGCAGCAGGACTTTCAATTCATTAATTATTGTACTGCTGCAATTAAGAGTTACTTTTTGAGCATATTTTACAAAAGATAGACATGAAAAATATTTAAATGCTTGGTAAAAAATATTTTTAAATAGTTTTATTTGTTGCAATAAGCTTTTGCATACAAAATGTTGACTAAAAGTTTCCACTGAGTGTAAAAACAATAATTTTTGTAACGCCAAATTGACTTATTTTCTGGTATTTTTTCGAAACGATAAAAACAAAAAACTGTAAAGTATTATTAAGTCCGGCATTACTTCAGTATCAAGAATAAACAAAGTTGACCAACAAGAGCTACGTATTCTAACCTAAGAATTAAAATTATAAAATGACAGGAAATGTGAACAATTTTAATTACCTTGCACTTCACGCAAAACCTTCTGATGCAGTTAAAGAAATCGATGGCTTAGTTGATGTTTACGACAATATTTCTGAATCGTACGGTCAAGTGAGTTGTATTTCAGTTGTAAAATTACAGATTAATCAATATTAAGAAAACCAAGATCGTTGGTTTTAAAATGTGTATTAGGGTTCACAGTCTTCTTAAATAGGACAGAACCCAAGAGTATGTAAAGACATCGTAAACCTTCACATAGGACGCTCATAGAAATAAGTTAATCAAAATGAAAAAAAGGAACAGAACTGAGTTAGATACTTAAGACAGTGTCGCTCAAGGTTTACTCCTGCGGGCCACTTTTCAAATTTTTAAAAAGCGTACTGCAGTAGTTAACATAGTCAATAAAATGTTTATTTTAAATATCACTTGACTTGTAACAACAAAATGGTATTACAAAAAAACCTTTAAATAAAAACGCTTGCGCAATTTTACAACCTATTTATTTGGACTGTTAAAGAACCTTGCAGCTGGCCCTAATCAATAAGATTTAAAATGTTTAAAATTGTTTATCGCGCCGAAAAAAATCACATCCAAGGACTGGCCACCGTTTGAAACAACCTGACTTAAAATATATAAAACCGACTCTTTTTGCTTTATTTTTTAATCTTAGAAATTTAAAACCTATTTTGACGATCTAATTTAATAGCTTTATAAAAAGTTTCAAATTTAATAAAATTATTCAACCAACATAAATCTTTTGTAATCGACTTAGAAACTCAATAGCGCGACTTAATTACAGCCTTCATTAAAAAGTAACAAAATTAAAGCTAAAGTTTTTTATTTTGTTTGGTTGCATTTGAAATGTTATATTAATTATTGTGTGTTTATATAAAGCGCAGATAAAATTTGTATCGGGGTGGTCAAGGTTTGTGAAAAGGAGCTTGAAGAAAAAGTACGAAAACTAGAAAACAAAAGCAGTTAAATTAAAAAACAAAAAGAGCACACCAAAATCATTTTAGCAACAAACCTGGTCTTAAAAAAGTTTCTTTCAAATTTTAAATGTTAGAAAAATCCTTTTTTTATCCCCTCAATATTTTTAATTACTGTATATAAATTAATAAAATTTTAATATTTGATATTAAAAGTCTTAAAATTTTTATCAGATCTACCATAACAATACACAAAGGTGGAATGCTGATAAAGGGTTATTTTTACGCAGTAGCAGACACAAAAAGTTATGCACTTAATTAGAAGCGTACGTAAATGTAAAGAGTAAAAATAAATGCAAATACACAAAAAAAGTAGTCTTTCCTTTAATCGCTCATTTTATTTTAAAGTCAAAACAAGCACATTACCAAAAAATATGATTGAAAAATAATGACTAAAAAAACATCGAATTGGGTCTTGATTTTTGTTAGTTTTAATGTAACTTGTGAGCTATACAATTTCTGCAGGAAACTATTCTAGGAGGTGATTTCAACGCTGGATGCCGCTATGTACGGAAAAAGCATTAGCCTAAGATACGATTGCACACAGACAAAAGATTCATTTGGCTTATTGATGACAAAGATGATACAAATGTTGCAATCAAAACCAATTGCCCTTATGACAGGTTTTGAGAACTTTTAACAATTTGAGAAACTTTAGAAACCTAGTAATTTATTAAAAAAATAAGACTGTTTAAATTTTTTTTTTAACATATTTGATTCTTCATTTTAAATAAATTTTTTTGAAAACAAATCTATTTTGATTGTTTATTTTTGTTCATGTGCCTGGGCAATTTAAACTATCTGCTATAGATTACTATAAGCGGTAGCTGGAATTCAGTAAGCACTATACATTAAATAAAAGTTTATATTTATTTTTTTGGAAATGATGACCCAGCTGAATACCCTTTGAAGTTGTTAAATAGAAAAAAAACGTGGGGCACTTTTATGAAAAGTAAGAATTTTGCGGAAAGCAGTGCACATAAAATTATTTGTTCTAAACTGGCAAACCAAGAGGTATGTCGAACCATTTACCCTTTTGTAATGGATAGACAAAACTTTCCAAGTGTGTGAATGATTACAAAAAAGTCATGACATATAAGTTTTGCTCGTTTTGACAGGTTAAAATTGTTTTAATAGTTTTTAATTTTTTTAAAAATTTTTAATTAATTCTTGTATTAGCACAATTTCCGTAATAAATAGATTAAATTGATTCCTTTTGTCTATTTTTTAAAATAGAATCACCACGACTAAAAATACTTCAGTAAAATATTATTGGTACAAAAATATAATGAAAATATTTTTCAAGTTTGTATAGTAAGCTACTGTTTTTTTTAATAATGCAATTAGATACTAAGAAGTTTTAAAAAGTCGGTTTTCAAAGCGGGTCAACCAAAAAAGTGTCATGAAACATTTAGATTAAAATTTGTTCTTTGACAATCATGAATTAAACGTATTAACAGAGACGGAGCACGGAGCAGGTTTCCCTGTTGATAATCGCACTTTCTGCTCTCCAAATCTGACAGTGTGTTGCCAACATCTCGCTATTATTTAATTGCAGGACATGCACCACCCTGAGAAAATTATAAACGGAACTGTGTTTTATTTAAGCTACAATTTATACAACTTTAAAGAAAAAGTTGATTATTTTAATTTCATTTTTATGTTGACAGAATTGTCATTGCCGGAAAAAACATGACTTTAAGTTATGGTCCTGGAAGGGTGTACAACTTTACTCAAGAACTAAATTTAAATCAAAAACAGGTAAGAAAAAATAGAAATCGCTAGGCTCAGTTAGAAAAATTAAAGCAATGTCAGAAAATATTTTCAAAGATAAAAAAATGTCAAAATACGCCTATGTTCACAACCAAAAATCACGGCCATTGGTCTGATTAGTTCTACATTTCCAAAACATTTCAAACTTTGTCACATCTTTGACCATAGCATCTCTTTTAAATTTGTTTTTTCTATTCCCAAAATTATGAAAAATTTATAAAAAGAAACGAATAAAAAAACCCAAAGTTTGTAAAATGCGTTGAAAAAACATTTAATGTAAGACTAAATGTAATTAAATATTAAATATAGGACTAAATAAAAAAATTTTATACTATATCTTTTTAATCAACTATTAAGTTTTTTAAATAATTTACAACGACAAAACATAAAATGGTCTTACAAGAAACTTGGTTACAATTGCTTTTTTACAGATCTTTTTTTAAGAAAAACTTTAAGACTTGGTTACTTTGAGCAAAAAACTTTAAAATTACTTTAGATTAAGAAAGTATTTGGTTAGTCTAATGTGCATTTAATAAAGAACCAACAGAAAAAGCCAGTAGCTTATTAAATTCGATTGTTTATACCAATAAAAAATTATTCATTTTAACTTTATATTTTAATTTTTTTAGGCTAAAGCTGTCAGTGATCATTACCCAGTTGAATTTGAACTCCACTAGAATGAAGCTTCTTGCAAAAAAACTTAAAAACCTTAGCATGTTTTCCTAAAAAACTAATAAACATATGTAAATCCTTTTGTTTGTTCAATTTGTTTAATATTTTATTGTTATAGAGTTTTCCTGTTTTGTAGCTATATTGTTGTTTTTTTAAATTAAGTAGTATTAAAAAAAGCTCAAATATGAAAAATATTGTTGTTGAAAAATAATACATTTTTTAACGTAAAATTTCTCAAGTAGACTAAAATATATTGTTGAAGTTATTATACATGTAACTGTTATAGCACCTAAATAACTGCTAATGTAAGTGAAATAAGTTATTGGTATTGGGTACTGTATTAGATTTCATTCAAGTTTCACTGCTATTATTTTTATCTTTCAATATTACTCAGTGACAAGGACTAGCCCAACATAAAGAACACATAAAAGCTATTAATCAATTGTAGTTTTGATATACGAGGGCTGTTTGAAAAGTAACGGGACTGTGTAAATAATTATTTTATTTGAAATGCCACGTAAAAATTACAACTTGTCCCCTTCAAAGTAATCTCCTTGAGCTCGAATGCACTTTTCTAATCTCTGCCGCCATGCTTCTATGCACTTCTGGAAAGATTCCATTGGGATCGCTCGTAGTTCCTTCGTTACGGCTGTTGTTATGGCTTTTGAGTCTTGAAAACGGGTTCCTTTAATGACTCCCTTGAGCTTAGGAAACAAGAAAAAATCACAGGGAGCCAGATCTGGCGAGTAGGGTGGTTGCTCCAGCACGGCAATGTTATTTTCTGCAAGAAATTGTCGCATGCTTAAGGCATTGTGAGCAGGAGCATTGTCATGATGAAGCAGCCATGACTTTGTCTCCCACAATTCTCTTCT
The DNA here is from genome assembly GCA_963680785.1 of Diplosoma virens. Taxonomy (NCBI): domain Eukaryota; kingdom Metazoa; phylum Chordata; class Ascidiacea; order Aplousobranchia; family Didemnidae; genus Diplosoma; species Diplosoma virens. The sequence continues at coordinate 21,578,533 of OY796897.1, read as the reverse complement.
TTTCTCCCTTACCGAACGCATCAAACGTCGCAAGATGTCTTTGTAAACATTCTGGTTAATGGTTTGGCCCTGTGGCAAGAATTCTAGATGAACAATTTCATGAACATCAAAGAAAACAATCAGCATCACCTTAATTTTGGACTTGAACAGCCTTGCTTTCTTGGGTCTTGGTGAGGATGCACTCTTCCATTCAAGGCTCTACCGTTTGGTGAGTGGATCGTACTCGAAGATCCACGACTCATCACCGGTAACAACTCTACTCAGCAGATCTGGTGTAATTTCAAGTTGTTTCAGGATGTCTTGACACACTTGCACATGATTTTCCTTTTGCCCATCATTCAGCAACCTTGGTACCATTTTCGCACAAACCTTCCTCATCCCCAGATCTTCTGTAATGATCCTCCACACCCTCTCACTATTCATGCTCAACTCATCTGCTATCATTCTAACAGTAAGGCGGCGGTCACTGCGCACTTTTTCTCTCACACGCTCAACATTTTCGTTTGTTCTGCTTGTTGTTGGCTTTCCACTCTTAGGATCATCTTCCACATCCTCTCTTCCCTCTCTGAACCTCTTGTGCCACTCAAAAATCCGAGTTCTTGACATCGTAGCATCTCCGTAAACTTCTTGGAGCAAATTGAATGTTTCAGTTGGAGTTTTTCCAAGTCGAACGAGAAACTTCAAGTTGATTCTTTGTTCAATGCTCATTATTTGTTAAAAAAAGAAAAAAAAAGAAAAAAATATTTGCTAAATAAATTATCCCAAAACGAACTACAGTAAAGCACCTTTCAAGAAAAGCGTGTAAAAAAGCATATGGTTGTCACAGAATGTTGAAACTACATTTTTACAACCACAAGACATTGCGCCATCTTAAAAAACAAAGTTTTATCACTGTTGCAAGTGTTGTTTGTGCAAAGCATACAGTCCCGATACTTTTCAAACACACCTCGTACAGTTCACCCTCACCTATTTGCAGTTCACCGTTCGCGGCCTCACATATTGGCGAATTTTGCTCTCAAAGCTTTTTTAATTTCGGCAAATTCTCGAATTTCATAGGCCATTTTTTAGCAGAAAAAGTTTTTGGTGTGTTATATGTAATTATACGACACTCGTGTATTATTTAAGTAAACTACATTAATTAAGTTCGTAAGACTATCTTGAAAATGTGTTTGGAAACATATTTTTAATATTCTCTTTATGTATCACATTATTGTTTCGGGGTGAAACTATTAATAATTTGTTTACCAACTTATTTCCAATAAAAAAAATCTTTTTTAAAGTCAAACTTATTTTAAAAAACTTATAAGTAGTTTATCCTCCTATTTCGAATGGTTGTTTTTGTTTAATAAAACGTAATAAAAATGTTTCAAATTTGTTGATTTTTTAACTAAACAAAAAAAAATAGTTTTTCTGTTTTAAATGTTTTTTGGATTTATTTGTTTGATTAATATTAGGTATATTAATTAAAATACACAAAAATTTAATACAGCTTTTATTTTTGTGTATTTTAATTAAATACACCTTTTGTCTATTTTTTAAAACAGAATTACCACGACTAAAAATACTTCAGTAAAATATTATTGGTACAAAAATATAATGAAAATATTTTTCAAGTTTGTATAGTAAGCTACTGTTTTTTTTAATAATGCAATTAGATACTAAGAAGTTTTAAAAAGTCGGTTTTCAAAGCGGGTCAACCAAAAAAGTGTCATGAAACATTTAGATTAAAATTTGTTCTTTGACAATCATGAATTAAACGTATTAACAGAGATGGAGCAGGTTTCCCTGTTGATAATCTCACTTTCTGCTCTCCAAATCTGACAGTGTGTTGCCAACATCTCGCTATTATTTAATTGCAGGACATGCACCACCCTGAGAAAATTATAAACGGAACTGTGTTTTATTTAAGCTACAATTTATACAACTTTAAAGAAAAAGTTGATTATTTTAATTTCATTTTTATGTTGACAGAATTGTCATTGCCGGAAAAAACATGACTTTAAGTTATGGTCCTGGAAGGGTGTACAACTTTACTCAGGAACTAAATTTAAATCAAAAACAGGTAAGAAAAAATAGAAATCACTAGGCTCAGTCAGAAAAATTAAAGCAATGTCAGAAAATATTTTCAAAGATAAAAAAATGTCAAAATACGCCTACGTTCACAATCAAAAATCACGGCCATTGGTCTGATTAGTTCTACATTTCCAAAACATTTCAAACTTTGTCACATCTTTGACCATAGCATCTCTTTTAAATTTGTTTTTTCTATTCCCAAAATTATGAAAAATTTATAAAAAGAAACGAATAAAAAAACCCAAAGTTTGTAAAATGCGTTGAAAAAACATTTAATGTAAGACTAAATGTAATTAAATATTAAATATAGGACTAAATAAAAAAATTTTATACTATATCTTTTTAATCAACTATTAAGTTTTTTAAATAATTTACAACGACAAAACATAAAATAGTCTTACAAAAAACTTGGTTACAATTGCTTTTTTACAGATCTTTTTTTAAGAAAAACTTTAAGACTTGGTTACTTTGAGCAAAAAACTTTAAAATTACTTTAGATTAAGAAAGTATTTGGTTAGTCTAATGTGCATTTAATAAAGAACCAACAGAAAAAGCCAGTAGCTTATTAAATTCGATTGTTTATACCAATAAAAAATTATTCATTTTAACTTTATATTTTAATTTTTTTAGGCTAAAGCTGTCAGTGATCATTACCCAGTTGAATTTGAACTCCACTAGAATGAAGCTTCTTGCAAAAAAACTTAAAAACCTTAGCATGTTTTCCTAAAAAACTAATAAACATATGTAAATCCTTTTGTTTGTTCAATTTGTTTAATATTTTATTGTTATAGAGTTTTCCTGTTTTGTAGCTATATTGTTGTTTTTTTAAATTAAGTAGTATTAAAAAAAGCTCAAATATGAAAAATATTGTTGTTGAAAAATAATACATTTTTTAACGTAAAATTTCTCAAGTAGACTAAAATATATTGTTGAAGTTATTATACATGTAACTGTTATAGCACCTAAATAACTGCTAATGTAAGTGAAATAAGTTATTGGTATTGGGTACTGTATTAGATTTCATTCAAGTTTCACTGCTATTATTTTTTATCTTTCAATATTACTTAGTGACAAGGACTAGCCCAACGTAAAGAACACATAAAAGCTATTAATCAATTGTAGTTTTGATATACAGTTCACCCTCACCTATTTGCAGTTCACCGTTCGCGGCCTCACATATTGGCGAATTTTGCTCTCAAAGCTTTTTTAATTTCGGCAAATTCTCGAATTTCATAGGCCATTTTTTAGCAGAAAAAGTTTTTGGTGTGTTATATGTAATTATACGACACTCGTGTATTATTTAAGTAGACTACATTAATTAAGTTCGTAAGACTGTCTTGAAAATGTGTTTGGAAACATATTTTAACGTATATAATATCATATTATTATAGGCATTTTAAAACAGCATCTATAATTCTCATATTTTTGAAATTTGCGGAAGGGGAAGGAACGTAACCCCTGCGAATAGTAAAAGGATTGTGTAGTTTGATACAATAATAAATATCTGATAGTTTTCAATATTCTCTTTATGTATCACATTATTGTTTCGAGGTGAAACTATTAATAATTTGTTTACCAACTTATTTCCAATAAAAAAAAATCTTTTTTAAAGTCAAACTTATTTTAAAAAACTTATAAGTAGTTTATCCTCCTATTTCGAATGGTTGTTTTTGTTTAATAAAACGTAATAAAAATGTTTCAAATTTGTTGATTTTTTAACTAAACAAAAAAAAATAGTTTTTCTGTTTTAAATGTTTTTTGGATTTATTTGTTTGATTAATATTAGGTATATTAATTAAAATACACAAAAATTTAATACAGCTTTTATTTTGCAACCGTGTGTTGTTATGTAGTTTTAAAGTCGATCATACGTTAAAGTTTGTGCGAGAAAATGAAATTAGAATTTCATTTTGTGACTTTTGACTTTTGAACAAATTTTAAAAACTTTCACTCTACCATAGACATCTTTTTTCATGAACAACTTTTGGCTTTTGACAAAATTTCAAAAACTTTTCTGCCTACCATTCTGCCTAGTCCGGGGTTTCTCAAAAGGGCCACAATCAGAAGGTGATGGTTCCTCGCTAAATGCCTTGTTGCAGTTTTAAAGCAATTAAAAGCACGGTTGGGACGAAAATAAAGAAGTCTGAGATAGTTTAAAAGTTATGACCTTTTTTTTGGTCTTCACGTTACTTTTGGGACAATATTCTGAGCAAGGGTCCATGGATCTTTAAGAGTATCTAAAAAGCAGCCGCAGACGACCAAAGTTTGATAACTACTGGCCTAGTTGTTTTAAAAGCAGTGAGAATGAGATAAATTGTTGCTCGAATAAAACTTTTATTCGAAAAAAATTTTATCCTGACTCTTTCTTCTGTTGAGTAATATTTCAGTTAATCACGCGCAGCAAAGTATTGAACTGACCTGCATCACCACAGTAAAAATCCGTCAAGACTTAACATTCATAGAAGTTTCGTGATGTCCAACCGTAACTCCCAAATCGACACCAAGGTCGAGACCGCTTTGATTGCGACCGCACTCGATAAGGTCTAGGTCCAACTCCTATTTTGATTGTGTTGTTGGGTTTTTTAGAAGACACATGCTGTGCTTTGCAGTCTTATTAAAAAAGCAGAGATGAATGTTGGTCCTATTAATTAATAGATAAATAATAAGCTAAATAAAAAGTTTTCGCACCGCGGTTGAATGTCGGTAGCGTTGTCGAGTGACTATAGTGCCGTGATTGTGATCGACATAGTCTTGGTTCATAACCTATTCGTGACATTCTGTTTTGTCTTAGAAGAAGATTTTTAATTAAAAAAAGTTTCAAAAAAACAGCAATAGTTTGGCATTTGCGAAATAGGTTTGGATATTTGCTTGCCCTATGTATTAGCGCCTCGGTCGCTTTTCTGCGAGTCAGGAGGATAAATATAGAGATGATATAAAATAAAAAACAAAAACTTTCGAGCAGACAGCAATATCGTGAGATTCCCTAAAGTAGTGTATGATGATCGTTTGCTGAATTTTATAAGTTTAATACCTTTGACGTTGTCATATAAGTTAGGGCAGGAATGACGAACCATTGATTCGCAGATCACAATGTGACCCACTAATTGAAATTCGATGACACATCCTATGTTCAAAAATTTCTGGCATTTTCAAAACATTCTCGGAAAAATTCTGGCAATTAAGACGAATTGGACGTGAAAACGTTTTCCTTTGTTTTCTAATCCCCACCTTAAACTTTGGCTGAAAACAAAGCTTTAGAATGCTGATCAAAAATAAATATTTCCTTTTTTTTTAATCTTCATGATTAATTTCGCCCAAAATTGGAACCAACGGCCCACTTAATGGTAATTTTAATAAAATTGTCAATTTTCAATTTGTTTTAACCTTTTTCATACCTCGACTCATTTTGGCAATCCATGATAACTTAACTTTTTTAAAAAATTTTTTTAATTTTATTTAGACGTTCCCAGTCTATCTAATGCATTTGTGAACGCTTATTATCAAAAAATTGATTAGCAATAATCACTCTTTTGAATAAAAACTTATTAGTTAAATTCAACTCTGCAAAATAACATCAGTCGGAGATGGGTGTTGCATCTTAGCAAAAAATTTTTTCTATGCTTAGAGTTGTTGTTGACAGAACACACCAGGAATGTGGCTCCATTATTATTTCATTCCTGACCTTGTTCTTTACTCCCAACAATTAAGAGAAACCAATCTGCGCAAGAATTCGAATGGACACTTACAATTCTGGAATATGGAGGAGCTATGGCACAACATGATGAATGCAGAATCTTATATTTAAAAACCTTTTGTAGTTGAATCATTTTGTATAGCTTGAGTAGCTTTATCTCGATTGAATATGTTAAAAAAGTTGTAATAAATACCACCCTCCCAATACTCAATCAGCCATGCTGCTGACATTGACGCACGGGATTTTTTGTATGGATAGGGAGCTGTATTGATTCCATACGCGAATTTGCGGTTTGCATTTAATTTTTACCCTCGTCATTCTGTTGTGCCTCAGTCAAGACGCTTTACGATATTTTTTTCTGCTTGGTGGTCTCATCAAGCAGCTCTAAATTTCACTCATATCACAGTATAGAAATTAAAAATACAAATAAAAGATTGTTACTGGACAAGAACATCTTGGCATCTTCGAAAGCAAGTCTTGGTAGTCGCTTGACGGTTTCTCTGCGTTTAATGCCTCTGACCTTTCCGAAAAGTTAGGATATAAGGCCAATCACATATTATATGGTGCTATTTTTTGCTGATTTTTTCTGCCTTTCCCATATAACACATTATAAAGTTTACACCAACTCTTTTGTCATATGATAGCCTACTTTATAATAATTAAGCTGAACCCCTTTATTTTAGCTCGTCTCTATTAATTGATGTTGTTTTTTAAGACCAATTTTTAAAAAGAAAGGGTCTAAGGTAGGCAATAACCAGCTTTTTGTTCTTACACAAGTCAGTTAATTCGCGACACCCCCACTGACCTAACAAATTTTTCTACATTATTCAGTCATGTCTCCATAACGTGATAAAAAAGGAAATCCCAGAAGGTATCCAAATTCATTCATCTTTAATTGTTAACTCGCTGTGTTTTGTCAGCGATAGCAATAGAGACCAGCACGGGTCGCTATTTGTGGCTCGTACCCATCCGTACCTAAAAGCAATTTTTCCAAACCACTCGTACCAGGTCCTTAGCTTTTTTATTTTTGAGTGACGTCATCAAAAGTTTTAAATACGAAAATATAAAAAAACAATTTTTTGAAGGAAGTAATTGCTTATGCCGGACTAAAATTAAAAACTTATAAAATATTGTACATTTATTTATTTTTCCATAACCAATTTCGGCTGTTCATAACCCCCCCCCCCTTCTTTTCTCCACTAACTTTTAGCTACATAGCTTTGGCTGGCCCCATTTGCCATTCAATTTTATGTAGGTGAGTCAGTCATCAATTTTAGATTCGTACCCGCCCACAAGCCAGGCAAGTACAAATCGACGTGCTTATCTGTACTGTTATAGGTCTTCAAGCTGTTTAGAAATGCTTCCTGGTTTGATTTTTTTTTTTATGTCTTTGTCTGTGCGTAGTGAGCACTTTTACTGACTGTTTTGACGTTCTTTTGATGTTTTCCTAACCACTTTCTGAAAATTATGTTTAGCTTATTCTATACTGTACAATGACGACAATAAGCCACTGATATTTGATTCTAATGTTGGCAATTGTTTTCAAAACCAGTTTAAAGTAAGATTTCTGTCGAATGGCTCTATTTTTGTCACAATGAATCAAATATCAGTAAATAATTTCAACCAAATTTCTCTTTATCAAAAGCTCTTGCAGTTTTTAAAAAACAACCAAAGGACACCGAGGTTGGAAACCACCGTAGATAATGACCATGATAATAATCGACTAAAAAACAAGCAGGAAATGTTGTAATTTGTAGCCATCTTTTATTGTAAACCAGTGGTTTTCAAACTTTTTTACACCGCAACTCATTTTGCAACCAAATGTAGCTCAACGACCCCCTTTTTTGAAATAAGCATAAATAGGTTATTTCATGCGTTTGTGAAGGCGCATTGAAGAAAAAATGCTTTAAAGCAATTCACTTTGTTGAATAAAACTTATTAATTAAATAAGACATATACAGTACAAAACAACACTGTAATATGAGTTGTGTTGCACCTTATTTTGGCGGGCTCTGCCATACAGAGCAAACCATAGATCTTGCTCTGCAAATTATTTATTTCTAGCTTTGTTCTTTCGTCCGAGAAATGCAAATAAACCAATCTCACACAGCCATGTTAACCAAAAAACATCAAAATTCAAATATCTGCACTTGCAACTCTAGATAAAAAAAGCAGTGGCTGACCGATATGCAAGAAATTCTTCTCTTTGTATCCAATCTGTAGTTGTGTCATTTTATTGAGTTATTAATTCGAGTGTAGTATCATATCTGTTGATCATGCTAATAAGGTCTATATTGCGCTGTTTATCATTAAAAAATTTCTATCTACTCACCCACACTGTCGACAATCCCACTAAAGCGTGCTTCATAAACTTTTTATTTTTTGTTTACTCTTACTAATGGGATTGTTTTTCATTTACCAAGAACAAAATTAAATCCAAAAATAGGTCATCACTTGATTTTTGAGCAATGTATGCAAACTTTTCTTTTTTTCGATTTTTACTTGACGCTGTTACTAAAAACAGTTTCAAAACAATTAGCTTACGGCTCACAAGTTTGGATACCTTCTCACTATGAATAGTTATCCTTGCTTAATTTTTGCTTGTTAACCCTCGTTCACCACTCTTTATTGCTGGTATCCCCGTTTACCTGTACCTTGATAAAAATTTTGTTTACCCAATTAAGAAACCCTAAATTAAGGTTGAAATGCTAAGTTTACAAGTCTTCAGTTTGGTTCAGTTTTCTTTGATTTTTGCTTCGCCACAAAGTAAAAGTACATATAGTCATAATCAAGGTTTTGGATTAGAAAAAGGAAGAAGCAACAAAGTTTGCAAAGATAGTAATGAGATATATATGGAAGCTTTATTATATTAATAGAAGGCAAGGTTGCTTCATCTTAATATGAATTTGTTTTATAAGAAGAAAAAGAAAAAAAGATAAAAGCACAAAAAATTTACATGGATTCGTGTAGGCAGATACACTCTATTGATGGCAAACGCGATCGACGCGGTCTATGGGCTTCATTGTTTTTTGTGTCTTTGAAAAACACGTTTTACAACATTACTGTATTCTCTGCTTGGCTGTGTTACCAAACAGCTCTATAAAGAACAAATAAAAAAGATTTAACCAGACAAAAATATCCTGCATATTCAGAAGTAGCTTGGGGTAATCGCTTGACGGAGGCATTAAATTTAACGTCTTCAACCTAGTCCTGTGAGTCAGAAGCATAAAAAGATATGTCGCTGATGATGATAATGAAGATGATGATACTAACTAAGGCTTTGCTACAAAGCTAACATGCACAAGGAGAAATAATTGATATAACAAGAAGTTGAACATATACGAGACAAATTATCTCGTATAAATTCTATAGCGGTATTTTTGTCAACTTTATCATTCCTTTCCCTTATTATGCATTTTAACATGTGCACAAACATTTCAAAGTATTTGAATAAAAAGTTTTAAAAATTATTCTATATCATTTACTCTTAATAGCTAAGAACTCCTTGGGTTTTGTTAGCTGTAGCAATTTGTGGCCTAGGAATTAATTTGTGTTTGCAGTATAATTTTTTCATTTCTTGTTCTTGCTTGTACGCATTCAACCATTTTGCTGCGTCTTTCGACCTTTGATTTCCCACACAACTCAGAAAAATTTGTGCTGAATTTATTTTGTATAATTACGCTATAAAACCATTTGTATTTATGTAATGTTCATAATTTTTTTCAAAACAAATTTATAATAAGATTTTTGTCAAGTAATTCTGTTATTATGGCCATAAATCAAATATCGATTGGTAATTTTTAGAAAACTTTAAAAATAATAATTATAAATATTGTTTTTTTTAAATGCTATATTTTTTATATTGTTTGTCAAAGCTCTCGCGACCCTCAAAAAAAGCTAAACAAGCCAAACGGCAGTCGTGACCCCCAGGTTAAAAACCATTGTTATAAACAAATTACTCATTAAAGCATTGTTGTAGTGGCACATAATGTTATAAGCAATCAACAAGTAGACGTACGGTTTTGAAAATTATCTTAATTCATGTTTAGCTTATATGTCAGAGTTAGCCAAAACTTTTTCTTTAATGGCCCAATTTCTAATTTAATGACAAAATAGACTCTGGTTCATCATTTATAACCTAATAGACTTTGACGATTTTGAAAAGTTTTTCTATAACGTAGGATTCCGTAAAAAGGACTTAGCTTGCTAAAAAAAGTCTAACACTCCTTCTTATAATTTTTAGCGAAAAGCTTTGTTTAAACATTGAATTGCTAATACTGCAAACTTTTCAGTTTTTTTAGCAGTGTAAAAATATATTTGAAGACAACAATTTAAATCGGAGCCTGTCTTGTTGGCCTACGCTGAAACGGTTTTTATGTTTCTTTGTTCATGATTTCACTTCTAAAAATTAAAGTACCAATTACAGCAAAATGATATTAGCAAAAGAAAAAAATTACCTTGCGTTCCAACAAAAACTCTATGTTTTACTATACATGTCATATATATTCAAACCGAGTCTTTTGACCAGGATTGAAAACTTGTTAAATAAAATTTTAAAGGTTGAGAAAGGGCCGCGAATCCATGATAGATTTTTCATTAAAAAATTTTTTTAGAACGATATAGTTTTCGAAAATCGAAAACGCTATGATAAAAAAGTTATCTTTCGATTTTTGAGAATTACATGCATTTTCCCAGCAAGACGTTGTACAAACGCTGCTTGGAAAGTACTGTACAGATTTCTGACCGTTCTTTAATGTATTTTTCAATGAAGTATAAATTTTTTTATTTACTGGTGAAATCATTTACAATGCTTTTTAAGTTGTACAGAAACAGTTGCTAGCTTAAAAAACCATGCAATAAATAAAATTATTGTCAACGTTTACAAATTTACACACAAATTATAAATGACTTTTTGGTTGAACACGATAAAAAGAAGTCTCAAGATATTTTTACATGTATATGCTTTGTCAAAAACACTGTCCGTTTTTGATTGAAAGTTACAGTAAACAGTTAGAATCTGATTTTGTTTCAAAAGTTTAAAATTAATTTAGAAGATGGAATGAACACGGCAAAGGCTTAAAACTTCAGTTAATCAATGTGCTTTGAATACAACAGTAAAACAATTCTGTAAAATACACTTATAAAAACAACTTGCAGACCAAATAAATTAAAGGGGGGCGCCGATTATCCAATCAATTTGTAACAATTGAAAAAAAGGACATCATAAGCAAAAGTTTAAAATTACTGTAAAAACCTGAAAATCAACTATAGAGTTATAAAGCTATTATTAGATTTATGAATTAAGTGTGACAGAGGCATTAACTAAAAGAAAATTGCGTGACCACACGAAAGCGACTAAGGGCCTAAGGACCTTGCCCATTTCATTTTACCACAAATCGTATCTCACTTTAAAATATGAAAAAACCATCTAATTGAAAATCAATTTTTTAAATATTCAATGGCATTCTTACCAATTCTTTTTTTTTACTTCCATTTGCACAACTTTTGCATTTTTTTTCAGCAAATTATTTTGTGATTTAAAAAAGTTGAAAGCCTGTAACTTGAAACGTATTTTGTTTGGTTGTTATTTAAAAAAATCTAGCTTTATAAAAGTTGAAATACCATATCTAAAAATAAATCATGCAGTTAAATTTTGAACAGGAAAACATTTTATTATAAATAGTTCTAACAAAACGTGATTTGCAAGAACTATTTTGCAAGAATTTAAGGTTTAATTTTGCAAGAATTTTGCAAATTTAATTTTACAAAAATTAGGTTTAATTTTGCAAGAATTGTTTTGCAAAGGATCATCTATTCTGTCGAATTACAGCTCAGTTTCAATTGTATTTTTTAAATTTTATTTGAATTTGTTACTGCATTGTAATGCAACAAGGGATAAGTTTTGCCAGTTAATTAAATCTTGAAAACCTTTCAATAAAAAAATTTTTTTAAAATTCTTTTTTTGAAAAGTTAAAAAGTTTAATCGAAGAATTTTGCGTCATTTTTTTGTTTTGCTAGAAACCCGGACCAAAAAAATTAAAAGCATCTATTTTAAGAACTTAGAAATATGTTAATTTATTAACTTTCTGCAAAAAAACGTTATTTGATCAAGTGTTTCAAATAAAAATTAGAAACATATTTAATTAGGTATTAATATATCATAAATTGTAGTCTCTATGACTTACTGTATGAATATAGATATTATTAACTAGTTGCTACTGTATAAATAGTCTTTTGTGTAGGTATAGATATAGAATATTGCATACGAAATATTTTATAGAAGTAGAAATAGATTTGGCCTTCTAAAACAAATGCTCAAAGAATTGCAAAATTTGTTTCTACAACAGCTAAAAAATGAAAGATAAAACGTTACTACTTGAAATCTTTTTGTAGAAGAACCCTTTCTGACAAATAGAATCTACATTTTGATTTGCTCTTTTTATAAATTATTTGTTCAAAATTTTTACTATAAGTTTGCACAAAATTTCATTATATTTATACAGTTAAAAAAAATAGATGTTGTCTTTCTGATTGTAAAAAAGCTGTTCAAACGGGGTGACAAATGTATACTGACGGATTTTCAAAAGTTTTTAGACTTCAGAATAACTTTTTCATTAAAATCGATGCATTTAAGAATGCTGGTTTTGAAATAACCAAGTAAAGCAATTTTTTCAGCAAAAAATGAAATTATGGATGCTATTAGCTTGCATAATTACAGAATGTTTGATATATGCCATTGGAAATCAATTGCTTATTGGAGCCTTCAATATTCAAACCTTTGGACGAAAAAAGATGAGAAATGAAGCTGTTGTCCAAGTGTTAGTTCAGGTTACCATCTACTTTATCTCTATGTTTATCCTCCTGACTTGCAGGAGAACGACGGAGGTGCTAATACGTAGGGTAAGCAATTACCAGACCTGCTTCCACAGATGTCAAGATATTGCTGTTCACTTGAAGTTTAATAAATATATGACTGAAATTTAGAACTGCTTGTCAAGATCATCAAGCAGAGGAAAGTGCCGTAAAGTGTCTTTCCCAAGGACACAACAGAATGGCGCAAGTAGGTTTTGAACCGAGACCATTTCGACCACATTCCCGGCACTCCAACCACTCGACCGCAAAGCTATATGTTGACAAACACAGTTAAAGTACATTTTATAAAATTTAAAGAAATTTTATATGACAACTCGATTTAGAGGCTACCCGAGTTTTTTTTCCATCCCAAATAAAGTCAGAACAAATGTTTTGAAACCTGTACAAATCTTCTTAAAACAATATTTTTTTTGAATGTTAAGTAAAGTCTGAAGTAAAATAACTTAAATTTAAACCTAAGCCTGAAAAAGTAGTTTGATTTGTCACACTTCACTCTTAATTCTGGTTTTGACTTTGTACTGTACGTTTATAATTTATTTTCAGTCTTTTGCAGTAATTTTAAAGCTTTTTGGATATGACTTAATATTTCCCGTTTATACGTAGTGATTGCGTATTCGGTACGTCACCCCTTTACTTAATTTATTTTGTCTGCTAATGGTTTTTAAAAAGTAATTATAATAGAGTCGTTTTATTGTTTTATTCAAAATATCGTGTATTGATTGACTGATGTTAAGCATTGTGAAGTTTTTGACATTATTACGTTGTTTTTCTGGCGTGTTCAAGGGAAGATTGATAAATTCGATTAATGTTAAGCTTGTTATATTTTATAGTTTTATAATAGTGTTTTAGTACTTAATCTATAATGGTTTTTGTAACATCTAAACTGCTTTGTGCGATTCCTAAAATTAGCATAATGATTAATTTAAGAATTCTTGTTCGTTCAAGCATATTCGATTTTTATCGAGAATTTTTGCTGATTCATATACAGTATAAAGCTTACAGTTTGTTTTTCATTTATTCTGACTGTGATTCCAGTTCCAGTTCGAGGTAAAGTGTAAAGATCGCTTTAAGTTACTTTTGCCTGCAAAGCATTGTTTAAGTGTTTGATTGTTGAAGGTTCAAGTGTTAACGCCTTTTAGTAATTTTATAGTGAGATAGAATTGTTAGGACAAACTATTAAGTCAAATGTTAGCCATCGGGGTGCTAATTATACTTGAAGTTATTCAGTACGAAGTTGTTCAGTAATTATTTGTAGTTGTGAATTTCTTTGAACTTTTGTGAAGAATCAAGTTTAACGAGAATCGATCGAGTGTGTTTAATTTTGTAAACAAAATATTCTTTATACTTAAAAACTGTGGCTTCTTGCTATCAGTTGAGAAAAGTTTTCGAGAAAATTCATTTGTGCTTAGCCAGAACTAACTGTGTTAAGAACTTCAGTTTTGCAGCAAACTATTTCTTGAGTCGGTATAAAAAAATAAATAAATAAACACAGTTTTGCTTCAGCGCTGGTATTTGAGTCACTAAGTTTAACTGGTCTTTTCGGATTTCCGAGTATAATTGTGACAAAGCTTCAAAAAAGAAAAATTATAAAAAATTTTTACGAACTATTTATTACTCTTGCCTTAGATAGTACCGAGGCCCGAACATTAATAGCCAGTGATATGAACGGCAAGGGTTCGACCGTGGTGCCAACCCCCTCCCAAGCCGCAGGGATTTTACTCAAATATTTTTTTTAAAAATTGGGTTTTATCAAAGTAATTTACTTTTTTATTTATAATTAAGAATGATAAGAGTTTCAATGACTCATTTCACAGCTTCGAAATTTTTTTTCTGTAACCGTATTCAAATTTTTCGGACACCGTTTTCGAAGTACAATTTTTCTGTGACAATAGAACAAATAACCAAATAACTAAATCAAATATTAAATTAAATGAACAATATTTTATATCTTTAACTAAACTTTTTACGATTTTAAACAGAGTCGTCAGTCATTGGTATCAGAGATTTTGATTAACTGAAAGACAGTTTTCCTTTTAAAGCTTAATTCCTTTGACTAAAAAGTTTTGCTCAAACCTTTTTAAAGCTTAACTTACCTTGAATCACATTGAATCTTAGTGACTTAAAGGAAAATTCTTTTTCAAATGTATAAGTCAAAACTTAAAAGCCTTGTACAAAAGATTAAGCCAAATGAAAGCACAAAAAAACTCCGAAAAATCTAATAGCCCTATACTAGTTCAAGAAGAACCTTCCAAACAACAAACACTTGATTTAATCTTGGAAAAATTTTAGATTATAAACCGTTACGACATTCTATTAATTCAAGAAATTCGGGACCGCACCAACACCGCATTTCCACAATTGATGTCGAGGCTTGACCAGCACAATGCCATTCTGAGCCCGAGACTAGGAAGAAGCAGTTATCGCGAGCAATACGCTTTTGTTTTCAAGTAATTAAGATATTCACTTTCACTTACGTGCGTGCTTTCATTGCTTACTTTTTTTAAGCAATTTTGTTTTATTTAGGGAAAAAGTCGTTCAACCACTTCATAGTTATTTATACCCAGATCGAGACGATTTGTTTGCCAGAGAACCATTAACAATTCATTTTAAGAGAAGAGCTACTTCAATTGGTATTTAAAAAACATAAAATTCTTAAATATTTTTAAAAAATATAAACAATAACTTATCTAATTTATTTATAGCATTAACTAAAATTTATAATGAATTATTCTTGCTTGAATTATTTGAATTATATTTAAAATTGACGTCGCGTTAAACAAATTTGGAAAATGAACGATGAAATTATAAAAAAACGAAGTTTTTTTTAACCGTGCAAACTCTTCAATGCTCAATTGAAAGCAAAAATATACCCAAAGAATGATTTCATGCATACATTTTTGTTTTTTCTTACCCTACGTTGATTGTATGATAGTTAAATGATACAAGCTATCTTTATAGTCAGAAAATTCAAAAGTAAAATGCCCAATTGGAAAAATTAGAAAATAACAATAACATTTTTTTAAAATTTCCCGTAAGTATTTATCAGGTTGAAATATTCCTTAAGGAATTCAGCGCGACTTTATTTTCATCGGAATACACGTGCGACCACGATCTGCTATTCATGAAATAAACGCCTTAACACGTGTTTATGACAAGATGGTTTCGCATTTTCAAAAGACGGTAAAATTCTCACTTATACTTTCTTGATAATATACAGTTTTATCTAATATTATTAGTTTTATTTCCTAATCTAATTTACTACACTTGCAGTCACTAAGAAAATACTTTTTAGTGATAATTGTCAGAAAAAAGTAGTGAAAACCAGTTTCAAGAAGTTTTTTTGAATTTTACGTAGAACGTTCTGATCGGAGGAGACTTAAACGCTGACTGTCGTTACGTGTGCGCTTCTTGTTGGAGTCGCATTCGGTTGAAGACCAACTCTACATTTACTTGGCTCATCGATTCGTCGGCTGACACGACAACGAAGACGTCAACTGACTGCGCCTATGACAGGTAATTTGATTTCGGTTATTTTTTGCAGCAATTAACTGGTTCATGAAGACTAAAGTTTGCAAGTAATGGGTGCTGCTAATAATTTTAAGGTAGTTAATTGAATATCTCAATTTTTTCTTTGTTGAAATTTATGGAATATATTTTTTAAAGTTTATAACAAAAAATTAAATATATCTTTGTGATAGGTTTTTAAATTTTATTGTTGTTCACTTCTGAATTCTCAAAATATTTTTTTTCTTTATTTTATCTCTATATTTATCCTCCTGATGCGCAGGAAAGCGATGGAAGCGCTAATACATAGGGTAGGCAATTACCCCGACCTGCTTCCGGATATGCCAAGATATTGCTGTCCGCTTATAATTTAATGGAGATATGACTGTAATTTCGAACTGCTTGCCAGGACCACCAAGCAGGAAAATGTGCCGTAAGGTGTCTTTCCCAAGGACACAACAGAATGGCGCGAGTAGGGTTTGAACCGAGACCGTGTTGGTCACGAGCTTGGCGCTTTAACCACTCGACCACGCTGCCGACTAAAATATATCAGTTTTTTTTTTTTAAAACTCTTATTGTGTTTTTTAATATTTTTAGATCGTATTGTGGAAATGCCTGTTTTTTTTTATTGAAAATAGATTCTTGGACTAGTTTTCTGCGATAAAACTTAGCTAAAAACAAAACTTTTCATGCTTTTAAAATATACCTTTCTTTACTTTTTAGTAAAATCTTTAAAAAATTAATGAAAAAGTTTTTTGCAATGAATAGTCCTCGTTTAATATCGCAAAAAGTAAATCAATAGGGTTTGCCGCGGCACACTATTTGAGAATCACTGAATTAGCGTATGACGTTACTACAAGTGTGGAATGTGCTCGTATATGTAATGCTGCTAGCAAGTTGATTGACAGAAACGAAAAAAAAACATGTGCAAAATTAAGCCAAGACTAAAAATGATCAAAATGAGAAAAAAGCGCTTTAAAGTTGACAGTAAATCACGAAGTTTTGGTTGTTTCTGTTTAATCTTTAAAAGTCAACTTAGGTTGACTGTTTACTTGAATGTTATGCATAAAGCGATGACTTTTTTGTCTTAACTTGCTTCTGCGAAAACCTTTCTTCTTTTAAAAAACTTTGAGTAGACCACTGATAAGTACATATTATATTAATTAACTAGCACCTATTTGCCAGATGATTAAATTTAATTGTGATTGTGAAAAGGTTATTAAGATTCGCACAAATTATTTGTCAATGTACTTTAAATACTTGCAAAATTATTGCTTCGCCTTCAGCTAGCCTTCTTTCTTTTAAGGGTTAAATAAACAGCAGCCAGTGTCTCAATTTTCCAAATCGTTGACATTAAAGTATTTCGTTAATCGATACGTATAATTTCAACTTCATTTTTTCATGTTGTAAAGTTGTTGAAGAAAGCATTTAAGTCACTTTTATCTTCTTGATAGCTGTAATGAGTTCTGTAATAAAAAAAAAATTCTATTCTACGAATAAATCATTTCAATTTTTTGTGAAAAATATCAATTTAAATATAAAATCTCAATCACATCATAATATCTCCGTATCTTTGATAGCAATGGGGCTAATTGTTAGCGATTGCTCAAAGTTTAAAGTACTGTAATTGCTATTTCCTGCAAAGTCAGGTGGATTAAAAGAAGGTATAATGATACATTTAAAGTTATTACTGCAGAATTGCATTCATATTAACAAGCACTATAAAAGAAAATTCTTTAGACTGATAGTCGCTGGATCAGAAATGAAGCGCAACTCAATAAACCCGCAGGTATTTCGTTTCGATGACGTCTATAATCTGACATATTCACAAGTAAGTTTGAATAAATCAAAAAAAACTTAGCTAAAATCTTCATTTTTAATTTTTTTGTTTAGGCAAAAAAAGTCAGCGATCATTATCCAGTTGAATTCTACTTAAAATGAAGAACTTTATTTAATGGTTTTAAACATATTTCGAGAAACATTTCCAAAAAAAAAATCTATCGAAAGTGTTTTTTACTATATGCAACAATAAATATCGTTAGTTTTATAACAAGTGTAGTTTTTTAAACGAAATAACGGCGTTGGCCCAAACGCCAACTACACCGTCGGTTGACTCTATTCGAATAAGTAATCACACAACCTGCGGCTGACCTCGTTGCTGAAGCACACGCACGGTTCGCAATGAATGAATGTATGCACAAACGAAAGCACGATGCGCACGATAGCACGAGGTACGAAGGATAGCACGATTGTACGTTAGTACGGTTCTTCTGTAATCACAGAAGCACTTAATATTAATAAACAGCCACTAACTGCTGATAATTTTATACAATTTGACACATAACAATAATAAACGTACCAGGCTTGTTGGGCCACAATACCGCCGGTCGATGTGTTTGATAAATAATACTTGCTGAATCTTGCCACAGAAATTAACAATTACTTCCAGCATTAACAATTAGCATTAACTCATTTAAAAGCACTTATTCAAATAGAATGTTAAAAATACAAACAAATTAGAATTTTTAAAACCATAAAACTGAAATTAAAACTTTAAAACTAAATATAACTAGTTAATCAATTAGCTGCTTCTTGTTTAAGTTCCATTATACTTTGTGAACAAGTTACACGTTTCATGAAAAGCGAAACAATGGGCATTGTGACTGAATTACGAAGCACATGTGAAACTAAGTTGCCGCATATAAAAACTAAAAAGGCAAACGAAAATAAGGAAATCTTAAACTTAAAATCTTACACTCCCCGCCGAAAATGTGGGGACACATTTTACACAAACAACAGACAAAGATTTTAAGCATTGCCATGTTTCCGACCAGCTGGGAGTCGACGGCCCATTACTGATCAAAAACAGAGGGACCGTTGGTTGATGCTTGATTTGATTCACAAATCAAACACAACTTTATTGTTAGTCTTCGGAGGACATCGGCATCATCTTTCGCTTCAGTCTGACGTACGACGCCGTTGAGATCAGGACTGCCATGATTCCGATCAGCTGGGAGTCGACGGCCCATTACTGATCAGAAACAGAGGGACCGTTGGTTGATGCTTGATTTGATTCACAAATCAAGCACAACTTCACAATTGGTCTTCGAAGGACGCTGACACCAATTTTTACTTCGACTTGACGTACAACGCCGTTGGGATCAGGAAAAGTAGAGATCACCTGGCCCATTCGCCATTTTCCTCTTGGGACCCCATCATCAACAACAAGTACTAGATCACCATTCTGAAAGTTTCTTTCCTTATCTGGCCACCTTTGACGCAGGGCTATTGTAGGCAAATATTCTCTACGCCAGCGCTTCCAGAAGGAATCTGCCAAGTATTGGACTTGGCGCCATCTTCGACGACCATAACAGTCTCGGGATTCGAACACCCCGGGTGGATCATTGCAACTTTGGCGCATCAGAAGCAGATGGTTGGGGGTCAGCGGTTCATTACCATGAGGATCCAAGGTGATTGGACAAAGAGGCCTTGAATTAAGGATGCTTTCCACTTCAAGTAAAAGGGTATGGAGTACGTCATCAGTAACTACTTGGGACTTTAAAAGAATATCTAAAATTCGTCTTATTGATCTTATCATCCTTTCCCAGGCGCCACCCATGTGGCTGGCAGCTGGAGGATTGAAGTTCCATTTAATACCTGTCTGTTTGAAATATTCATCCATCTTGCTCTGGTTTAGCCGGGACAGTTCTTTTCTGAGAATACTTTCTGCTCCTTTAAAGTTGGTGCCGTTATCAGAAAACACTTCCTTTGGGTGTCCTCTGCGGGCTATAAATCGGCGGAAGGCATTTATAAAGCAGTCCGTTGTCATGTCATCCGCGACCTCGATATGCACGGCCCTCGTAGTCAAGCAAGAAATAACGCATCCATATCTCTTAAGTTGACTCCGGGCTCTTTTTACCAGGATGGGCCCAAAATAGTCGATCCCTACATAGAGAAACGGTGGCTCGTTCGAAACTAGGCGGGAGCGGGGCAAGTCAGCCATCTGCTGCTGACCGCGAGGCACACTTCTCTTGCGGCATATGACACATTGGTTCAATTCTCTGCGAACGGCTGCTCCTCCCTTTAAAATCCAATATTTCTGACGTATTGAAGTCCAGGTAAAGGAAGTTCCAGAATGACCACATTTGACGTGGTGATAACGAATCAACAGGTTAGTAAGATGATGTTGATACGGCAGGATTGCAGGATGCTTTGCTGAAAAGTCAATTGTAGCATACTCTAGTCGTCCTCCCACTCTAAGGAGTCCTTCAAATAAGATTGGGCTTGTTTTGTACAAGCAGCGTAATTGAGAATTTTCTTTGAGCTCTCTTTTTATTACTTTATTTGGCAATCGGACTTCGCTTTCTAATATTTTGAATACAGGACCGAAAACTTGGCGCTGCACATACGCCACAAGTCGCAATTCGGCGGCTTCCAATTCGTCTACTGTTATGCCACCTTTACGCACGGAAGACTTATCTTTCAAAAATGCAATGAAACGACGGTGCCAAGCGCAAGCAACTTTTAACCTATAAAGGGAAGAGAAACGAACAATCAGGTCGTCGACAGTCCCACAGGTTTCTTGAACTCGGCTTACTGCAACTTGTTTGTTTTCAACAAAGTGAAAGTCATCGGGAAGCTGACCTTTGAAGGGGGCAGCGGCTTCTGGTGGTCGAGGCCACGAACCTTCATTTTCCCAAAGAAAGCTAGGTCCTTTTGGCCAGCGGGAAACCAATAATTGCGAAGGAGACAGTCCTCTTGAAGCGTCGTCTGCAGGGTTGGACTTCGTATCAACGTATTTCCACTGCTCAGCCGACGTATGACGATGGATCTTAGCTAGGCGATTGGCCACGAATGTTTTAAAACGTTTTCTGTCATTTCGGATACTACCCAACACAATACAAGAATCAGTCCAAAACGTTGAGCGGCACTTAGGAAGATCTAGCTGCTTGGTTAGCCATTTATCAGCTTGCACAGCCATGACGGCTGCAACGAGCTCAAGTCTGGGAACGCTGTGAGATTCAAGGGGCGTTACTCGAGCTTTGCCGCACAAAAAACTGCAATGAATTTTTCCATTAATATCTGCGATTCGTAAATACGAAACAAATCCATATCCGGAAATGGAAGCATCTGAAAAATGATGAATTTGATAATCGGTTATTGGTCCTAACGCCTTGGATAGAAAACACCTTGGTAAAGAGAACTTTCTTAGGTCATCCAATTGTTGAAACCATGACCACCAATGTTCGTTCTCCTCATCTGGCAATTCATCATCCCAGTCAAGATTCATCTGAACTATACGCTGTTGCATGATTCTCGCAATCAGAATTACTGGTGCCACGAAGCCAAGGGGATCATATAAGGAATTAACGTAAGAAAGAATCATTCTCCTTGTGAATCTTCGATCATGTTCTGGCATCTTTACATTAAAGTGAAACTCGTCTTCAAGTACATTCCACCGTACACCGAGTACCTTCTGTCCCGCTGATCCGTCTATTTCCAGCGACACATTGCTCATTGTTGGCGCCCTTTCTATTTCAGGGACTGATTCAACTGCCTCCGGGACGTTGGATAGCCACTTTGTTAAGTTAAATCCACCCAGTTTCAGCAAACGGCGCAGACCTTCAACGGTATTTTTTGCCTGTTCGACTGTGCTGACGCAGGTGAGGCAGTCATCAACGTAAAAATCCTTTTGGATGACATCGCAGATGCGAGGATCAAATTCGCCTCCGAATCGGTTAGCGGTCTCTTTGAGGCAGTATGTTGCTATGCATGGGGACGAGGTGGCTCCAAATATGTGGACTAACATCCGGTATGGAACGGGTTGTTTATGTAAGTCTCCCTCAGGCCACCACAAAAAACGAAAAGCATTGTGATCTTGATGTGTGGTTTTCACCTGGTGGAACATTGCTTGAACATCGGCCACAATAGCGATGCGCTCGCGTCGAAAACGACTTAAGACCCCGACCAAACCATTAACTAAGTCTGGACCTTGTTTAAGAGCATCGTTTAAGCAGATTCCGTAATGCTTGGCTGCGCAGTCAAACACAATCCTGACCTTGTCTCGCTTTTTTGGATTATACACTGGGTGATGTGGAAGGTACCATGCAGAGTCGTCCATGGCAATCTCATCAATTGGGACTCTTTCTGCATATCCTGATTCGATGTAGCCCTCTATCGTTTCTTTATACTTGGCCATCAGTTGACTGTCTCTCTGCAAGCGTTTCTGAAGACAAGACAAGCGCTTGCTTGCCATGAAGCGGCTATTGCGAGGCAGTTTAACGTCACTTCTCCAAGGCAACGGGGCACAGAAACGACCATTCTCATGAGTGACGCCATTTTTCAACAAGGTCGCAACTTCTCGGTCTTCTTTAGAAGAAGGGGCGTTAATCACATCTGGTTCAAACTCAGTGAACCAAGACTAATCTCGTGGTCAAGAGCTTCATCACTTTGCACAAAGTAAGTCTGCATGTCCTGGTTGCCTTCTGTTCTGTTAATTGCTGGCCCCAGTAGTGACCAGCCGAATGGGGTTTTAACAGCATTAGGTTGAGTTCCATCGCCTTCACGCATTTCAAGAATCCGGTGTGCATTAGGACAATCTAAACCGATTAGCAACGACACTTTATCTTGATTCATTTTAGGTATTGTCACGCCTTGCAGATGAGGTAAAGATAAAAGATCATTTAATGAAACTACGGCGTTTGGAGAGACTGGCAATGCATCAGCCTTCACTACTTCCCTAATTTTGAAGTTAACGGAGTCATCCATCAAGGAAGAAACAGTCAAGTTTACAGAATACTTTTCAAAAGGTTCTGAGTGCTGTGATATTGTGACAATGTTAACAGGCCGTGGGCTTTCTTGAATGCGTAACCGAGAAAATAAGTCCTTGTCGATAAATGATGTTTCTGAGCCCGTATCCAGGAACGCATAGGTTTGAACTGTCACACCTCTAGCTTCAACCTCGACGGGAACAATGACGCGAAATCCTCGTTGGCTCTGGTTAACATAACAACAAGTTTCGCCCGAAATCGTTTCATCTGTGCCTCTGGGCTCATCTTGCCGTGATGTATTGTCTAACGCCGATGTATTTGCATGAAGCAGCCTGTTGTGTCGTCGACCACAATTGTTTATACGACATCGAAAAGACCCTCGGTGATCCTTTGTCGCATGCTTCGCAAAACATATGTGGCAACGCTGGGATTCTTGCACAAAACGCTCTCTTTCGGCGACTGATAATTCAAGAAAATCGTTACACTTGTACACCAAGTGATCTGGCTTTGAACAGTAATAACACTGTTGTGCGGGAAGCTCCTTTGAACGAGAAAAACTTACGCCTTTGCGTGGAAAACGGCTCGGAGCGTTAGATTGACTAACCGTAGTAGTAGCGCAAATATTTTTTCGAACACCACCTTCATTAACGCGTCTCCTTTCGGTCTGATCACTGGCAGAAACAAGAAACTGCTCTGGGAATGCTTTAAGGATATCTGCCTCCCTTTTCACATAAGTCACGAAATCTGAAAATGTTGGTTTTCTCTTTTCTTCTAAATATATTTTGGCATAGTGTCTCCGCCAATGATAAGAAACAGCTTGAGGCAACTTATCGCTGAGCCTTTTTAAACAATCCACGGTATTTAGTTCTGAATAATCGCCTAAATCTTCTAAAGTGACAAGGCCTTTTCTAAGAGCATTTGCGTAGGAAGCCATTGAAGAACCATTGTGCGGTTTTACGTTGCTTCTCTGAAGTAGACTTCTTTTAAATGACTCTGCTATTATTCGCGGGTCACCAAAACTTTCAAAAAGAATATATCTGGCTTCTTCATAGCCTTTTGAAGCAGGTTGCAACGACGGACAATGCGAGATCGCATCATAAGCCTTTCCATAAGTATTTTGAAGCAGGTAAGCAAGTTTTTGTTGATCGCTAAATATGTTTTTGTCGTGGATATTTTCATTAAAGTATCTAAAGAATGCACAATAATCCTCCGGATCACCATGAAATTTAGGGCATTCTAGTTTTGGCATAGACATGTATTCTACAACAGCTGCCAAAGGCGAACAGTCATTACCTTTATGCGAAAGATTAGCTTGTTCCTCGTTAACACTCACGGGTTGAGATAATGGCGTTCTAATTTGTGACCGAGTAGGCATTTGAACAATGCTCGGTTGAAGACAAGCTGAGCGTTTAAAATTCAAGACATCGTTTGTCGCTGCTAAATTGTTGGGGGCTGAAACAGGTCTATCATCATCGGGAATTGACGTTTTACAGCTGGATCTAGCAGACCGAGATCTAAAGCTTTCCTTATCATTAAGAATTTGATCTACCGCTTCCGCTTTCCTTAATTCAATTTCAGCAGCCAGCCTTCGCTGTTCGTTTTGTCTCTCGACTGCCTCAAGCTCGAGCTGTGCCAGCCTTTTCTCAATCTTAGCTTGACGACGTTCTTGTTCGGAAGCAGTCGTAGAAAACGAACGATGACTCTCTGACCGAGATTTAGACTCAGTAGATTTAAGTTTCTGAAGGTAGGGATTAGAAGCGCGGAACGACGCAGGTCTGCTCATAACCGTTTCCGCACTAGCTATTTGATCAGTGGTTGTCACAGTTCCTAAGTGTCTAGTAAGCGTCTCTTCAACATGCGTTTCAAACTCCTCGAAATTTAAAATTGCATTTTTTCTTTCGGATTTTAACCATTCTCTTTCCTCACCTTTGGGCAAAGACTGTATACGTCGTGAATACATCTCCCTTATCACTTCGAGTTCATCGCCAATCTGCAATCTAATTGATTCTACCGCAGATCTATCCAGCGAAGATAGCGCCTTTTCAGCTGACTCGTACAACGACTTAAGAGCTTCTTTCTTTAACCGAATCTCATCCTTGGTAGGAGCGGTAACTGAGGAAGCATGGTCACGGAGATATGTGGGGGATGAATCCGACACAGACAATACACCCGTCGCGGTAGGGTTGCTCGAGGACATGGTAAATAAAGCAAGCTTCTTTAAAGGAATTAAATTTGGCTTGAATGATTAGCAATCAAGCTTCTTAAAATAATTAAAATTTGGCTTGAATGATTAGCAAACAAGCTTCTTAAAAGAATTAAAATTTGGCTTGAATGATTAGCAATCAAGCCTGAAGAACGATCGACAATGTAGTTTTTTAAACGAAATAACGGCGTTGGCCCAAACGCCAACTACACCGTCGGTTGACTCTATTCGAATAAGTAATCACACAACCTGCGGCTGACCTCGTTGCTGAAGCACACGCACGGTTCGCAATGAATGAATGTATGCACAAACGAAAGCACGATGCGCACGATAGCACGAGGTACGAAGGATAGCACGATTGTACGTTAGTACGGTTCTTCTGTAATCACAGAAGCACTTAATATTAATAAACAGCCACTAACTGCTGATAATTTTATACAATTTGACACATAACAATAATAAACGTACCAGGCTTGTTGGGCCACAATACCGCCGGTCGATGTGTTTGATAAATAATACTTGCTGAATCTTGCCACAGAAATTAACAATTACTTCCAGCATTAACAATTAGCATTAACTCATTTAAAAGCACTTATTCAAATAGAATGTTAAAAATACAAACAAATTAGAATTTTTAAAACCATAAAACTGAAATTAAAACTTTAAAACTAAATATAACTAGTTAATCAATTAGCTGCTTCTTGTTTAAGTTCCATTATACTTTGTGAGCAAGTTACACGTTTCATGAAAAGCGAAACAATGGGCATTGTGACTGAATTACGAAGCACATGTGAAACTAAGTTGCCGCATATAAAAACTAAAAAGGCAAACGAAAATAAGGAAATCTTAAACTTAAAATCTTACAACAAGTAAAAAATTTACCACAGAAAAATGAGTAAGGAATATCTCCGATTTCTGCCACTGCCTTATTGCATTTGACCAATCACTTTTGGCCAGCAGTATTTTCAACTGATCGAGAAAATGCAGACACAGGGATAATTTCACCTCTTCCATCATCAAGGCAAATGAAATATTACTGCGCAAAATTACAAAGACTCATTCGATTTTGACCAATATCACGGTGGTACTTTGCTGTTTACGACCGCATTGCGCTAATTTTCAACAGCCAGGACAATTACTGGTAAAAATTGACTTGGTAAAGTGCAAATAATTATCATGCTAGCATTAGGAAAAAAAGTTATGTAGACACGAAACATTAATAATTCGCAGCTTGAAATGCATATGTTAACTGTTTCCCGGCTTAATAGTAAATCTTAAATTTGTGTATTAAGTTTTTAACGTTCGTCCCGCTTGATGTATCATTGCTTATGTACTACGTAATATGTTGATTTTTTAGAAAATCATTATTTTTTAATTGTTCGTTGCCACATTGGAAAAACTTTGTTGAATAAATTTTTTGGGGCTTACGGTTTATAGTGGATGAACCGGAATCGCATAAATATGTCCAAACAAAAGGCAAAAGCAAGTGAAGTGGAGCTTTAGCAACATTAGTGTACAAACCAATCGTTTGAATTCAAAATTCTTAAACTGTGTTGTCATCGAAAAGGTCTTCGGCTGTAAAATCATTTTGCAGATTATTTAACTTATTCTAGTTTGCGTCAGGTAGGCTGTCAACAGAACATCTGAATGGGTTTCGTACTGAATTTAGCTTTTTGTGACTCACTTTGCAAAATCGTGTTTGAATTCTTCTTCAAGGACTCTCAAATGCAAGATTGCGTGTTCTTGACGTAAAATTGGCTTCTGTTTGTTCCTCATTTCTAGCAACATTAAAATACATTCAAACATAGAGTAATTTTCATCAACTATTTTTTTACTCCATAAACGTAGTTTGCATAAAAAGAATTTCAAAGCATCTACGAATTTGATAATGTTAGTATGTCTACCTAGCATAATCAAGTTAAGTTTGCCTAATTTCCCGAAAATGTGAGAAAGATAGGCGAGAATCAATTGCCATTTGTCATCATTGAGCAAAGGCGCATTAAAGTCTTATTTCCCATTAGTTTGTGATTTCTCATTAAAGTTGTGACAGCATGAAAACAAAGGCGAGACCGTTGTTTTAGATTGTTGAGATATTGGAAATCAAATTTTTTGCATTGCATGCTACTCTAAATCTGATTAAACAGTATTATTTTCTGTAATTCAATATATTCCGTTTAATATTGCATTGAAAAAGCAGTAATATTTCACAAATTGATTAATTAGTGACGAATTGCAAAAAGTCCATCAATATAGAGGCCTAAGGAAATCTCATAACGTAAGATGTATCGAAATTTTATTAGTCCATACAAATCAATATTTGGCCCAGATGGCACGTGTTTTCTCGCAGCCTGGGCGGTGAGTAAGTCTGTTCTTGGTGTTAAACATGATAGACCGAAATCAAACCTGCTAAAATGGAAGAGTATCCACCCATTCCGATGTTCAACAAGTGTTTTCAGGGCGGGGCAATCTTTGGAAAAAACTGCTCTCTTCAGGACACATTGCCAACAAGTTCCGAAGACCCACTATTCTTCAGCACAAGATCAAAGACCTCACTGCAACCAAGATGAATGTTTTTTCGTTACCTTGCTCTGCAGTCTGAGGCACTCGTCATCCTTCTACAGGAGACCCACTGCACTAATTCAGACAAGTTAGTACTTCCAAGCTACCAACTAGCTGGTTCTTCTTTAAGCAGGAAGCATGGCCTTGCCACGTTTGTCCACGAGGTACATGCTTTTGGACTAATCTCCATCGACATCGAAGATCGAGTGGTTGTGCGTGGAATTAAATTAATTTAATTAATTAATTTAATTGGTTAATGTTAAATGTTAATAAAAATAGTTTTATAGTTTCTCGAGCAACTTATACGGTTTTCAGGCGTTCCAATTGCCATGCATAAAGATCAGGGTTGTGGAATCGAAGCCGCATGGAGTCGGACATTTAATTCGAGTCCGACTCCTAATGCTCAATTATTTTTAGAGAATACTACTTTTTAGGGACAAAAATTAAGAAATTAGAGACAGATTTCAATTAGGGACAAATTTTTTCTGTTAACAAACGTCCCGATTTATGACTTCAAAAATGCAGCCACTCTAATTTTAAGCAAATTTTATTTCGCATATTACTATTGCCCTTGTTGAAGAGTTGGAGTGGGGAGTCGGAGTTCGAGTTGGAATCGGAATCCTTGAAATTCTAGAAGCTGGAGTTGGAATCAGAGTCGAAATCTTAGAAATTATAGGAGTCGGATGCGGATCTTAAATCTTCCGACTTTGTAACCCTGATAAAGATTGTGTGGTTCAATTCTATTCTGACTAATGCAAATTTAAAAAGGACCATAACGCCCGAATGGCTAAAAAACGTACAAATAAGCTATTTTTACTAAAAATCATGTTTTACTAAATACGCATTTACAACACCTCAGAGGTTTGTCCACATCGCTGCAATGTCTCGACCTGGATTCGAGACACAGTGGTCCGAGACCGAGATCGAGAACGAGAAGAGACTTTGAGGTTACGAGACCGAGACAAGACCGAGACTTCGACAAACGCGTCTTGAGACATGTCTCGAGGTATTCACCTCTGGTAGACATGTCTTGGCTTAAAGTCCCCTCCAAGGTCTTCCAGTTTCCAGAAGAGAGCAATAATGCCAAATCATCAACATAAGGAAACTTTCTGGAAATTATGGAAGGCAGATCATAAGTATAGATGTTGAAAAGGAGGGGAACTTAGACCGATCCTCGAGGAACGCCGTTTTTAAGACGGCGTAGCCTGCTTTGCTTGTTGTCACCGGTAGTAAGAGTAAAACTTCGGTTTTGGACAAACTACATGATTATTTTGACTATGCGCTTATCCGGCAGAAGTCTCAGCAGCTTGTAGGTAAGGCCATGGTGCCAGACAGTGTCATAACCAGCTGTCAGATCAATAAATACGGCACCGGCCTTCTTAGCCTCAAAAGAATCCCCGATGTTCTGTGTCAGTAAAACAACTGATCTACGGTTGATTTTTCGCGTCGAAACCCATCTTGCTCTCTAGGAAGCAGTGAATCGATTAATGGTTCAACGCGGGCATAGATAAGCTTCTCGAGGATCTTGTAGGAGACACAGAGCAGAGATATCGGTCGATAATTCTTTGGGTCCCCCACGGGCTTCATTGGATTTGGAATCGCGACTACAAGAGCTCTTCTCCAGTTCTTGGGAATTTTAAGTCGGTGCAAGCAGGAAAAAAGGAAGTCACGTAATCAGGACTTCAAAGCAGCTCAGCATGGATTATAAGCTCTGGGCAGATGGAATCAGGGACCAGAGTTTTACCTGGTTTTAAATGTTGAAGCGCAGCAATAAATTCTCTCAGTGAAAAAATGTCAGAGATATTTACTGGATCTGGTGTTGTGGCCCTCCAAAGGTCAGACACGTCTTGAGAGACGAGTCGAGATAACTTGCGGTTGACAGCCTCGTATCTCCCGTTTTTGACTAGCTGAGATACAATAGCATCAGCTAGGACGGCACAGTGACGAAGAGAGTGTCATGACCAGTAAAATTGTCCAAAAAACTCCATGTTTTTCAACTAGAGTGTGAGAAGTCGATACTCCAAAGTGCCTGGTACCATCAATCCCTCCGCTTTCTGTCAAGCTTGGCAAGCAGAGCTGTAGCAGCCAAACTTGAGTCGTCTCCCTGAGGAGACTGCAGGAAAGTTCTATTCATGGATTCACACTCCGCATCCCAACACGGAATATAGTTATTTCGATAACCGCGTGGCATAGTCTTTTTGGCTGCTTTCTTGATAATGTTACAGAAGTCCTGGTAAGCCGCATCCATATCAAGTGAATCAGCCGGCAACAAATCTTTGCGAATTTATTCGTCAAAGCAATGCAATGACTCCAGTTGGCCTTGCGAAAGTTCCATCGCTTAACAGGCACGCTTGGCACTTTTATAGCAAACCTTGGTGGTGTAATAAGCGAAGGTCGATTTTGTGACCTGGGGAACTTTTCAAGGACACGTCTATCCGGCAAGCGACTGTTAGGACCTACGCTAGCGAAAGCTAGATCTGGATTGGTGCCAGTGTCCCAGAGGCCGGAGTAAAAACCGGCAGCGTCCTTGGCATTATATAGGAGGGCAAGACAATTAATACTTTCCCAGTCAGCCAAGCACTCACCGTCCGACTGTTGTTATCATAATCCAAATCAATATGACGACAGTTAAAATCGCTAGCATAAAGACAGGGGTAAGGAAACACTGGGAGATCCAGAGATTGCAATCGTGTTGGTGGAGGTTTGTAAACATTGACTATTTTATAACCATCAACGTCCACGCACAACCACTCGATCTTCGATGTCGATGGAGATTAGTCCAAAAGCATGTACCTCGTGGACAAACGTGGCAAGGCCATGCTTCCTGCTTAAAGAAGAACCAGCTAGTTGGTAGCTTGGAAGTACTAACTTGTCTGAATTAGTGCAGTGGGTCTCCTGTAGAAGGATGACGAGTGCCTCAGACTGCAGAGCAAGGTAACGAAAAAACATTCATCTTGGTTGCAGTGAGGTCTTTGATCTTGTGCTGAAGAATAGTGGGTCTTCGGAACTTGTTGGCAATGTGTCCTGAAGAGAGCAGTTTTTTCCAAAGATTGCCCCGCCCTGAAAACACTTGTTGAACATCGGAATGGGTGGATACTCTTCCATTTTAGCAGGTTTGATTTCGGTCTATCATGTTTAACACCAAGAACAGACTTACTCACCGCCCAGGCTGCGAGAAAACACGTGCCATCTGGGCCAAATATTGATTTGTATGGACTAATAAAATTTCGATACATCTTACGTTATGAGATTTCCTTAGGCCTCTATATTGATGGACTTTTTGCAATTCGTCACTAATTAATCAATTTGTGAAATATTACTGCTTTTTCAATGCAATATTAAACGGAATATATTGAATTACAGAAAATAATACTGTTTAATCAGATTTAGAGTAGCATGCAATGCAAAAAATTTGATTTCCAATATCTCAACAATCTAAAACAACGGTCTCGCCTTTGTTTTCATGCTGTCACAACTTTAATGAGAAATCACAAACTAATGGGAAATAAGACTTTAATGCGCCTTTGCTCAATGATGACAAATGGCAATTGATTCTCGCCTATCTTTCTCACATTTTCGGGAAATTAGGCAAACTTAACTTGATTATGCTAGGTAGACATACTAACATTATCAAATTCGTAGATGCTTTGAAATTCTTTTTATGCAAACTACGTTTATGGAGTAAAAAAATAGTTGATGAAAATTACTCTATGTTTGAATGTATTTTAATGTTGCTAGAAATGAGGAACAAACAGAAGCCAATTTTACGTCAAGAACACGCAATCTTGCATTTGAGAGTCCTTGAAGAAGAATTCAAACACGATTTTGCAAAGTGAGTCACAAAAAGCTAAATTCAGTACGAAACCCATTCAGATGTTCTGTTGACAGCCTACCTGACGCAAACTAGAATAAGTTAAATAATCTGCAAAATGATTTTACAGCCGAAGACCTTTTCGATGACAACACAGTTTAAGAATTTTGAATTCAAACGATTGGTTTGTACACTAATGTTGCTAAAGCTCCACTTCACTTGCTTTTGCCTTTTGTTTGGACATATTTATGCGATTCCGGTTCATCCACTATAAACCGTAAGCCCCAAAAAATTTATTCAACAAAGTTTTTCCAATGTGGCAACGAACAATTAAAAAATAATGATTTTCTAAAAAATCAACATATTACGTAGTACATAAGCAATGATACATCAAGCGGGACGAACGTTAAAAACTTAATACACAAATTTAAGATTTACTATTAAGCCGGGAAACAGTTAACATATGCATTTCAAGCTGCGAATTATTAATGTTTCGTGTCTACATAACTTTTTTTCCTAATGCTAGCATGATAATTATTTGCACTTTACCAAGTCAATTTTTACCAGTAATTGTCCTGGCTGTTGAAAATTAGCGCAATGCGGTCGTAAACAGCAAAGTACCACCGTGATATTGGTCAAAATCGAATGAGTCTTTGTAATTTTGCGCAGTAATATTTCATTTGCCTTGATGATGGAAGAGGTGAAATTATCCCTGTGTCTGCATTTTCTCGATCAGTTGAAAATACTGCTGGCCAAAAGTGATTGGTCAAATGCAATAAGGCAGTGGCAGAAATCGGAGATATTCCTTACTCATTTTTCTGTGGTAAATTTTTTACTTGTTATAAAACTAACGATATTTATTGTTGCATATAGTAAAAAACACTTTCGATAGATTTTTTTTTGGAAATGTTTCTCGAAATATGTTTAAAACCATTAAATAAAGTTCTTCATTTTAAGTAGAATTCAACTGGATAATGATCGCTGACTTTTTTTGCCTAAACAAAAAAATTAAAAATGAAGATTTTAGCTAAGTTTTTTTTGATTTATTCAAACTTACTTGTGAATATGTCAGATTATAGACGTCATCGAAACGAAATACCTGCGGGTTTATTGAGTTGCGCTTCATTTCTGATCCAGCGACTATCAGTCTAAAGAATTTTCTTTTATAGTGCTTGTTAATATGAATGCAATTCTGCAGTAATAACTTTAAATGTATCATTATACCTTCTTTTAATCCACCTGACTTTGCAGGAAATAGCAATTACAGTACTTTAAACTTTGAGCAATCGCTAACAATTAGCCCCATTGCTATCAAAGATACGGAGATATTATGATGTGATTGAGATTTTATATTTAAATTGATATTTTTCACAAAAAATTGAAATGATTTATTCGTAGAATAGAATTTTTTTTTTATTACAGAACTCATTACAGCTATCAAGAAGATAAAAGTGACTTAAATGCTTTCTTCAACAACTTTACAACATGAAAAAATGAAGTTGAAATTATACGTATCGATTAACGAAATACTTTAATGTCAACGATTTGGAAAATTGAGACACTGGCTGCTGTTTATTTAACCCTTAAAAGAAAGAAGGCTAGCTGAAGGCGAAGCAATAATTTTGCAAGTATTTAAAGTACATTGACAAATAATTTGTGCGAATCTTAATAACCTTTTCACAATCACAATTAAATTTAATCATCTGGCAAATAGGTGCTAGTTAATTAATATAATATGTACTTATCAGTGGTCTACTCAAAGTTTTTTAAAAGAAGAAAGGTTTTCGCAGAAGCAAGTTAAGACAAAAAAGTCATCGCTTTATGCATAACATTCAAGTAAACAGTCAACCTAAGTTGACTTTTAAAGATTAAACAGAAACAACCAAAACTTCGTGATTTACTGTCAACTTTAAAGCGCTTTTTTCTCATTTTGATCATTTTTAGTCTTGGCTTAATTTTGCACATGTTTTTTTTTCGTTTCTGTCAATCAACTTGCTAGCAGCATTACATATACGAGCACATTCCACACTTGTAGTAACGTCATACGCTAATTCAGTGATTCTCAAATAGTGTGCCGCGGCAAACCCTATTGATTTACTTTTTGCGATATTAAACGAGGACTATTCATTGCAAAAAACTTTTTCATTAATTTTTTAAAGATTTTACTAAAAAGTAAAGAAAGGTATATTTTAAAAGCATGAAAAGTTTTGTTTTTAGCTAAGTTTTATCGCAGAAAACTAGTCCAAGAATCTATTTTCAATAAAAAAAAACAGGCATTTCCACAATACGATCTAAAAATATTAAAAAACACAATAAGAGTTTTAAAAAAAAAAAACTGATATATTTTAGTCGGCAGCGTGGTCGAGTGGTTAAAGCGCCAAGCTCGTGACCAACACGGTCTCGGTTCAAACCCTACTCGCGCCATTCTGTTGTGTCCTTGGGAAAGACACCTTACGGCACATTTTCCTGCTTGGTGGTCCTGGCAAGCAGTTCGAAATTACAGTCATATCTCCATTAAATTATAAGCGGACAGCAATATCTTGGCATATCCGGAAGCAGGTCGGGGTAATTGCCTACCCTATGTATTAGCGCTTCCATCGCTTTCCTGCGCATCAGGAGGATAAATATAGAGATAAAATAAAGAAAAAAAATATTTTGAGAATTCAGAAGTGAACAACAATAAAATTTAAAAACCTATCACAAAGATATATTTAATTTTTTGTTATAAACTTTAAAAAATATATTCCATAAATTTCAACAAAGAAAAAATTGAGATATTCAATTAACTACCTTAAAATTATTAGCAGCACCCATTACTTGCAAACTTTAGTCTTCATGAACCAGTTAATTGCTGCAAAAAATAACCGAAATCAAATTACCTGTCATAGGCGCAGTCAGTTGACGTCTTCGTTGTCGTGTCAGCCGACGAATCGATGAGCCAAGTAAATGTAGAGTTGGTCTTCAACCGAATGCGACTCCAACAAGAAGCGCACACGTAACGACAGTCAGCGTTTAAGTCTCCTCCGATCAGAACGTTCTACGTAAAATTCAAAAAAACTTCTTGAAACTGGTTTTCACTACTTTTTTCTGACAATTATCACTAAAAAGTATTTTCTTAGTGACTGCAAGTGTAGTAAATTAGATTAGGAAATAAAACTAATAATATTAGATAAAACTGTATATTATCAAGAAAGTATAAGTGAGAATTTTACCGTCTTTTGAAAATGCGAAACCATCTTGTCATAAACACGTGTTAAGGCGTTTATTTCATGAATAGCAGATCGTGGTCGCACGTGTATTCCGATGAAAATAAAGTCGCGCTGAATTCCTTAAGGAATATTTCAACCTGATAAATACTTACGGGAAATTTTAAAAAAATGTTATTGTTATTTTCTAATTTTTCCAATTGGGCATTTTACTTTTGAATTTTCTGACTATAAAGATAGCTTGTATCATTTAACTATCATACAATCAACGTAGGGTAAGAAAAAACAAAAATGTATGCATGAAATCATTCTTTGGGTATATTTTTGCTTTCAATTGAGCATTGAAGAGTTTGCACGGTTAAAAAAAACTTCGTTTTTTTATAATTTCATCGTTCATTTTCCAAATTTGTTTAACGCGACGTCAATTTTAAATATAATTCAAATAATTCAAGCAAGAATAATTCATTATAAATTTTAGTTAATGCTATAAATAAATTAGATAAGTTATTGTTTATATTTTTTAAAAATATTTAAGAATTTTATGTTTTTTAAATACCAATTGAAGTAGCTCTTCTCTTAAAATGAATTGTTAATGGTTCTCTGGCAAACAAATCGTCTCGATCTGGGTATAAATAACTATGAAGTGGTTGAACGACTTTTTCCCTAAATAAAACAAAATTGCTTAAAAAAAGTAAGCAATGAAAGCACGCACGTAAGTGAAAGTGAATATCTTAATTACTTGAAAACAAAAGCGTATTGCTCGCGATAACTGCTTCTTCCTAGTCTCGGGCTCAGAATGGCATTGTGCTGGTCAAGCCTCGACATCAATTGTGGAAATGCGGTGTTGGTGCGGTCCCGAATTTCTTGAATTAATAGAATGTCGTAACGGTTTATAATCTAAAATTTTTCCAAGATTAAATCAAGTGTTTGTTGTTTGGAAGGTTCTTCTTGAACTAGTATAGGGCTATTAGATTTTTCGGAGTTTTTTTGTGCTTTCATTTGGCTTAATCTTTTGTACAAGGCTTTTAAGTTTTGACTTATACATTTGAAAAAGAATTTTCCTTTAAGTCACTAAGATTCAATGTGATTCAAGGTAAGTTAAGCTTTAAAAAGGTTTGAGCAAAACTTTTTAGTCAAAGGAATTAAGCTTTAAAAGGAAAACTGTCTTTCAGTTAATCAAAATCTCTGATACCAATGACTGACGACTCTGTTTAAAATCGTAAAAAGTTTAGTTAAAGATATAAAATATTGTTCATTTAATTTAATATTTGATTTAGTTATTTGGTTATTTGTTCTATTGTCACAGAAAAATTGTACTTCGAAAACGGTGTCCGAAAAATTTGAATACGGTTACAGAAAAAAAATTTCGAAGCTGTGAAATGAGTCATTGAAACTCTTATCATTCTTAATTATAAATAAAAAAGTAAATTACTTTGATAAAACCCAATTTTTAAAAAAAATATTTGAGTAAAATCCCTGCGGCTTGGGAGGGGGTTGGCACCACGGTCGAACCCTTGCCGTTCATATCACTGGCTATTAATGTTCGGGCCTCGGTACTATCTAAGGCAAGAGTAATAAATAGTTCGTAAAAATTTTTTATAATTTTTCTTTTTTGAAGCTTTGTCACAATTATACTCGGAAATCCGAAAAGACCAGTTAAACTTAGTGACTCAAATACCAGCGCTGAAGCAAAACTGTGTTTATTTATTTATTTTTTTATACCGACTCAAGAAATAGTTTGCTGCAAAACTGAAGTTCTTAACACAGTTAGTTCTGGCTAAGCACAAATGAATTTTCTCGAAAACTTTTCTCAACTGATAGCAAGAAGCCACAGTTTTTAAGTATAAAGAATATTTTGTTTACAAAATTAAACACACTCGATCGATTCTCGTTAAACTTGATTCTTCACAAAAGTTCAAAGAAATTCACAACTACAAATAATTACTGAACAACTTCGTACTGAATAACTTCAAGTATAATTAGCACCCCGATGGCTAACATTTGACTTAATAGTTTGTCCTAACAATTCTATCTCACTATAAAATTACTAAAAGGCGTTAACACTTGAACCTTCAACAATCAAACACTTAAACAATGCTTTGCAGGCAAAAGTAACTTAAAGCGATCTTTACACTTTACCTCGAACTGGAACTGGAATCACAGTCAGAATAAATGAAAAACAAACTGTAAGCTTTATACTGTATATGAATCAGCAAAAATTCTCGATAAAAATCGAATATGCTTGAACGAACAAGAATTCTTAAATTAATCATTATGCTAATTTTAGGAATCGCACAAAGCAGTTTAGATGTTACAAAAACCATTATAGATTAAGTACTAAAACACTATT
The DNA here is from genome assembly GCA_963680785.1 of Diplosoma virens. Classification (NCBI taxonomy): domain Eukaryota; kingdom Metazoa; phylum Chordata; class Ascidiacea; order Aplousobranchia; family Didemnidae; genus Diplosoma; species Diplosoma virens. Next base: position 21,541,490 of record OY796897.1, on the reverse strand, counting down.
ATAAAACTATAAAATATAACAAGCTTAACATTAATCGAATTTATCAATCTTCCCTTGAACACGCCAGAAAAACAACGTAATAATGTCAAAAACTTCACAATGCTTAACATCAGTCAATCAATACACGATATTTTGAATAAAACAATAAAACGACTCTATTATAATTACTTTTTAAAAACCATTAGCAGACAAAATAAATTAAGTAAAGGGGTGACGTACCGAATACGCAATCACTACGTATAAACGGGAAATATTAAGTCATATCCAAAAAGCTTTAAAATTACTGCAAAAGACTGAAAATAAATTATAAACGTACAGTACAAAGTCAAAACCAGAATTAAGAGTGAAGTGTGACAAATCAAACTACTTTTTCAGGCTTAGGTTTAAATTTAAGTTATTTTACTTCAGACTTTACTTAACATTCAAAAAAAATATTGTTTTAAGAAGATTTGTACAGGTTTCAAAACATTTGTTCTGACTTTATTTGGGATGGAAAAAAAACTCGGGTAGCCTCTAAATCGAGTTGTCATATAAAATTTCTTTAAATTTTATAAAATGTACTTTAACTGTGTTTGTCAACATATAGCTTTGCGGTCGAGTGGTTGGAGTGCCGGGAATGTGGTCGAAATGGTCTCGGTTCAAAACCTACTTGCGCCATTCTGTTGTGTCCTTGGGAAAGACACTTTACGGCACTTTCCTCTGCTTGATGATCTTGACAAGCAGTTCTAAATTTCAGTCATATATTTATTAAACTTCAAGTGAACAGCAATATCTTGACATCTGTGGAAGCAGGTCTGGTAATTGCTTACCCTACGTATTAGCACCTCCGTCGTTCTCCTGCAAGTCAGGAGGATAAACATAGAGATAAAGTAGATGGTAACCTGAACTAACACTTGGACAACAGCTTCATTTCTCATCTTTTTTCGTCCAAAGGTTTGAATATTGAAGGCTCCAATAAGCAATTGATTTCCAATGGCATATATCAAACATTCTGTAATTATGCAAGCTAATAGCATCCATAATTTCATTTTTTGCTGAAAAAATTGCTTTACTTGGTTATTTCAAAACCAGCATTCTTAAATGCATCGATTTTAATGAAAAAGTTATTCTGAAGTCTAAAAACTTTTGAAAATCCGTCAGTATACATTTGTCACCCCGTTTGAACAGCTTTTTTACAATCAGAAAGACAACATCTATTTTTTTTAACTGTATAAATATAATGAAATTTTGTGCAAACTTATAGTAAAAATTTTGAACAAATAATTTATAAAAAGAGCAAATCAAAATGTAGATTCTATTTGTCAGAAAGGGTTCTTCTACAAAAAGATTTCAAGTAGTAACGTTTTATCTTTCATTTTTTAGCTGTTGTAGAAACAAATTTTGCAATTCTTTGAGCATTTGTTTTAGAAGGCCAAATCTATTTCTACTTCTATAAAATATTTCGTATGCAATATTCTATATCTATACCTACACAAAAGACTATTTATACAGTAGCAACTAGTTAATAATATTTATATTCATACAGTAAGTCATAGAGACTACAATTTATGATATATTAATACCTAATTAAATATGTTTCTAATTTTTATTTGAAACACTTGATCAAATAACGTTTTTTTGCAGAAAGTTAATAAATTAACATATTTCTAAGTTCTTAAAATAGATGCTTTTAATTTTTTTGGTCCGGGTTTCTAGCAAAACAAAAAAATGACGCAAAATTCTTCGATTAAACTTTTTAACTTTTCAAAAAAAGAATTTTAAAAAAATTTTTTTATTGAAAGGTTTTCAAGATTTAATTAACTGGCAAAACTTATCCCTTGTTGCATTACAATGCAGTAACAAATTCAAATAAAATTTAAAAAATACAATTGAAACTGAGCTGTAATTCGACAGAATAGATGATCCTTTGCAAAACAATTCTTGCAAAATTAAACCTAATTTTTGTAAAATTAAATTTGCAAAATTCTTGCAAAATTAAACCTTAAATTCTTGCAAAATAGTTCTTGCAAATCACGTTTTGTTAGAACTATTTATAATAAAATGTTTTCCTGTTCAAAATTTAACTGCATGATTTATTTTTAGATATGGTATTTCAACTTTTATAAAGCTAGATTTTTTTAAATAACAACCAAACAAAATACGTTTCAAGTTACAGGCTTTCAACTTTTTTAAATCACAAAATAATTTGCTGAAAAAAAATGCAAAAGTTGTGCAAATGGAAGTAAAAAAAAAGAATTGGTAAGAATGCCATTGAATATTTAAAAAATTGATTTTCAATTAGATGGTTTTTTCATATTTTAAAGTGAGATACGATTTGTGGTAAAATGAAATGGGCAAGGTCCTTAGGCCCTTAGTCGCTTTCGTGTGGTCACGCAATTTTCTTTTAGTTAATGCCTCTGTCACACTTAATTCATAAATCTAATAATAGCTTTATAACTCTATAGTTGATTTTCAGGTTTTTACAGTAATTTTAAACTTTTGCTTATGATGTCCTTTTTTTCAATTGTTACAAATTGATTGGATAATCGGCGCCCCCCTTTAATTTATTTGGTCTGCAAGTTGTTTTTATAAGTGTATTTTACAGAATTGTTTTACTGTTGTATTCAAAGCACATTGATTAACTGAAGTTTTAAGCCTTTGCCGTGTTCATTCCATCTTCTAAATTAATTTTAAACTTTTGAAACAAAATCAGATTCTAACTGTTTACTGTAACTTTCAATCAAAAACGGACAGTGTTTTTGACAAAGCATATACATGTAAAAATATCTTGAGACTTCTTTTTATCGTGTTCAACCAAAAAGTCATTTATAATTTGTGTGTAAATTTGTAAACGTTGACAATAATTTTATTTATTGCATGGTTTTTTAAGCTAGCAACTGTTTCTGTACAACTTAAAAAGCATTGTAAATGATTTCACCAGTAAATAAAAAAATTTATACTTCATTGAAAAATACATTAAAGAACGGTCAGAAATCTGTACAGTACTTTCCAAGCAGCGTTTGTACAACGTCTTGCTGGGAAAATGCATGTAATTCTCAAAAATCGAAAGATAACTTTTTTATCATAGCGTTTTCGATTTTCGAAAACTATATCGTTCTAAAAAAATTTTTTAATGAAAAATCTATCATGGATTCGCGGCCCTTTCTCAACCTTTAAAATTTTATTTAACAAGTTTTCAATCCTGGTCAAAAGACTCGGTTTGAATATATATGACATGTATAGTAAAACATAGAGTTTTTGTTGGAACGCAAGGTAATTTTTTTCTTTTGCTAATATCATTTTGCTGTAATTGGTACTTTAATTTTTAGAAGTGAAATCATGAACAAAGAAACATAAAAACCGTTTCAGCGTAGGCCAACAAGACAGGCTCCGATTTAAATTGTTGTCTTCAAATATATTTTTACACTGCTAAAAAAACTGAAAAGTTTGCAGTATTAGCAATTCAATGTTTAAACAAAGCTTTTCGCTAAAAATTATAAGAAGGAGTGTTAGACTTTTTTTAGCAAGCTAAGTCCTTTTTACGGAATCCTACGTTATAGAAAAACTTTTCAAAATCGTCAAAGTCTATTAGGTTATAAATGATGAACCAGAGTCTATTTTGTCATTAAATTAGAAATTGGGCCATTAAAGAAAAAGTTTTGGCTAACTCTGACATATAAGCTAAACATGAATTAAGATAATTTTCAAAACCGTACGTCTACTTGTTGATTGCTTATAACATTATGTGCCACTACAACAATGCTTTAATGAGTAATTTGTTTATAACAATGGTTTTTAACCTGGGGGTCACGACTGCCGTTTGGCTTGTTTAGCTTTTTTTGAGGGTCGCGAGAGCTTTGACAAACAATATAAAAAATATAGCATTTAAAAAAAACAATATTTATAATTATTATTTTTAAAGTTTTCTAAAAATTACCAATCGATATTTGATTTATGGCCATAATAACAGAATTACTTGACAAAAATCTTATTATAAATTTGTTTTGAAAAAAATTATGAACATTACATAAATACAAATGGTTTTATAGCGTAATTATACAAAATAAATTCAGCACAAATTTTTCTGAGTTGTGTGGGAAATCAAAGGTCGAAAGACGCAGCAAAATGGTTGAATGCGTACAAGCAAGAACAAGAAATGAAAAAATTATACTGCAAACACAAATTAATTCCTAGGCCACAAATTGCTACAGCTAACAAAACCCAAGGAGTTCTTAGCTATTAAGAGTAAATGATATAGAATAATTTTTAAAACTTTTTATTCAAATACTTTGAAATGTTTGTGCACATGTTAAAATGCATAATAAGGGAAAGGAATGATAAAGTTGACAAAAATACCGCTATAGAATTTATACGAGATAATTTGTCTCGTATATGTTCAACTTCTTGTTATATCAATTATTTCTCCTTGTGCATGTTAGCTTTGTAGCAAAGCCTTAGTTAGTATCATCATCTTCATTATCATCATCAGCGACATATCTTTTTATGCTTCTGACTCACAGGACTAGGTTGAAGACGTTAAATTTAATGCCTCCGTCAAGCGATTACCCCAAGCTACTTCTGAATATGCAGGATATTTTTGTCTGGTTAAATCTTTTTTATTTGTTCTTTATAGAGCTGTTTGGTAACACAGCCAAGCAGAGAATACAGTAATGTTGTAAAACGTGTTTTTCAAAGACACAAAAAACAATGAAGCCCATAGACCGCGTCGATCGCGTTTGCCATCAATAGAGTGTATCTGCCTACACGAATCCATGTAAATTTTTTGTGCTTTTATCTTTTTTTCTTTTTCTTCTTATAAAACAAATTCATATTAAGATGAAGCAACCTTGCCTTCTATTAATATAATAAAGCTTCCATATATATCTCATTACTATCTTTGCAAACTTTGTTGCTTCTTCCTTTTTCTAATCCAAAACCTTGATTATGACTATATGTACTTTTACTTTGTGGCGAAGCAAAAATCAAAGAAAACTGAACCAAACTGAAGACTTGTAAACTTAGCATTTCAACCTTAATTTAGGGTTTCTTAATTGGGTAAACAAAATTTTTATCAAGGTACAGGTAAACGGGGATACCAGCAATAAAGAGTGGTGAACGAGGGTTAACAAGCAAAAATTAAGCAAGGATAACTATTCATAGTGAGAAGGTATCCAAACTTGTGAGCCGTAAGCTAATTGTTTTGAAACTGTTTTTAGTAACAGCGTCAAGTAAAAATCGAAAAAAAGAAAAGTTTGCATACATTGCTCAAAAATCAAGTGATGACCTATTTTTGGATTTAATTTTGTTCTTGGTAAATGAAAAACAATCCCATTAGTAAGAGTAAACAAAAAATAAAAAGTTTATGAAGCACGCTTTAGTGGGATTGTCGACAGTGTGGGTGAGTAGATAGAAATTTTTTAATGATAAACAGCGCAATATAGACCTTATTAGCATGATCAACAGATATGATACTACACTCGAATTAATAACTCAATAAAATGACACAACTACAGATTGGATACAAAGAGAAGAATTTCTTGCATATCGGTCAGCCACTGCTTTTTTTATCTAGAGTTGCAAGTGCAGATATTTGAATTTTGATGTTTTTTGGTTAACATGGCTGTGTGAGATTGGTTTATTTGCATTTCTCGGACGAAAGAACAAAGCTAGAAATAAATAATTTGCAGAGCAAGATCTATGGTTTGCTCTGTATGGCAGAGCCCGCCAAAATAAGGTGCAACACAACTCATATTACAGTGTTGTTTTGTACTGTATATGTCTTATTTAATTAATAAGTTTTATTCAACAAAGTGAATTGCTTTAAAGCATTTTTTCTTCAATGCGCCTTCACAAACGCATGAAATAACCTATTTATGCTTATTTCAAAAAAGGGGGTCGTTGAGCTACATTTGGTTGCAAAATGAGTTGCGGTGTAAAAAAGTTTGAAAACCACTGGTTTACAATAAAAGATGGCTACAAATTACAACATTTCCTGCTTGTTTTTTAGTCGATTATTATCATGGTCATTATCTACGGTGGTTTCCAACCTCGGTGTCCTTTGGTTGTTTTTTAAAAACTGCAAGAGCTTTTGATAAAGAGAAATTTGGTTGAAATTATTTACTGATATTTGATTCATTGTGACAAAAATAGAGCCATTCGACAGAAATCTTACTTTAAACTGGTTTTGAAAACAATTGCCAACATTAGAATCAAATATCAGTGGCTTATTGTCGTCATTGTACAGTATAGAATAAGCTAAACATAATTTTCAGAAAGTGGTTAGGAAAACATCAAAAGAACGTCAAAACAGTCAGTAAAAGTGCTCACTACGCACAGACAAAGACATAAAAAAAAAAATCAAACCAGGAAGCATTTCTAAACAGCTTGAAGACCTATAACAGTACAGATAAGCACGTCGATTTGTACTTGCCTGGCTTGTGGGCGGGTACGAATCTAAAATTGATGACTGACTCACCTACATAAAATTGAATGGCAAATGGGGCCAGCCAAAGCTATGTAGCTAAAAGTTAGTGGAGAAAAGAAGGGGGGGGGGGGTTATGAACAGCCGAAATTGGTTATGGAAAAATAAATAAATGTACAATATTTTATAAGTTTTTAATTTTAGTCCGGCATAAGCAATTACTTCCTTCAAAAAATTGTTTTTTTATATTTTCGTATTTAAAACTTTTGATGACGTCACTCAAAAATAAAAAAGCTAAGGACCTGGTACGAGTGGTTTGGAAAAATTGCTTTTAGGTACGGATGGGTACGAGCCACAAATAGCGACCCGTGCTGGTCTCTATTGCTATCGCTGACAAAACACAGCGAGTTAACAATTAAAGATGAATGAATTTGGATACCTTCTGGGATTTCCTTTTTTATCACGTTATGGAGACATGACTGAATAATGTAGAAAAATTTGTTAGGTCAGTGGGGGTGTCGCGAATTAACTGACTTGTGTAAGAACAAAAAGCTGGTTATTGCCTACCTTAGACCCTTTCTTTTTAAAAATTGGTCTTAAAAAACAACATCAATTAATAGAGACGAGCTAAAATAAAGGGGTTCAGCTTAATTATTATAAAGTAGGCTATCATATGACAAAAGAGTTGGTGTAAACTTTATAATGTGTTATATGGGAAAGGCAGAAAAAATCAGCAAAAAATAGCACCATATAATATGTGATTGGCCTTATATCCTAACTTTTCGGAAAGGTCAGAGGCATTAAACGCAGAGAAACCGTCAAGCGACTACCAAGACTTGCTTTCGAAGATGCCAAGATGTTCTTGTCCAGTAACAATCTTTTATTTGTATTTTTAATTTCTATACTGTGATATGAGTGAAATTTAGAGCTGCTTGATGAGACCACCAAGCAGAAAAAAATATCGTAAAGCGTCTTGACTGAGGCACAACAGAATGACGAGGGTAAAAATTAAATGCAAACCGCAAATTCGCGTATGGAATCAATACAGCTCCCTATCCATACAAAAAATCCCGTGCGTCAATGTCAGCAGCATGGCTGATTGAGTATTGGGAGGGTGGTATTTATTACAACTTTTTTAACATATTCAATCGAGATAAAGCTACTCAAGCTATACAAAATGATTCAACTACAAAAGGTTTTTAAATATAAGATTCTGCATTCATCATGTTGTGCCATAGCTCCTCCATATTCCAGAATTGTAAGTGTCCATTCGAATTCTTGCGCAGATTGGTTTCTCTTAATTGTTGGGAGTAAAGAACAAGGTCAGGAATGAAATAATAATGGAGCCACATTCCTGGTGTGTTCTGTCAACAACAACTCTAAGCATAGAAAAAATTTTTTGCTAAGATGCAACACCCATCTCCGACTGATGTTATTTTGCAGAGTTGAATTTAACTAATAAGTTTTTATTCAAAAGAGTGATTATTGCTAATCAATTTTTTGATAATAAGCGTTCACAAATGCATTAGATAGACTGGGAACGTCTAAATAAAATTAAAAAAATTTTTTAAAAAAGTTAAGTTATCATGGATTGCCAAAATGAGTCGAGGTATGAAAAAGGTTAAAACAAATTGAAAATTGACAATTTTATTAAAATTACCATTAAGTGGGCCGTTGGTTCCAATTTTGGGCGAAATTAATCATGAAGATTAAAAAAAAAGGAAATATTTATTTTTGATCAGCATTCTAAAGCTTTGTTTTCAGCCAAAGTTTAAGGTGGGGATTAGAAAACAAAGGAAAACGTTTTCACGTCCAATTCGTCTTAATTGCCAGAATTTTTCCGAGAATGTTTTGAAAATGCCAGAAATTTTTGAACATAGGATGTGTCATCGAATTTCAATTAGTGGGTCACATTGTGATCTGCGAATCAATGGTTCGTCATTCCTGCCCTAACTTATATGACAACGTCAAAGGTATTAAACTTATAAAATTCAGCAAACGATCATCATACACTACTTTAGGGAATCTCACGATATTGCTGTCTGCTCGAAAGTTTTTGTTTTTTATTTTATATCATCTCTATATTTATCCTCCTGACTCGCAGAAAAGCGACCGAGGCGCTAATACATAGGGCAAGCAAATATCCAAACCTATTTCGCAAATGCCAAACTATTGCTGTTTTTTTGAAACTTTTTTTAATTAAAAATCTTCTTCTAAGACAAAACAGAATGTCACGAATAGGTTATGAACCAAGACTATGTCGATCACAATCACGGCACTATAGTCACTCGACAACGCTACCGACATTCAACCGCGGTGCGAAAACTTTTTATTTAGCTTATTATTTATCTATTAATTAATAGGACCAACATTCATCTCTGCTTTTTTAATAAGACTGCAAAGCACAGCATGTGTCTTCTAAAAAACCCAACAACACAATCAAAATAGGAGTTGGACCTAGACCTTATCGAGTGCGGTCGCAATCAAAGCGGTCTCGACCTTGGTGTCGATTTGGGAGTTACGGTTGGACATCACGAAACTTCTATGAATGTTAAGTCTTGACGGATTTTTACTGTGGTGATGCAGGTCAGTTCAATACTTTGCTGCGCGTGATTAACTGAAATATTACTCAACAGAAGAAAGAGTCAGGATAAAATTTTTTTCGAATAAAAGTTTTATTCGAGCAACAATTTATCTCATTCTCACTGCTTTTAAAACAACTAGGCCAGTAGTTATCAAACTTTGGTCGTCTGCGGCTGCTTTTTAGATACTCTTAAAGATCCATGGACCCTTGCTCAGAATATTGTCCCAAAAGTAACGTGAAGACCAAAAAAAAGGTCATAACTTTTAAACTATCTCAGACTTCTTTATTTTCGTCCCAACCGTGCTTTTAATTGCTTTAAAACTGCAACAAGGCATTTAGCGAGGAACCATCACCTTCTGATTGTGGCCCTTTTGAGAAACCCCGGACTAGGCAGAATGGTAGGCAGAAAAGTTTTTGAAATTTTGTCAAAAGCCAAAAGTTGTTCATGAAAAAAGATGTCTATGGTAGAGTGAAAGTTTTTAAAATTTGTTCAAAAGTCAAAAGTCACAAAATGAAATTCTAATTTCATTTTCTCGCACAAACTTTAACGTATGATCGACTTTAAAACTACATAACAACACACGGTTGCAAAATAAAAGCTGTATTAAATTTTTGTGTATTTTAATTAATATACCTAATATTAATCAAACAAATAAATCCAAAAAACATTTAAAACAGAAAAACTATTTTTTTTTGTTTAGTTAAAAAATCAACAAATTTGAAACATTTTTATTACGTTTTATTAAACAAAAACAACCATTCGAAATAGGAGGATAAACTACTTATAAGTTTTTTAAAATAAGTTTGACTTTAAAAAAGATTTTTTTTTATTGGAAATAAGTTGGTAAACAAATTATTAATAGTTTCACCTCGAAACAATAATGTGATACATAAAGAGAATATTGAAAACTATCAGATATTTATTATTGTATCAAACTACACAATCCTTTTACTATTCGCAGGGGTTACGTTCCTTCCCCTTCCGCAAATTTCAAAAATATGAGAATTATAGATGCTGTTTTAAAATGCCTATAATAATATGATATTATATACGTTAAAATATGTTTCCAAACACATTTTCAAGACAGTCTTACGAACTTAATTAATGTAGTCTACTTAAATAATACACGAGTGTCGTATAATTACATATAACACACCAAAAACTTTTTCTGCTAAAAAATGGCCTATGAAATTCGAGAATTTGCCGAAATTAAAAAAGCTTTGAGAGCAAAATTCGCCAATATGTGAGGCCGCGAACGGTGAACTGCAAATAGGTGAGGGTGAACTGTATATCAAAACTACAATTGATTAATAGCTTTTATGTGTTCTTTACGTTGGGCTAGTCCTTGTCACTAAGTAATATTGAAAGATAAAAATAATAGCAGTGAAACTTGAATGAAATCTAATACAGTACCCAATACCAATAACTTATTTCACTTACATTAGCAGTTATTTAGGTGCTATAACAGTTACATGTATAATAACTTCAACAATATATTTTAGTCTACTTGAGAAATTTTACGTTAAAAAATGTATTATTTTTCAACAACAATATTTTTCATATTTGAGCTTTTTTTAATACTACTTAATTTAAAAAAACAACAATATAGCTACAAAACAGGAAAACTCTATAACAATAAAATATTAAACAAATTGAACAAACAAAAGGATTTACATATGTTTATTAGTTTTTTAGGAAAACATGCTAAGGTTTTTAAGTTTTTTTGCAAGAAGCTTCATTCTAGTGGAGTTCAAATTCAACTGGGTAATGATCACTGACAGCTTTAGCCTAAAAAAATTAAAATATAAAGTTAAAATGAATAATTTTTTATTGGTATAAACAATCGAATTTAATAAGCTACTGGCTTTTTCTGTTGGTTCTTTATTAAATGCACATTAGACTAACCAAATACTTTCTTAATCTAAAGTAATTTTAAAGTTTTTTGCTCAAAGTAACCAAGTCTTAAAGTTTTTCTTAAAAAAAGATCTGTAAAAAAGCAATTGTAACCAAGTTTTTTGTAAGACTATTTTATGTTTTGTCGTTGTAAATTATTTAAAAAACTTAATAGTTGATTAAAAAGATATAGTATAAAATTTTTTTATGTAGTCCTATATTTAATATTTAATTACATTTAGTCTTACATTAAATGTTTTTTCAACGCATTTTACAAACTTTGGGTTTTTTTATTCGTTTCTTTTTATAAATTTTTCATAATTTTGGGAATAGAAAAAACAAATTTAAAAGAGATGCTATGGTCAAAGATGTGACAAAGTTTGAAATGTTTTGGAAATGTAGAACTAATCAGACCAATGGCCGTGATTTTTGATTGTGAACGTAGGCGTATTTTGACATTTTTTTATCTTTGAAAATATTTTCTGACATTGCTTTAATTTTTCTGACTGAGCCTAGCGATTTCTATTTTTTCTTACCTGTTTTTGATTTAAATTTAGTTCCTGAGTAAAGTTGTACACCCTTCCAGGACCATAACTTAAAGTCATGTTTTTTCCGGCAATGACAATTCTGTCAACATAAAAATGAAATTAAAATAATCAACTTTTTCTTTAAAGTTGTATAAATTGTAGCTTAAATAAAACACAGTTCCGTTTATAATTTTCTCAGGGTGGTGCATGTCCTGCAATTAAATAATAGCGAGATGTTGGCAACACACTGTCAGATTTGGAGAGCAGAAAGTGAGATTATCAACAGGGAAACCTGCTCCATCTCTGTTAATACGTTTAATTCATGATTGTCAAAGAACAAATTTTAATCTAAATGTTTCATGACCTTTTTTGGTTGACCCGCTTTGAAAACCGACTTTTTAAAACTTCTTAGTATCTAATTGCATTATTAAAAAAAACAGTAGCTTACTATACAAACTTGAAAAATACTTTCATTATATTTTTGTACCAATAATATTTTACTGAAGTATTTTTAGTCGTGGTAATTCTGTTTTAAAAAATAGACAAAAGGAATCAATTTAATCTATTTATTACGGAAATTGTGCTAATACAAGAATTAATTAAAAAATTTTTAAAAAAATTAAAAACTATTAAAACAATTTTAACCTGTCAAAACGAGCAAAACTTATATGTCATGACTTTTTTGTAATCATTTGCACACTTGGAAAGTTTTGTCTATCCATTACAAAAGGGTAAATGGTTCGACATACCTCTTGGTTTGCCAGTTTAGAACAAATAATTTTATGTGCACTGCTTTCCGCAAAATTCTTACTTTTTATAAAAGTGCCTCACGTTTTTTTTCTATTTAACAACTCCAAAGGGTGTTCAGCTGGGTCATCATTTCCAAAAAAATAAATATAAACTTTTATTTAATGTATAGTACTTACTGAATTCCAGCTACCGCTTGTAGTAATCTAGCAGATAGTTTAAATTGCCCAGGCACATGGGCAAAAATAAACAATCAAAATAGATTTGTTTTCAAAAAAATTTATTTAAAATGAAGAATCAAATATGTTAAAAAAAAAACTTTAAACAGTCTTATTTTTTTAATAAATTACTAGGTTTCTAAAGTTTCTCAAATTGTTAAAAGTTCTCAAAACCTGTCATAAGGGCAATTGGTTTTGATTGCAACATTTGTATCATCTTTGTCATCAATAAGCCAAATGAATCTTTTGTCTGTGTGCAATCGTATCTTAGGCCAGTGCTTTTTCCGTACATAGCGGCATCCAGCATTGAAATCACCTCCTAGAATAGTTTCCTGCAGAAATTGTATAGCTCACAAGTTACATTAAAACTAACAAAAATCAAGACCCAATTCGATGTTTTTTTAGTCATTATTTTTCAATCATATTTTTTGGTAATGTGCTTGTTTTGACTTTAAAATAAAATGAGCGATTAAAGGAAAGACTACTTTTTTTGTGTATTTGCATTTATTTTTACTCTTTACATTTACGTACGCTTCTAATTAAGTGCATAACTTTTTGTGTCTGCTACTGCGTAAAAATAACCCTTTATCAGCATTCCACCTTTGTGTATTGTTATGGTAGATCTGATAAAAATTTTAAGACTTTTAATATCAAATATTAAAATTTTATTAATTTATATACAGTAATTAAAAATATTGAGGGGATAAAAAAAGGATTTTTCTAACATTTAAAATTTGAAAGAAACTTTTTTAAGACCAGGTTTGTTGCTAAAAAGATTTTGGTGTGCTCTTTTTGTTTTTTAATTTAACTGCTTTTGTTTTCTAGTTTTCGTACTTTTTCTTCAAGCTCCTTTTCACAAACCTTGACCACCCCGATACAAATTTTATCTGCGCTTTATATAAACACACAATAATTAATATAACATTTCAAATGCAACCCAACAAAATAAAAAACTTTAGCTTTAATTTTGTTACTTTTTAATGAAGGCTGTAATTAAGTCGCGTTATTGAGTTTCTGAGTCGATTACAAAAGATTTATGTTGGTTGAATAATTTTATTAAATTTGAAACTTTTTATAAAGTTATTGAATTAGATCGTCAAAATAGGTTTTAAATTTCTAAGATTAAAAAATAAAGCAAAAAGAGTCGGTTTTATATATTTTAAGTCAGGTTGTTTCAAACGGTGGCCAGTCCTTGGATGTGATTTTTTTCGGCGCGATAAACAATTTTAAACATTTTAAATCTTATTGATTAGGGCCAGCTGCAAGGTTCTTTAACAGTCCAAATAAATAGGTTGTAAAATTGCGCAAGCGTTTTTATTTAAAGGTTTTTTTGTAATACCATTTTGTTGTCACAAGTCAAGTGATATTTAAAATAAGGTTTTCATGGATTTTTCAAAACTTTTTTTGGTCTTGATTTTACGTTCGATATCAAAAACAATTATTTTCGATTTTTTATTGGGAAAACATTTTATTGACTATGTTGACTACTGCAGTACGCTTTTTAAAAATTTGAAAAGTGGCCCGCAGGAGTAAACCTTGAGCGACACTGTCTTAAGTATCTAACTCAGTTCTGTTCCTTTTTTTCATTTTGATTAACTTATTTCTATGAGCGTCCTATGTGAAGGTTTACGATGTCTTTACATACTCTTGGGTTCTGTCCTATTTAAGAAGACTGTGAACCCTAATACACATTTTAAAACCAACGATCTTGGTTTTCTTAATATTGATTAATCTGTAATTTTACAACTGAAATACAACTCACTTGACCGTACGATTCAGAAATATTGTCGTAAACATCAACTAAGCCATCGATTTCTTTAACTGCATCAGAAGGTTTTGCGTGAAGTGCAAGGTAATTAAAGTTGTTCACATTTCCTGTCATTTTATAATTTTAATTCTTAGGTTAGAATATGTAGCTCTTGTTGGTCAACTTTGTTTATTCTTGATACCGAAGTAATGCCGGACTTAATAATACTTTACAGTTTTTTGTTTTTATCGTTTCGAAAAAATACCAGAAAATAAGTCAATTTGGCGTTACAAAAATTATTGTTTTTACACTCAGTGGAAACTTTTAGTCAACATTTTGTATGCAAAAGCTTATTGCAACAAATAAAACTATTTAAAAATATTTTTTACCAAGCATTTAAATATTTTTCATGTCTATCTTTTGTAAAATATGCTCAAAAAGTGACTCTTAATTGCAGCAGTACAATAATTAATGAATTGAAAGTCCTGCTGCATGCAGTTGCCCTTGCTACAGTTAAATTTTTATCATTAATAAAGGCATCAAGGGTTTACCCCAATGTTGTAGCGCGAGCAAAATATCAAAGGATACATTAGATAGAAATATGTCGTTTTTGTTTCTTATAATTCGACAGTTTTTGAGTTGCACTTGACTAAAACAGGTGCCTTGTCCAAAGTAGGCTATATCTTCTACAAACCTTGCGCATTGCAGCTTAAGCTATTTTTTGAGAAACAAAAATGTGAAAATTTGGTCAAATGGTGTTTTCATGTTCACCATTATCGCTTAGTTGAAAATTTTACGCTCGATCATGATATTTGTTGTTGAGTCTTTTACTAAGGCAAAGATATATTTTATTTGATTGGTTGGACATCAGAAATTATTTGCTAACGTAAGCGATCGCATATGATTCTAGTTAGCAACACAGTGTAAGAAGGTAGCCAGTAACTTTCTTAAACGCTTAAATGATATATAGATAGTAATTCATTTACACTGCAATTCCAAATCGCTGTTTAATATGATTTAATTTAAAAAGAAAAAAACTTAACTGGTCAGTCATATTTAAAGATTTTTTAAAGCATATTAGAGTACTTTTTAATATGTTTTGCAAATCAGTTGAATAAACCATAAATGCAAAAAAGTGACCTCAACAACTAACTGCAGTCATATAATAAACACAAATTCCAAATACGAGATTCATCGATGTCGATAAATATTTTTGGTCCGGCGTTATAGTTAGCACGGGACTTATTTTTATTGTAAATAATTATTCTGCAGATTATTCATTTATTGAAACAGAAAAACATTTACTGTATGAGTTTCATATTCGAAACTGCCTACTACTAACTTCCCGGTTTAATTCTTTGAAAGTTGACAACAAATGGAGGCCTTTCGTATAGTTTTTGTGCTTTTACATCATTATCAAATAGATATTCAAGTGTTTTTGTTGGTTGAACAGCATCGGTTCTGTAAAAATATTTAAATTATTTTCGTTTCAAAAAACAAAATATTTTGGTTAAAAAGTTGAGTTTATTTTTAATTAGTTTTGTTTAAATCTTTTTTTAACAGCGTTTGTTATAGATCAGGGGTTTTCAATTTGGGGTCGTTTTGCTTTTTTCTGGGAGTCGCAAAAGTTTTTGATGAACAATAAAAAGTTAGATTAAGCGAAGTAATATTTAAAATTAAAATTTTAGTATTTACTTATGATTATTTAAAGATATTGATTTATAGATATTAGTTTAAAATAAAACCACCAGACAAAAATTCTACTTTAAATTTTGTTTTCGCTGATATTTTTCTTGCTCACATAGAAAACAATAAAATTAATTTTCGTCTAAAATTGTATTCAAGATACGTTGATAACTTATTTGTTGTATTTGATAATTTTGATCGTCGTCGTCGTCATCATTTGAAGGGCATCTACTCCAGGTCAGACACAAACAGAACTGGGGCCGAGGGTTTATCCTTTTATTACCCCAGACTGCTGCACTGCCTGAATCAGATGCTGGCAGTCGTGTTATTAAGCCAGCATCGAGTTTCGTCATCCAAAATCGTCAGACCTCGTGCTCCATGTGGTGCCCGATGTATAGGGCACGTTGTTAGTACATGGTCTGCGGCTTGCTCAGAGGCGCCACACTCGCAATTCGGTGAAGGAGCGAGACCCCATTTGTGCATGGACGATTGGAATCGCCCAACACCAGTCCACAGGCGGTTGAGCTTAACCCAAACTGCTCGGGGTACGCCCATCCCAACAGGCCTGGCACCGGTCCCGGGCACAAAAGCACGGAGCCTGGAAGCATTTTCACAGTACTTCGCGTTCCATTTGTGATTTGTCCATTTAGAAGCGCGGATACCAAGTCTGGCAAGATTGTCCAAAAGATTCCGCACAGCTGGCACAAACAAGCGTCTGGATCTTAGTCTTACTTGGCGAGTATCTGAGGACCCACTTAAAAGCATAGGTGGGCACGGTACTTCTTAAAAGTACCGCGGTACCGGTACTCGGTACCTTGCTAAAATTGTACCACGGTACCGTTACGATACTAAAAAAGTACCGCGGTACCGGTACTCGGTACTTTTGAATAATACGAATTTATGGTAATGACTAAAACTCTATCATACATTGGATTTTATTTGACATTTAAAAATTGTATTTAACAAAGCAAAAACAATATCGTACGTATCCAACTGTTCACTTTCAAAAATCAATTATGCTTTGAATGTAAAAAACATGCAGTGAATATGTTTTTAACGTGATTTTTTGCATAAAATATGCCTTGGATATATGAAAAGCCTAATGAATACGTTGTCTTCTGCTTTGTTTTTTATATTAAAAAAAGTTTGTCAAAAATCGTACTAATTTTCATATAGCCTATTACAGTGGTTTAGCCAAAGTTATTCTCAAACTTTTTGGGTCACGAACCTCTATTTGCAAATCTTTTTTTATCATGGACCCCAATCTTATATCACATCAATTTTCTGCCCAATCAACGAGGAAAGATAAAACAAACCCAAAAATAAATAACACAAAATCCGTTAAAAAATAAATGCTTATAAACAGGCATACCATATTTCCGTAGGGGCAAACCGGGACGCTCGTTTATAGACAAAAATTCGTCCCTAAAAAAAGTGTTCTCTAAAAAAAATGTCTTCACTTTGAATCTGTCTCGGATTTCATGGTATGAATTACTTTACCAGCTATATATGTTGACAAATTTTGTCATATCGTCGCGGACCCCTTGTGCGCTCATCAAGGACCTCATTTTGGGAAACTCTGGTTTTGGTAATTTAGTAAAATTACTCAACCTTCCCTGGCCGTTAAATGTTATGATAATTTTTTATATTTTTGCTTGCAAAACAACAAAATTAAAATTTTATCAAGTCCTTTTTGCATTGGTATAAATATGAAATCTGGTGTTTAGTGGGTTTTTGATTTTATGGAAAATATTTCCATTTTTATAATTAGACAACTAGAATGTTCCTTGCAAATGCAATACCTTCCGAAAATATTTACTACACTAAGATTGAGTCCTATAATTTCTGATATACCATATTTAGCGCCGAAAGCGCTAAAGATTTGACATAATTCATGCAAAAATGCTACTTTTTCCAAAGCTACAATGTCTTTTTTGCACAATAATTACTATATGCACATTAAACACGATAATCACTCTTTTTTTTTCACAACTGTTGCGGTGACCATGCACAATTTTTTTGTACATGTTATAACGTATATAGTTTAATGAAAACAATGCACTACCAGCGTAACTACGACAAGCACGGCTAAGCCGCAAGGGCATACTGACGGTAGTTTCGATATGCTGACCACATCATCGAGTCAGCTAACACGAATCGGGTAAAGTCAAGTTAAACCCTGCAGTTCCATTGCTAACATTAAGTAAGAATAGTCAAGCCAATCAACAAGCAAATGCCGACAGACCTGTTTCGTCCTTGTTAGGACTCGTCAGGATACTACAGCTTGTTGTTGACCCCAGCCGAAATCAGCTGTATCCCCAGCTGAAAACAAAAGTGTTATTCAAGGTTGCATAGAAAAAAATTTCATACTCTTTGGATAGAGATACTTAAATGTTGTAATAAAATATTATTTTGGATTGAAAAAGCAAGTTTTCGAAAGGTAGTCAAATTTCGTAAATTGGCCGAAAAGCAGAGATTGGTTTCAGAAAGTTAACGACTTCAGGGGTTCAATTGATCGTATGATTAAAAGTAAAATTCTTTCACAGTTGGAATCCCCTTAGGGAGGTTACTGCAGTTCACAGAAGAAGAAACTCTATTTCTGCAAAATCTGATTTCATTATTAAAATTCTTCGATCTTAGCAACAACGAATGTTTTCAAAATTCACTGGACTTTTTAAACAGTTTTGGAAATGAACTTTTCATATAATAAAAAGAAATACAATTCATTCTAAGAAAAAATAGAAATTTTAAGTGTCACATCGTACTTTTCTATAATTATTTCAAAATGTTATAATCAGCCTAATTTAAAAAATTTAGTTAGGATTGATTACTTTGATAAAACAAATTTTTTTTGATTTTTGCAAGCTTTTTTCTTTTTTAGTAGGTTAGTCTAGCTTACATAGTAGAATATTTTATAGTTGAACTTGACTAATGCTCTGGCGTATATTTTTTGATTTTAAGTTCACCGTACATTGAATTATTAATACA
Organism: Diplosoma virens; assembly: GCA_963680785.1. NCBI lineage: Eukaryota > Metazoa > Chordata > Ascidiacea > Aplousobranchia > Didemnidae > Diplosoma > Diplosoma virens. The sequence continues at coordinate 21,522,699 of OY796897.1, read as the reverse complement.
TTTCGTCAGAGCAGGGCTGCCCAACCCGAGACCCGCAAAGTCTATTGTTGAAGCCTACCAAAGAATTTGTAATTACATTATCGATCAAATTATTGTAATGCTTTGAATCAATCCAATCACTCGCAGAAAAATCGGAATAAATAGGCTAATTTTTGTCCCACTAAAAATTTTTCGCTTTTTATAGGAATGAAACACGTAAATATATCAAACTGGTGACTTTTTTGTTTGGTTTTTAACTAAATTTGTAGTCCGAATTCCTGTTATCAAGCAGGTTCATTAAAAAATAACACATTAAAAATAAGTAAAAACAAAAAAGAAGATACTTTGATTTCTGCACCGATTCCGACTCGCAATAAACTTTTTGACAAAAGTTGGACCATAATGGTTAAAAGATTGAAGATCCCTGCGTCAGAGTATAAAAGAACTTAACATTTTCTAAAACAGTCATTATCATCAAAACGAATTTCTACTGAGAGTAATTTGGGATTTTAATATTGATTTTGTCACAACTTACGACACCGACATTGTTTTTTTCAGAATTATTTAATTTATAGTACGAATTTTGACATTAGAATATCGGTATCATAACATCGGTACAGCCAATCATAGCCGTACCTGCCGGGGAGGGGGGCAGAGAGGGCAAATGCTGACCCAAGTTTCTAAGATTTGGCCAAAATCGGAATTTTTCGGGCAGTGACAAGAAAATATTTGGGCAAAGTCAAAAATTTTAGGACAGTGACAATGATCAAACTGCAAAAAATAGTTACCAAATTTCGGTGAAGACTTTTTTTTGTAGAGAACATCTTGCTTTTGGGTCGAAAATCGAAAAATATGAAACTGAATTCAAATAAAGACTTTTAATGATATTATAAACACTGACGAGCTCTAATAAGAGCGAAACTCGAGTCTGGTGCTTCTCATTTTAAGCAGTTTGGTTTCTATTAATAAAGACTTTTCTTTTTTTTTGGGATTACCATGATTTTAGAACAAAATTTGTTCTTGGTTTGCGAATCTCAGACAATTTTTTGTTCTATCCGTAATGTGCTAGAAAATTATGATTTGGGCAAACGTCACAAAATTTGGGCAAAACTTCATTGCCCCCATATTTTTTTGGCTGGTACGCCTATGCAACCAATTAATGATATTGCACTCAAGCGTAACACAATGCCATTCGAATGTCTTTTGACTTTGTTTACGTAAATGTTCGATACAGTTCCCAACATAATTCAAAAGTAGGGCGGAAGTCCTTTGATAATTTTCGATCACCTCAAGCAAATTGCGACAAATATTTCTTAAAACTTCACTTTTTAAATGAATCTATATGGTTCGATCTTTTGGTTCTTTTCATCTAACGCTCAGTGCAACAAAGAAAAGTAGGCTATTCTATTTAAAGTTATTTTAAACATAAACTTACAAGGAGGAAAAACGAACGCACACCTATCTAGATATTGTACTGTACAGAAAGTAACATAAAAAAATAAAATAGCTATTCACGCCAAGTCATTTATGCTAATTTTTAATACCGGTGCGTAATGTTGTAAAATATTTTCCACTGCCTGTTCTTGTCGCAAACAAAAATATAAGAAAAAACTGGAGCAGGGATCTTTTAACTCTGCTACATTTGATGGTCATCTGCTTGAATAAAAACAAGTCAAATAACCTCTTTTGGTGCGTTTTTTGTTAAGTTCAATATTAACACTGAAAAACGATTGTGCCATTTTTTTGTGGTAATTAGAATTTTATTGGTTGATTTCATTTCAGAAACCTCTTTTTATTCTGTTAAAATTGGTCAAAAAAATGGAGTTTGAATAAAGTTTTAAGAAAAACACAGAGTCGAATGACATAGACTGATGCTGGCGTATAAAAAATCAATTAAATATATAAAGTAAAACTTCAAGCGCATAAGCAATTAATGATCTTTCTTCAATTTAGTCAAAACAAAATCTGACATTTAAACCGATAAGTTAAAACAATATTTTTTCAACCAATTTTAAAATTGTTTCTTTTTCTATGCACATTAATAATATGATTAAGATTGATTGAAAGATATAAGACAAAATAAGCTTCATACACAAACCCATCATTCGTTTTCAAGATTTAAAATTTTTATTGATTTTTATTGTATTTCAACTCCATTTATTCTTCAGATTCGTATAAAAACGTTATACTAAGGGCAACTTTTAAGCAATACCGTACCTGCTTATTTAATGCTATATATACAGGTCCGCAAACAACCAGAAGATCTAGCAGATAATTGCTTTCAGAGATGCCAAAATATTGTAGTGAATTGGAATTTTTAATTTACTTTTTTAGTTTTTATTTGAGACATAACTAAAATGCTAGTCTACCCAGATTACCCTACTAGCCTGAGTAAGCTAAGCCTAAATAAAAAAAGGGCTACTGGCTATGAAGTGCGTAAAACGTTGATAAACCTGACCTTACTTAAAATTAACTTGTAACTACTACCGGAAGGATGGGGAAAGTACTGGTAAACACTTAAGTTTGACAAATGTCAATTTGTGATAATACTACTGCAAATCAAGAAACTACTTTGAAGCTGCAATCGATACGAAAAACAAAAACACGTCGCAATGCTTGCAAAAAAAACTTTCAATGACCCTAAAATTAGGCGGAGTACCGCGGTACTTTTGTACACGGTACTGCCCATCTATGCTTAAAAGACATGCAAGATATGATCGGGGTCCAGACTGGCGCGCAGTACTCAGATGTTGAGTAGACTAGAAATAAGGTGGCTATGGGTAGTGTTTTAGCAGCAGCACCCCATCCCGAGCCCACAAGTCGCCTCAACAGCGTGACGCGCGAGGATAGTTTTTTGCGCAATGCCACTTAATGGTGACGGATGGGTTGGACAGAATAGTAAAAGTCTACCGTTGTTGTAGACCCTTAGCTCACGTTTGGCCTCTCGGTTATTTAAGTGAAAGGCTGCCGTCACCGTCTTAGTGTGACTGAGCTTCAACCTCCAAGTCTGGAGATACGCTGAAAGTGTAGACATGTCTTGGCTTAAAGTCCCCTCCAAGTCCTTCCAGTTTCCAGAAGAATGCAACAATGCTAAGTCATCAGCATAAGCAAACTTTCTGGAAATCATGGAAGGAAGATCGTACATATAGATGTTAAATATGAGGGGAGCCAAGACCGATCCCTGAGGAACGCCGGTTTTAAGACGGCATAGCCTGCTTTGCTTGCTGTCACCGGTGGTAAGGGTGAAACTTCAGCTTCGGATATACTCCATAATCATTCTGACCATGTGCTTATCCGGAAGTAGTCTCAGCAGCTTGCAGGTAAGACCACGGTGCCAGACAGTGTCATAAGCAGCTGTCAGATCGATAAATACGGCACCGGCCTTCTTTTTAGCCTCAAAAGAATCCTCGATATTCTGGATTAGCAGGACAACTTGATCTACGGTTGACTTCATGCGTCGTAACCCAGCCTGCTCTTTAGGGAGCAGTGGATCAACTAATGGCTCAACCCGGGCGTAGATAAGCCTCTCAAGGATCTTGCAAGGGACACAGAGCAGAGATATCGGTCGATAACTCTTTGGGTTCCCCATGGGCTTTGCTGGTTTGGGGATCGCCACCACAAGCGCTCTTCTCCAGATCCTGGGAATTTTGAGTCGCGCAAACAGGAAGAAAGGAAGTCACGTAACCAGGACTTCAAAGCAGCTCCAGCATGGAGTATAAGCTCTGAGCAGATGGAATCAGGTACCGGAACTTTACCTGGTTTTAAATGTTGGAGGGCAACAGCAAATTCTCTCTGTGAAAAATTGTCAGAGATATTTACTGCGTCTGGTGTTGTGGCCCTCCAAAGGTCAGACACTTCTTGAGAGACAAGTCGAGATAACTTGCGATTAACAGCCTCGTATTTCCCATTTCTAACCATCTGAGATGCAATAGCATCGGATGAAACTGGACAGTGATGAGGAGAGTGTCGTAATCTACCAGTAAGGTTGTTCAAAATACTCCACGCTTTTCGACTAGAGTGTGAGAAGTCAATGCTCCGAACTGCCTCGGACCATCGATCCCTCCGCTTCTGTCAAGCTTGGCAAGCAGAGCTGTAGCAGCCAAAATCGAGTCGTCTCCCTGAAGAGACTGCAGGAAAGGTTTTATAGAGGGATTCACACTCTACATCCCAACACGGAATATAGTTATTTCGATACCCGCGTGGGATAGTCTTTTTGGCTGCTTTCTTAATGGTGTTACAGAAGTCCTGGTAAGCCGCATCCACATCAAGTGAATCAGCCGGCAACAAATCTTTGCGAATTTATTCGTCAAAGCAATGTAGTGACTCCATTTGGCCTTGCGGAAGTTCCATCGCTTAATAGGCATGCTTGGCACTGCCATAGCAAACCTTGGTGGTGTAATAAGCGAAGGTCGATGTTGTGACCTGGGGAACTTTCAAGGACATGTCTATTCGGTAAGCAACTGTTTGGACCTACTCTAGTGAAAGCTAGATCTGGATTGGTGCCAGTGTTCCAGCGGCCTGAATAAAAACTGGCAGCGTCCTTGGCATTATATAGGAGGGCAAGACAATTAATACTTGCCAGCCAGCCAAGCACTCACCGTCCGGACTGTTGTCGTCGTAACCCCAGTCAGCATGACGACAGTTAAAATCGCCAGCGTACAGACAGGGGTGAGGAAACACTGGGAGATCCAGGGTTCGGAATCGCGTTGGCGGTGGTTTGTAGACATTGACTATTTTATAACCATCAACGTCCGCACACAACCACTCGATCTCTGATGTTGGTGGAGATTGGTCCAAAAGCGTGCATCTCAGTCGCTCGTGGACAAACATGGCAAGGCCATGCTTTATGCTTAAAGAAGAACCAGCTAGTTGGTAGTTCGGAAGTACCAACTTCTGTGCGTCAGTGTAGTGGGTCTCCTGCAGTAAGATGACGAGTGCCTCAGACTGCATAGCGAGGTGATGAAGAACGTTCATCTTGCTTGCAGTGAGGCCTTCGATGTTCAGCTGAAGAATAGTGGGTCTTCGGAACTTGTTGGCAATGTGCCCTGAAAAGGGAAGTTTTATCCTGACATTGCCCCATCCTGAAAAGGCCGTTTGCCGACTAGCAGACCCACACTAAACATCGGAATGGGTGGATACCCTTTTGTTTTGGTAGGTTCGGTTTCGGTCTGTCATTTAAACAGCAATGAACAGACTTACTCACTGCCCAGGCTGCGAGAAAGCGCCTACCATCTGGGCCATACTTTTGATCATTGTGCTAAATTATTCAATTTTCTTAACTCTCAACATAATAACATTAAATTTACAATAGAGCTCTTTCTGACTATCAAGTTTTATGGTGTTAAAATTAGGCTTAATGAAATAGGCATTGATACTCGGGTATCTAAAAACCTATAAAAACCAATTAACTTTACATTTTAATGTGCTTTTTCCCACTAAATGAAGACGGTATTAATTTTATGTTTTTTAAATCGTGCTAAAGGTATTTGTTCTTCTGATTTTTTATTTAATATGGAACTCACTAAGTTAAAAAAGATGTTTTTGATTAATGGCTTTCGTTGAAATTTTTACGTGCTTTCAATCTTTTAACAAATTCTCCAAACTATCTCAAAACACTAACTTCCAAAATTATTTTGTAGGCCTATATCGTATTTGGGTAAGGAATCACGTCATTTTGCAAATTGTCTTCCTGTATTAATAAAGAACAAGAAAAATCTGAAAATATCACCTATCTATACAACTTTTAAAGTAATTAATTACATCCAGTTGAAATCCAGAACTCGCACACATCTGGTTTACTAATTATCGTGCTACGCAATACAAAAAAGACATACATCGTTATGTCCTTCAGAACTTTAATTACTAGAGTCCGAGAGCATTTAAAATTCAACAATCCGTAGAGTTAAAGATCATATTTTATTGTGTAAAAAGTGTTCGGTTTAATGAAAATAATTTTGTGATAATAAGTAAATGTAAATCAGAATTTTACTCTACAATTTACGAAGCTCTACTCATAAAAAAGTTTAGTTCAAAATTTATCGACAAATGAATGCAAAGAAAGTCTTGTATTTATTAAATAAATTTTGATAAAAAAAAATTTTTTTATTACTTGTCAATAACAAAATTGCTTAATAACTAAATAACTAAGAATGTAGCCATAACTAGATTCGTAGCATGAATCGATAATAATAATAATAATAATAATAATAATAATATACATTTGTATAGCGCTTTTTACAGAAAACCACCATCTTAATTGACAAAAGCATAAGTGCAAAGATAAATTTTTAATAACATTTAAAATTGGGAGAGCTATTAAACCATTTTTATGTAATAGGGAAGATTCTTCCACAGTAAAAAACTAACAACTCTAAATCTATGATCACCAAATTGGGAAAAAATACGAGGGACGAAAAGAAAATTAGCATCAGAGGAACGTAAAGAGCGAGAAGGTTTATGCTTACAAATTAACTGATCTTAGTACGAAGGCGAAAGCGAACCCAGCCATCGGAGGCACATTTCTGTATCTCTTGATTCCGGTCCCAAGCCCGGATAAATGGAGAGGGTTGCGTCAGGAAGGGCATCCGGCGTAAAACTTTTTTGTCAAAACAGACAAATGCGTAATCATTATCAATCCATACCGGATCGGTCGCGGCCCGGGTTACCAACGACCGCCTCATCTGTCGCACAGCAGGGCACCTATGGAAATTATGGTACTGCTAAACATAGTGAAAATATGAGCAGAAAGAGAGGAAGAAGGCGAGTGAAGAAGTAGCGAGAAGTGTGGAAAGGAAGATGCTCACTCACAAGGGTGGGTACCTAAATATTAGAACGATGACTGGAAGGGGAAGAGAGCTGGCAGATATGATGGAGCAAAGGAATGTAGACATATTGTGTTTACAGGTAGCAAAGTGGAATGGTAGTAAAGCAAGGAACTTTGGAGTTGGATGCAAACTATTTTACAACGGAGCTATGGAAGAAAAAATGGGATAGGGATAGTGGTGAGGGAGGAGCTGACTGAAAGTGTCATGGAGATGAAGAGGATGTCAGACAGACTGATGGCCATGAAGCTAGAGGTGAAAGGGTCCATCCTAAATATAGTTAGTGCGTATGCCCCACCAATTAACAAAAGAAAATGACTTTTGGGAAGACCTGGGTGGGTTGATAGAAAATATATCAAAACAGGAGAGGATAGTTCTTGGTGCACACCTTAATGGACATGTGGGAAAAGGAAACATAGGGGAATAGGAAATAATGGAGAGGTACGATGCTGGAACAAGAAATAAGAAAGGGTCAATGGTTGTGGATTTTGGAAAAAGAATGGATTTGGCGATTGTCAATACTTATTTCAAGAAGAAAGATGAACACAGGGTGACGTATAAGAGTGGAGGAAAAAGTACCCAAGTAGATTATGTGATGTGCAGAAGGAGGAACCTGAAGAAACTGTGCGATTGTAAGGTAATATTGAATGAGTGTGTCGCAAAGCAGCACCGTATGGTGGTGAGCAAAAGGCTCTTATGATGAAAAAGAAAAAAGCAGAGAAAGTAAAGTCAAAGATACGATGGTGGAAACTGAAGGAGACAAGCTGTCAAGATGCGTTTAGACAAGAGGTGACCAGGATTTTGGGAGGCAAGGACCAGTTATTTGATGAGTGGGACAAAACAGCAGAAATGCTAAGAAAAACAGCTGAAACTGTACTGGGAGTGGCATTTGGGAAACAAAAAGGAGACAGGGAGACATGGTGGTGAGATGAGGAAGTTCAGGAGAACATAAAAGAAAAGAAAGAGGCAAAGAAAGCATGGGATAAAATAAGAGATGAAAATACTAAAAAGATATACAATGAAAACAAGAGTAAGGCAAAGAAGGTAGTTGCAATGGCAAAGAGACGTGCGTATGACAATTTGTATGCTAGATTGGAAACAAAAGAAGGTGAAAAGGAGTTGTACAGATTGGCTAGGCAGAGAGACAGAGAAGGGAAAGATATACAGCACATGAGGGTTATAAAGGATGAAAACGGTAATGTTATGGTAAGTTCGGAGGCAGTGTTAAAGAGATGGAAAGAGTACTTTGAGAAACTGATGAACGAGGAAAATAACAGAGACCCTACGACAGAGGAAGTAGAAGTGGTTAATGAAGAGGTAAATTGTGTTAGTAGAGAAGAAGTAAAGAACACACTAAGAAGGATAAAAAAGGTAAAGCGGTTGGGCCAGATGAGTTGCCAGTAGAAGTTTGGAAGTGCATGGGAAAGATGAGGATAGAGTTTTTGACCAGACTGTTCAACAGACTATTAATGGGTGAACGTATCCCAGAAGAATGGAGAAGGAGTGTGCTTATCCCAATCTATAAAACAAATGGGAAGCACAGTGCTGGGGAAACTACAGAAGAATAAAGCTAATGAGCCACACAATGAAGGTATGGGAAAGAATTATAAAGCCAGGTTAAGGGATATAGAGCCAGCAATATGGATTTATGCCAGGAAAGGGAACCATCGATGCCATGTTTGCTCTTAGAATGTTGATGGAAAAGTACAGGGAAGGTCAAAGAGAGCTACATTCTGTACTCGTGGACCTAGAGAAAACTTACGATAGAGTTGCGCGAGAAGAGCTGTGGTACTGTATGAGAGAATCAGGAATAGTGGAAAAGTATGTGAAATCAGTACAGGATATGTATGAGGGAAGCGAAACAGTGGTGAGGTGTGCAGTAGGAACTACAGAAAGTTTTAAGGTCAAGGTTGGACTGCACCAGGAATCAGGGTTGAGTCCATTCCTGTTTGCAGTGATAAAGGACAGGCTAATGGATGAAGTAAGGAGAGAACCACCATGGACGATGCTGTTTGCCGATGATATTGTAATTTGCGAAGAGACCAGGGAAGAAGTGGAGTATGTATTGACTAGAATCCTGGAGGTATCTATTGAAAAGAAGAGGGATGAAAGTAAGTAGGTCAAAGACCGAATGTCTGTGCATAAATGGAGGAAATGACGAAGAAACAATAAAGATGGAGGATATAAAAATGGCAAGAGTAAAGGAATTTAAGTATTTGGGATCAACAGTGCAAGAAAGTGGTGATTGTGAGAGGGAGGTAAAGAAGAGAGTGCAGGTAGGATGGAACGGATGGAGAAGAGTATCAGGAGTAATCTGCAATAGGAGGTTACCAGCTAGAGTAAAAGGAAAAGTGTACAGTTCAATGGTAAGACCAGCAGTGATGTCTGGACTCGAGACGGTGGCGGTCACAAAGAAACAAGTGGAAGAGATAGAAGTCGTAGAGATGAAAATGTTGAGGTTTGCTATGGGAGTGACGAGAAAAGACAAGATTAGAAACGAGTACATCAGGAGTACCATTAAGGTAGAACGGTTAGGAATGAAGATGAGGGAGGGCAGGCTGAGGTGGTATGGACATGTCATGAGGAGAAACCAAAAGTATGTAGGAAGAAAGATGATGGAAATAAAGTTACCGGAAAAGAGGAAAAGAGGGAGACCAAAGAGAAGATTTTTAGATGTAGTGAAAGAAGATATGGGGGAAGTTGGTGCAGAGGAGACGAATGTTGAAGACAGAAAGATTTGGAGAATGATGATACACTGTGCCTACCCCTGACTGAAGGGAAAGACCGAAAGGAGAAGAAGAAGTACGAAGGCGAAACACAATATATCGCCTTGAAGAAATACGAAAAATTTTATATATGAGGCGGAAACGCAAAAGTAATCAGTCTAATTTTGTAAGATTGGGAGTTATGTGAGTGGATTTACGGGAACAAGAAACAAGCTTAGATGAAGTATTTTGTACTTTTTGCAGGCGAGATAATGCATAGTCAGGCAGACCATAATACAGAACATTGCATTTTAGCATGTATTGATATTTAAGCTGAGCAATAAATTTTTGAAAGTATCATTTTAGCATGAATCGATAATGAAAAAGTATCAGGAAATCAAGAAATCAGCCGCAAGTTATTCAAAAAAAGTAGTGCCAGACTATTCTTCGACTAGATTAAGACGGTCATCGGGTGACGTTAGACGACAAAAGATGAGAATTTCTTAAGAAAATTCTTTGAAAATTTAAAGTTCTAACCAAGAATCTTACAGTCCAAACATAAATGGCAGCAGGGAACATCAAAACTACAAGTAATGTTATTAAAAAATCAATCAAAAATTAGTACCAATCAAAAAAGAAAGAAAAAAGTACAAAAAAAAGTCCGGATTTGAGTAAAATTTAACGTTTAGAAAAAAAGTTGTTTTTCTTAATTTTGAGTTATTTGATTCTCAATAGGTTGCTTTTTCAAAACGGTTATTTAAATAACACATCATACCATTTTACAAATAAAATCTAGTTTTTAGTTAGCACAAAAAATATTATTTTCTTGCCTGTATATAAATCCGTACTGTTCTTTATATCGACTGCGACCCAAACGTTTACTCAAAACAAAACTCCATTTATTATCAGTTGCATTTTTTATTCTTTCTACCAAAAATGGAAATGCAATATTTTTTGCGTCGCGTATTTCTTGAATCAATAGTATATCGTATCTTTTCACGATCTGTAAAATACGTATGTTAATTGCGTTTTTTCAAAAAGGGATTACAAAATTTATCAAGATGCAGACTGTAATTGATAGCAGTAATTTTACCGCTGTATAATTACATAGCAATACTTAACATCGTCAGTAATTTTATCGTCTTGATTCTTTTATAGTTTAATTTTTTATGTTTTAAATAATTGTTTTTCTGCATGACTTTTTATTTTAAAAGTAAAAATTAGAAAGGGAATAACAAAGAAAGACATCCAATAAAAGTTTTTATAGTTTATTTACTAATACAAACACCAATAAAGGATGTTGTGTTAACTCCAATCCTAATCCTAATCCTAATCCTAATCCAAACCCTAAAATGGTCAACTTTAGCCTTTAACAAAAAAAGGTGTGATTTGTTTAGTTTACGGTAAAAAACGCAATAAAATTACTACGATGAAATTACCAAATACCATTTATAAAATTTCTTCTTCTCAGATTATGCAAGAATTATTAAACTAAACAAATTGTGGGTATTCACCTCAACCAAGTTTTTGCGTACGGCAACGTTTGACATTTTTTTTCGACCGAAAGATCGAATATTGAAAGCTCCAATCAATAGTGAGTTTTTAGAAGCTGATGCTAGATAACTTGCTTCAAAATAAAAATAAAAAAACAACAAGAGAAACAAAAATGTTTTCATATTTTTTAACTGCTGTATGTGTTTAACTTGAAATTGTTACTTTAATTCAAAAAACTAAAAAACTTTATAACATCAAAAATCTTTGTAGAAAATATTATTTTTTGGAAAATTAAAGATCTATTTATTGCAATTTATTAAAGTAAAAAATATTAAATTTTTTTTTATATACTTGAACCACTAGTAAACACTTCAAGAAAATTGATTGTTATGATCCCTTAAATCAATATTTTTTACATTTAGCTTTCTTTAGAAATATGAAAAATTAACTCTATAAAAGTTTTCTGGAAATACAAGAAAATCTTCCTGCAGTCGAGTCATGTATCTGAGATCGTTTTTAGGTTAAATTGTTTGTGAACCATCCATTTCTAAGTCGAATAGTATTTATACCATTTTCTGTTAGAAACTACTGACTTAATCTTAAAAAAATGTTCAAGGCGAATTTACACTTTATTTAAATTCTGAAGAAATGGGATCCAGTTTTTGTTTTTTTAATTTGAACAAAGAAAATATTAAATTTTAAATTGCTGAGGATAAAAGCAGAAACCAACACGGTGCGCAACTTTGCTCCGATTAAAATAAACTATAAATTGACAGTAAAATAAAATCTTATCGTATTTCACTTTTAACCTTTAAAAAGAACTCGAGATACTGGCGCACTTCAGAAATGACTAAAAAAAATTCTTTCCATAGCTTAATAAAAATTATCGTTTTTTTTTTTATATTAAAATATTTAAAGCGATTTAAATAAAATAAAACACATTTCTTATAAATTGAATAAAGATATCTTAAATTTCCAAAAAACAACGGCTTTTAAAATACAAAAATTTCTTTATTTTTTTTATTTGGTTTTTATTACAAATATAATCCAATTATTTGTATTAAACAAAGTATTTTTTCTTTTTCCTCATCGTCGCATCAGATATACAGTATACGTATATACTTTTTTGGGGGGTAAAGCTATGCTCGTTTAAGCATTAAGATAAAAAGTAAATTTCATTATGCGCTTACACATTCTTTATATTGGTTTATTTTCTAGCCTTAGGAAATTGTTGCTCAGCTTTTTAACGTGTTTACTTCAATTTCTAGCCTAAACATTAATACATTGTATAAGTGTTTTTAGAAAATAAAGTTTTTTCAACGCTTTTACATCGTTTTTTATGACTGGCATACACTTTGTTTTTCTATTCTATTCTTTTTTATCTCCCCTTGTGCCGTATGTAGTAGCCAACTAAAATTATTTCTGATTACTCATTTTAAAGTAGACACTGAGATTTCAAAAATAGTTTGCCAAGTTTCCTTAAAGATAGTTCAAATGTTCTAATTGTTTTTTCATCATACGTTTGCAATGACCTAAGTAGTGATTAACATCAAAGGACCAGATGCATCGGTTGACGGATTTTCCTTTTATAAATTCTTATACTGTAGGTTTTTAATTAATCTGTTTTTATCATTTCATTGTTGATTGCATTCTGATTTAACTTTTTGATTATAAGGTCAACTCCAGTATGTAGGACCAACGACGTCAGTTGATGCAACAAGCATTTTAATTCGATGACCGATGTAAGGACGTAATGTTTTTGTTATTACACATGACGCTTGCATAATAGTATTGGTGTCAAAAGTTTAAAACAGTGACAGTTATTATCTTCTCATATTAGTCAGTTAATTGTTACTTAATAAATAAAACAATGAAACCTTCCTAAATGCATGAGTCATTGGTTCTCAAAGAGTTAAAGCAGTTTTTTTGAAAAGTATCCCAAACAGATCATTAGCAAAGTATACCCCAGTGCTGCCAGATTGGGCAACTTATCGCCAATTGGGCGATTTTGAGTTTTGATTTGCGACTGAAAATTTGAATTGGCGATTTTTTAAGATTGGCGACTTTTTGGGCTACTTTACGGTAGAGTGCGGCTTTGGCAACTTTAAAATAAAGACATGAAAAAAACTGTTCTTTAAAAAAATTTTAGTTTGAGGTGCTTTGATGTTTTAGAATTATTGTTACGTTTAGGGTGAAACCTTTTTTTTTAGAAATCATTAATTCTTTAAGATGTAAATCAAAAATTTAGAGACAGATTTAAAGTGGAAACTTTTTTTTTTTAGAGATCACTACTTTTTTGGACGGAAATTGAGAATTCAAAGACAGATTCAAAGTTTTTCGGCTCGTAAACCGTTTAAAAAAGATTGGGCTATTTAAAAATCCAAGTGGCTACTTTTTGGTTATTTTTTATTAAAATGATCTGGCAACCCTGGTGGGTCCTAAAAATGAAAATCAAAATAACTTGCTGTATTTTGCTGCTTTAACCGGTGCCGGATAAACGATACTGTAAGTTTAAGGCAGTTTCCTAAAAATAAACTTAGGATATAATTTGGCAAGTTAAATTACAAAAATAATACAAATATGTCTAATAAAATAGAAAAAATTATAACTTCGAAGTAAAATATACATAACATAAAAACATATATTAAAGGAAATCTGAAGTTTCATAGTATCCTATGTTGCAATACATAATTAAAACTGCACTTTTCTTTAGCTTTATATCGAGAAAACCAATATATGATGTCATCTGCATTCAAACCTCTAACACCATTATTCTCAGTACTTAAAAACCACAAGGTATTGGGAAATATAAAATATTAATATCATTCTTTGTCTTTCTTTGCTTGATTTAATATTAAATGAACATCTTGTAAAAATAATGGAATTGGTTTAATTAGCTTGGTAATACACGTATATTGTGTCCATTTGACCTACTTGTATTTTAAAAGGAAATTACATGCCATTAACTTGTTATAAAAACGATAAATCGTAAGGACAAAAGTAGAGCCATTTTTTTGAAGCATAAGGGCTTATTTCCACTACGAGCGTAGGCAAGAGTAGTCTTTGTTTATTTTATTAATTTTTTTACTTTTTTCTGCGCTTAAGCGCTGAAAGAAGAAAAAAATAATAAAATAAACAAAAAATACTTCCACCAACGCTCGTAATGAAAACGAGCTTTAAAATCACTCCCTTAACCTAATAATTAATCCGCTTCATTTGTAACGCTACTATGAAAGGTAATACCTAGAAGTGCAAATAAAACAGAGGAAGCAGGGTGAATTAGAACTTAATCAAATTATCTTGACTGGGATCCCGGATTTGGATTGTTTTTAAAAGACTACAAAAAAACCGATTTCTTTGAATAGATTCGCAAGAAACATCTTGCATACATTGGATGCTGAGGACAATACTTTTATTCTTTGCACTAAAAGACAATTGGATTTAAATTTAGGTTTTATTGCTAGTACAGAAAATAGACCCTTCGTAATCTTGGTCAAATTAATTTTATTTTTACTTGTCAATAACCAAATTTTTTACTTGTTCTTTTATATACAGTTTACTCAGGCAATAAATGTTTTCATATTTACTGATTTTAAAAATACAAAAACTGCGATTCCAGTTTTGTATCATTCTTTTGCACATATCTTCAGATAAAGTTATTTCAGTTTTGAAATGCAAACCACTAAACTAGATTTTTAAAATAACTGCTATGTATGGAAATGGAAAGGAAATTCAGAAATGTTTTAGGGTCATTCCATGACAAATCGCCATAGGCGTTTAACCACTACATCTCCGATTTTGATGAAAATTGATGTATGTACGTAGTTATCTTATATCCAAAACCCAATGGTGCAAATATTACATTTCTACGACTAATACTTTTTGAGTTATAGGGGGGCAAAGTTTTGGGGGAGCCAAAAAATCCTTTTCAAAAAAACGCTTATATCTTCCTCAAGGTATGTTTAAATTATAATATGTTATATATGGTTAAAATCAGAAAAGAACAAGAAATTCAAATATAATATCAAACATTTTATACAATATTAATATAAAAAAGTTATTTATTTTTAAAAAATATTTTTCCCCGCCATCCCCCCAAGAATTTTGAAAACCCCCAAACAAATTTTTTGGAAAAAAATTTTGATTCATAAGCCTTAAATATATGCAATAAAAACAATGGGTATATACCGTTTATTATGCTTAACACTCAATACAAATGATTCACTAAAGCAATTTTTAGGAAAAATTTTACTCAATTTAATGGATTTTCTAAAAAAAATTATCCATTAAGTTATTATCTCAGTCCTAAAAACATAAATATGGCAATAGTTTTGAACAGCATTCACTTTTTATTGCATTAATATATACCTAGTTGCTAAACTTGAGATTAAATGATGTTAGGCCTACCTAAATATAGAACCGATGTCCCCCTCATTTTGCTAAAAATACAATGTTGTTGATCGGCATCGGTTTCATTTTAAAGCAGGGAGTTGCAAAAGTAACTTTAATGTTTAGTAGGTATTTAATTCATAATAAGTATGATTTTTAAACATTTTGCATTTAGTAACCATCTGTGATAAACTACTATCTACTCGTAATTTTAACAACAAATTTACATACTCTGTGTTTTTAGATCTAAGCAAAGCTTTTGACACTATTAATCATGATCATGATATATCAATAGAAAAAATTTAATATATAGTTTAGATTAAGAGGCAAGATCGTATTTATTATAAAATCATACCTAAGTAATAGAATTCAATGTACAAAAATAAAAAATGTTTCATCTGATTTGACTACACTTAAATATGGAGTACCGCAGAGTTTAATTCTTAAACCCCTGTTATTCCTACTCTAAATAAATGATCTTTCAAATGTATCTAATATGAAGACTACTCTATTTGATATCTGTGCAAAATAATGTTAATAAAGAATTGTTTGTAATAGATGTATGGTTGAAGTCAAATAAACTATTATCAAACTACTCTAAAACCTATTTTGTACTATTCAGTAACAAAAGAAAAATTTTACTGATCCCTTTAATATTACCATCAGTGGTCATTTTATTAAAATAAAATGTAGTTTGAAGTACCTTGGGGTAACTTGAAATGAGCACTTAACAACTTTCTAAACTTTGTGGCATAGTATGTAAACTCAGACACTGTGCTACCCTAGCGACATTAAAAACTATCTATTTTGCATTATTTTAATCGGACGTCTAAAACTCTGTACTGAATTGGAGAAGAGCTAATAAATCAATGCTGGCTCCTATTCAGGTCCATCAAAATAAGTTCATTCGTTCTTGTTTATTTTTACCAAAATCAACAAATATAAATTATTTCTTTCATAAATTTAATGTCTTAAAAATAAACATTGTAATTAAATTTACTTATGCAAAGTTCATGTTTAAGTATATGCATAATATGCTTCCAAAAACTTTTTCGGATTACTTTCAATGAACATTCAATAAACAAGTTCATAATTATAATACTCACCACATAAAAATTGATTCGTTTTTACCAGGAGTGCGGAGCTAGCAATAAAATCTATGGCTCCAGCTCCGGGATTTTAAAATGACTGGCTCTGGCTCAGCTCCAGCTCTAGACTCTGAAACTTCTTCCCACTCCAGGCTCTGGCTCCAGTTACGGCTCCACACCCCTGCCTTAAACTGTTCATTTATGTGTGCTATGATCAAATTTAATACTTTATATTTTCTTTTATTTTTACAGTTATCCTTCTGACTCGCAGGAAAGCGACGGAGGTGCTATACATAGGGTAGGCAATTACCCCGACCTGCTTCCGGAGATGCCAAGATATTTCTGTACGCGTAATTTAATAGAGATATGACTGCAATTTAGAGCTGCTTGCCAAGACCACCAAGCAGGGCAAAGTTCCATAAAGTGTCTTTCCCAAGAACAGAACAGAATGGCACAAGTGGGTTTTGAACCGAGACCATGTTAATCGTCAGCCTGGTGCTTTAACCACTTGACCACGCTGCATACTTGACTTTTTTTTAGAAATGTTTCACTCTAAAAGTAACCATGACTCTTAAAAGTCGGCAGCGTGGTCGAGTAGTTAAAGCACCGGACTGATGATCAACATGGTCTCGGTTCAAAACCCACTTGTGCCATTCTGTTGTGTCCTTGGGAAAGACACTTCACAGCACTTTCCCCTGCTTGGTGGTCTTGGCAAGCAGTTCTAAATTTCAGTAATATCTCTACTAAATTACTAGCGGATAACAATATCTTGGCATCTCCGGAAGCAGGTTGGGGTAATTGCTTACTGTGAAAGTGTATTCCATGCCTCTCTGGGAGGCAGAACATTAACCAACTCAAGCAAAGGAAAATAGCACTATATATTTCTGGTTTACCCAATATACAAGAGGCAACTCTAAAACATAATATTTAATTTGAATAAAAAAATTTAGCTGTGTTCTTTTAACACAATACAAAGCTGGAATTTAAGCTAATGATACTTTACTGGTTCCAAGCCTTTCAAAATATCAGGCTCCATCTCCAACCTATTAAAAAATTGCCTCCAGCTTTAACTTTTTGAAAATATGTAGCTCCTGCTTCACATTTTTAAAATATGTGACTTCGACTCTGACTCCACTTTTTTAAAATATGTGGCTCTGGCTCCAGGTCCAGCTCCAGACCCTAAAATTTCTTCCTGTTCCAGGCTCCGGGTCACACCCCTGGTTTTTAACTGTATGTATCTTCAAATTTTACAGAAAGATGTTAAATTTTAATGGTGTAAAGATATGGTCTAAAATTCCTAAAAACATTAACGAAAACTCATTTCATAATTTTAAAAATTTGTATGTATTTGAATTGTTTTAAATTGTGTCGGTATATTGTAATTTGCAACAATTTGTAAATTGTAATGTTTTTGAATTGTTTTCATTTTTATCAGTATATTTTTTCATGACCTGACAGTTAATCGAACGACACTTGATCAAACGACACTTGATTGAAACATCACTTGATCGAAATGACATTTGATCGAATAAGAAAAAAGAAAATTTACAACTTTGAATCTGTCTTAATTTTTCGTCCCAAAAACATAGTGATCACTTAAAAAAACTATAACTTTTCACTTTGACTCTGTCCCGGTTTTGTCAATTTTTTGTCCCAAAAATATAGTAATCTCTAAAAAAAAGATCTTCCCTTTTA
Organism: Diplosoma virens; assembly: GCA_963680785.1. Taxonomy (NCBI): domain Eukaryota; kingdom Metazoa; phylum Chordata; class Ascidiacea; order Aplousobranchia; family Didemnidae; genus Diplosoma; species Diplosoma virens. The sequence continues at coordinate 21,504,528 of OY796897.1, read as the reverse complement.
GTCTGTCTCTTATTTCTGTAAGGGTCTGCAAGAGTGGGGCCATCACATAATGCCCCCCTAAATAACTGACTACAATGTAAATTGAATACAAAGGAATGGCAGCAATAGGCATTTAACGAAACATAACTATGGCATGAAATCTACTTGTTTCCTCCCTAAAAATGCTGAGCCCAGGAAACTCTTTAAAAAACCCTGACCTTGACATTGACCAAAAATTAAAAAAATAAACACAAACTGTTTTCTTACTGAGGACCTCTGCTTCTTATGAATCTAATTTACAGTAACAAAGACATTGTTTAATTGCAAAAACATACAAAAGTAAATCTTTTTTTTTCTCAACTGTCAATTTCGATCACGTGTCATTTCGGTCAAGTGTAGTTTCAATCAAGTGTCGTTTCGTTCAAGTACCGTTTTGATCAAGTGTCGTTTCGATCAAGTGTGTTCAATTAAGTGTCATTCAATCAACTGTCATAACACCATATTTTTTATGATTAACCTTGATAAATATTATTTTTTTTATTTTGTTTGTCTTTGTTTATATTGCAATTTCATTTTTTATATGTGTGTATAGCATCTGATTCAAATAGTTAAAGGTGCTAGCTCACATATGGTAACGTAAAAGGTCTTTTGCTAGCATCTTCTTCTGGCAGCAATTGCATTGTACTATATACGTGATTTTTCATTCTTTTGTATGTGTCTTTTTATTTTTATTTTTGTTGTCAATGAAGAAAAAAATAAAAAAAATGTATAACTTGTATATGTACTTGTAATGTATAATTCTATTACATTAACAATGAAGTTACGGCTAGTATTGCTGATGGCTATAAAAAGATTTCAATTTTTTACTATAATACCTATACAGTGATATTTATCAGAGGTATTATTTTTATTTTTATTTATTTATTTTTTATTTTATCTCAATATTTATCCTCTTGACTCGTAGGAAAGCGACGGAGGCGCTCGTAGGGTAGGCAATTACCCCAACCTGCTTCCGGAGATGCCAAGATATTGCTGTCGGCTTGTAATTTAATGGAGATATGACCGTAATTTAGAACTGCTTGCCAGGACCGCCAAGCAGGGGAATGTGCCGTAAAGTGTCTTTCCCAAGGACACAACAGAATGGCGCAAGTGGGTTTCAAACCAAGACCATGTTGATCATAAGCTCGGCGCTTTAACCAATCGACCATGCTGCCAACCACTCGACTACGATGCCATATTACACATGCTATTTAGTTTGTATATTCCACAATATCTGATACGTACATTAATTCCCATTAAATGTTTTTTTTAGATATTATAAATTATTTTAAACTATTTAGAATCTAAAATGCCAAGAAAACATTGCCAAGATCCTCAATCTTAAAATTGAGGTATGCAGGAAAATCTTTCACATTTTAATTGAATTTTTTGAAATATTTGCCCTAAAAATCGCTTTAGTGAATCATTTGTATTGAGTGTTAAGCATAATAAACGGTATATACCCATTGTTTTTATTGTATATATTTAAGGCTTATGAATCAAAATTTTTTTCCAAAAAATTTGTTTGGGGGTTTTCAAAATTCTTGGGGGGATGTCGGGGAAAAATATTTTTTAAAAATAAATAACTTTTTTATATTAATATTTATAAAATGTTTGATATTATATTTGAATTTCTTGTTCTTTTCTGATTTTAACCATATATAACATGTTATAATTTAAACATACCTTGAGGAAGATATAAGCGTTTTTTTGAAAAGGATTTTTTGGCTCCCCCAAAACTTTGCCCCCCTATAACTCAAAAAGTATTAGTCGTAGAAATGTAATATTTGCACCATTGGGTTTTGGATATAAGATAACTACATACATCAATTTTCATCAAAATCGGAGATGTAGTGGTTAAAAAAAATTTTTTTGTGGCGATTTGTCATGGAATGACCCTTTAGCTTTTACATGAAATTATTTTTATTTTTTTTAATATTAGGCTAATTATAAAACAAAAGAAAACCCAAAACATTTTTAAAAATAAATGTAGAATTTCTAAAGTTTTCTTTATAGCAAAGCGTGTGAAAAAATTTTTTTAAGGCAATAATAAAATTTTGTTGTTGCTGTTTCTGCCCAGCATTGTTACAATATGTTTGCAAACACAAATTGTACACTTCATTTTATTTCCAATTATATTTTTAGGAGAAAGTTTTGAAAAAAGCGATTGAGAAAAATGAACATGACTAAACTATAAGGACATTGTTGAAAACGTCGATAAAAACAATTTATCTATCATGTATTAATATTAAAATATACCAAAGCTTGGGATAAACCCCGCAAAAAGTTTATGTATAAATAATGTAGATGAAATTTTTATTTTCTTTGCCTAATTTGCAACTGCTTTGTTTTAATCAAAATAAACAGTGTTAAAATCATGAAAAAATAGAATAGAACTCGTACTGTAATTCAAAAAGTTTATTAACTGTATAGAAGTCTTTTAAAAACCTCTTAATTAATTTTATTGTTTGCGGTCACTGCCTTTTGGGCGGACCACGTGCAGTGATCCTAATGAAATCTGATTGGTCCACTTACACGTGGCGAGCACACTATAAATTGAGATGTTGGTAAATTTATATTCTTTCAGTCGTTGGTGATCCTATGGTTCGGTGATTTGGTTTAATGTTATAGTTTGAAGAGTGAGTTTGTAGATCGCATGCGAAACTTGGGAAAATTTCGTTTTGCGATTGCATCGTTGGCTGCATCGTTGACTGCATCGTTGGCTGTATCGTTAGCTGCACCGTTTGGGCTGCATTGTCAAGTAAATATTTAGGGTCGTTGACTTGTGGAAGCCTGTTATACTTTCATATATCGAAACTTCAACTTTAATATATATTATAAAACCATAAGACGTGTGTGAAACCCAGCGGTGTGATTGGGGAAGGCTCGGATAGCTTTCCTATAGTTGAAGAATTTGAAGCCAAGAAGATAGGGATTCGCTGTGCGGTCTATTGTAAGCTTTTGAAATTAACAAACAGTTCATGAAAAATTACGTAAAACCCGCTATATGTAGTAGGTATAATTTAGATAATTGTTTAAGATAGACATATTTACAATTTCGGGTTTATAAATTTTTTAATACACAAAAATTTTACAATTTTCAACCACAGTAATTTTTTAGATCTTTAAATGTTATCGTTATTGAGTTAATTATTTTACCAAACCATTTAGGTATCCAAAAGACAAAGCAGTTTAATTACATTAATTAAGTAGTTCAATGGAAAATGCAAAATCTTTTTAAGTTTCTTTGTTATGCAGTAGCCAATTTATTCTAATCGAGTTCAAATTCAACTGGAAAATGATCACTGATTGCTTTAGCCTAAAAATAAAAAAATTCTATTAATTTCGAAATAAAATTAATTAACTCTTAATAATATAAACTTGCGTTCTATTTTTTAAATTTTAGAGAACGGTATAAGACTTAATAAAGGGTTTAAAACGAAAAGTAACTAAATCACATTTTTACTATGGTGTCTTGCCCAGGTTTCCTCAACTCGAAAACCCGGGTTTTTGGGTAATTTTTGAGACCTTATTACTCACCTCCAATCTAAACACCAAATTCATATCAAATCATGCCTTGAAAAGAGTGCTACTGAGCAGCGTCCAAGAAGTAAAAGATCGTGAGGCTTTGAGATAAGTTGTGGAAAGTTTGTGAATAGTTTACCAAGTAGCCGGGATTATGTAAAAAACTGTCATGAAACACTTAACTGAAATTTAGAGTAAGATAGTAAAAAAATTTGTGAAATCAAAGGAACTAAAAATCGTTTCTCTATCAGTTTTAATGAGTCAGGGTCAACTCGTAATTAAAAATTTATAAATCTCGGATTGAGAAACGCGGGAAAACCTTGGTTTTTAAAATACAAACCCCGGTAAACCCAAAGCTCGGGTTTAAAAACATAGACCCGAATCGGACACCCTAATTTTTACCCAAATTAAGTTGGCCATTGTAGTACGTTGCTTTCGGTCTCCTTAATTACTAAGCAAAATATTATTTCCAAAAATTTTCCTCATTTAAAACCAAGGTTTTGTAAGAAGTGCTGAATTTTTTTAAGTACTTGAGTCCATTTTATTCAATGACGCTGTAGAGTTTATTCACGTGATATACCCTGTAGTAGTTTCGCATGAGATTACGGGATTGATTTTAAAAAATATCACGGCTCGGTGCTTTTAATATGTGTCATGAAGACTAGTAAATTAGGTTTCGTTTTTTGTTTAGTTTTATATAGATATAAAAAATATTTTTTAATGCATGTAAAATACTTGGCTTAACACATTGATTAAAGTATTGATAAATGAAGTAAACACAGAGAACTTGATTAGAAATTAAAGCTTGGTGTAATAATAGGTTTGCAATAAGTTTTATGAAGCGCTTTTGTTGTGAGCCATTGACGCTTTTCTGACAACCTAATCAACGCGTGACTGAGATTAAATTTTAGTTCAGAGATTTTCACAGCGACATACAGGCAATTGCTGAGTTTTGAGTTGTGATAAAAATAATATTATGCTGTTAAAGTCTAATTTAATATATGTGTTTATGTTATGTTTTATTTAGATGCCCTTAACTTTTTAGTTATTAAAACGCAACCAAACGTGAAGTGTAAATATCATTACATTTTAATTAACTAAACAAAAATTGTATAAGATGGATAAATGTTTAAAACCTGATAGATTTGAAACCGATCCAACATCGTCTGATTCAAAGAGAAAGTGGAAACATTGGATTAAAACTTTTACGGGCTATATTAATTCTATCGAGGAAGTTAGTAAGGAGAACAAGCTGAATATTCTTATCAATCATGTTGATACCTCGGTATACGGATACATTAGTGAAGCTGAAACGTACGAGGCAGCAATAACAATATTGCATAATATTTACATCAAATCGATAAACGAAATTTTTGCCAGATATCGACTAACAACATGTAAACAATAGCCAGACCAAACTCTGGATGAGTATATTCAGATTTTAAAAAGACTAAGCAAAGACTGCAACTTCACTGCTGTAAATTCTGAACAACATCAACAAGAAGGAATACGGGATGCGTTTGTGGCAGGATTAATGTCTAATCCCATTCGCCAAAGGTTGTGGTAAAGTGAAAACATGAATTTGCAGCATATTTTAGATAAATCAAGATCATTAGATTCGGCTCAGAAAAATTCTGAAGAATTTTCTATTGCCCAAGCAGGTTTTTGAACCTGACAACAATGCAGCTGTAATTCATCATGCTCCTGTCGAAACAATTAACCAAAGAAATCTTGCTTCCAATGAGACAAGTCTAAATTCAGAATTAAATGCAACAAGCAAAGTTGAAAAATGCTATTTTTGTGCGAAGAAGCGCCATCCCCGTGAAAATTGCCCTGCGATTGATTCTGTTTGTTATAAATGTAGATTGTAGAAAAATAGGTCATTTTTCCCGAGTCCGTTGCTTTCAATTGATTTTTTTGTCGCAGCCTTGTACAACACGGTTCAATTCAACAGAAAAATTAAACATATTTTCATCGAAGCAAGATAGCGGAAGTAAAATCAATGTTATGATGCAGCTCAATGGCCAACCTGCCAATGCCTTACTGGATACGGGTGTTACGAGTGAAAAAATTGTCGAAAGATTGGAGTTTCCTGTAACTAAAACTTTTACGTGCATTAATCTTGCTCTTAAAGGATACTCTTCCCAAACAATAGGGCTTGCAAAGACACGGTAGAGTTGCAACAGCGAAAATATAAGAACTTTTCATTCACTGTACTGAAAGACTTATTGACCGACGTTGTATTGAGTCAAGATTTCATGAATCAGCATAAAACAGTTACAGGGTGTTTCATAATTCTTTCAGATTTAAAACAATTTATTAAACAAAAAGTAAACGTGATAAAATCAAAAATTTAATGCAGCTCAGTCGGAAACATCTTGTTATTTTGGCATATGCATCAACATGCCATAACCTATCTAAATTTTTTATAGTTGATGTTTTCAATATGAGCTCCATTTCGGTTTGGACAGGCATTGATGCAAACAGCAAAATTCTCAATTATGCGACGACATGTGCTGTTGTAACACTCTGGGTGAATGCTTCAACAGCTTGTTTCAACTGTCTGAGAGAGCAAGGGTTCTCTTTGTACACTTTTGCTTTAGCAGCACCTCAAAAAAAGAAGTCAAGAGGTGCAATATCAGGACTATGCAGAGACCATTCGAGCTCTGCCTGCAAGCTCCAAATTTTGTTTCCAAACAATGTATGCAAATGGCCCATAGTTGTGTGTGCTATATGGGGAGTTGCACCATCCTGCTGGAACCACAAAAGCCTCTTTTGGTTTGATGTGTATAGTTGGTTGAGGTCCTCATTGATTCGAATTAATACTTCTCTGTAGCGCTCTCCATTCACTGTGACAGTTCTTCCTCTGCTGTCCTCAAACCAGCATAGCCCAAGTATCCCTTTCTTTGCATTTAATGCACAAAGAGCAGTCATCTTTGGGCCTTTCAAGCACCTTTCATCGATCTCTTCAGGTCTCTCGTCTCCTCAGTACACATTGTTATGGTAATTTAAAGCACTATTTAGGTGAAAATGGACTTCATCAGTAAATCAAAGTTTGTCATCCAATTCTGAAAAAGATCCATTTGTTCAGCTACTCTGTTGCACATTTCAGTGCGTTTCTGCTTGTCTGTGTCCGTAAGCTTGTAGCATATGGATATTTTGTATGGGAATTTAGTCAGATTTTTCTTTAGCATTCGCTGAAGACTTGTTACTGATATCCCAAGCTTTTGGCTCCTGTGCCAGAGGAACTTTTTTGGACTCTGCTGTACAGAAGCATTGACTCTATCCACATTTGCAGGAGATCTTGCAGTAATTAACGCACCAGTTTTCCCCTTTCTGCAGTCAAGGATTGTTCTTTTAGTCATGAACTTTTAGACAATTTAATGGATAAATTTTTGCTGTGGAGCTTCAACGTAACGCACATTAAATTCTCAAGCATAACGACAGCAAACTGTTTTATAGCGTTTTGACTCAAAACACCATTCAACAATTTTGATTTTTTTGCTCTTTGGAATAGACCATAGTTAATTTAAAATAATGCAATCATTACAATATCAAATGACAAAGTATTTATTACAAAATCTGGAAGAGGCAAGAACAAAATAATTAGAACAAAAAAATTGGAGTCTTTCCAAAACCTGAAAGAATTGTGAAACACCCTGTAGTATTCATTTTCCCGGTACTGAACCACAGTTGTATTTGAATGTGTTAAAAGCTCTAAAAATAACTAATCCGCCGCTGCTGTTTCAGTATTTGACAAAAGATTGTCGACCCATTGCTACAAAATCACGACGTCACTCTAATACCAATTGCCGTTTCATACTAACTGAAATAAGACGTCTTCTAGCTGAAAAAATTATTGAGCCAAGCATATCTCCATGGCGAGCGCAGGTTATAGTCACTTCTAACGAAAATCACAAAAAAAGAATCTGTATAGACTACAGCCAAACAATTAACAAATTTACACTTTTAGATGGGTATCCTCTCCCTCGAATGCAATATATGATTAACAAAGTATCTCAATGTTGCGTTTTCTCTTTGTCAGATGTAAAGCGTGCATATTATCAAGTTGAGCTTCCGAAAGAAGCTAGAATTTACAAAGCCTTTGAAGCCGACGGACAATCATTTCAATCTACACTTCTTCCATTTGATTTGAAAAATGCTGTTCCTTGTTTTCAACGTATAATCGACAGAATCATAAATTACAAACGGAACACTTAAACCGGATCCAGAACGATTTAAACCAATATTGGAAATCCCAGTTCTTCATAATTTAAAATCTCTTCGGCGAGTCGCCGGCATGTTCTCCTATTACGCGCCATGGATACTGAAATACTCTGATAAGATAAAATCTCTGGTAAGCACAAAACAATTTTCTTAGTTGACGAGACTGTAAAACCTTTTGAAGATTTGCGAAAGTCTTTGACAGAAATTACTCTAGGCGTAATTGATGAAAGCAAGCCATTTATTATCACAACTGATGCTTCCTAAACTGCCATATCTGCTTCTTTAAACCAAGAGAACAAACCAATGCTTTCTTTTCAAGAACTCTGAACGTTAATAAACTTGGTCATTCAAGCATCGAGAAAGAAGCCACAGCCATTGTCGAGGCCATGAGAAATTGGAACCATTTTTTTCAAGGTCGCCGCTTTCATCTTAAGACAGACCAAAAGTCTGTATCCTTCATGTTTGATTACAGAAGGTACAGTAAAATAAAGAACAATGAAATTTTAAGATGACGTCTCGAATTGGCTCAATATGATTACGACATTATTTACAGAACAATTGTGTTCCTGATACTCTTTCACGATCATTCGTTGCAAGCATGGCAAATACTGCGCTTTATGACATTCATGCTTCTTTATGCCATCTTGGTGTAACTCGTTTCCACTGTTACATTAAGACAAAAAACCTTTCGTTCAGTCTTTAGGAGATACGAGACACTGTTGCTCGTTGTCGTATTTGTTCAGAAGTAAACCAAGTATCTCAAGCCACACTCAGTACCTCTAATTAAAGCTACTCAACCGTTTGAGCGCTTGAGCATTGATTTTAAAGATCTTCTTCCGCCGGCTTATAGAAATCATTATTTACTGACAGTCACGGACGAGTATTCCCGGTTTCCGTTCGTCTTTCCTTGTCGAAACACAGAGACAAGGACAGTCATTTAATGTCTTAACGAATTATTTACAGCTTTTGGGTTGTTATCTTATATTTAATCAGATCGGGGTAAGTGCTTTACATCTCTAGAGTTTATTATTTACTTAAATAAACGTGGAGTGTCAACTAGTTATACCTCCGTATGCAACCCCAAGGCAATGGGCAGTACGTATAGTGCTATTATATGGACGGCTGTAAAACTCTCTTCAAAGACGAGAAACTTACCCATGGAACAATGACAAAGTTGTGTTGCCTGACAAATTGTACTCTATCCGATCGTTACTTTGTACCGCCACTAACGCAACCCCTCACGAGCGATTTTTCAATTTTAGTCGTTGCACTTGTCTGGATTTGTCCACACCAACATGGTTAAGTCTACCTGGTAACGTTTAGCTGAAGAGACATGTTAGAACAAGTAAATATGAACCGTTCGTCGATGAAGTGGAACTTATAAATGCCACTCCAAATTATGCTAGAGTTCGATTACCTAACTGTATTGAAAAAACTTTCACATTGCGCGATATCGCACCAGTGTCAGAAAAACAGTATTATGCAAATGACAACTTCCCAAGCGAACGTCCGACATGCAAGGAAACTGAAATTCAGGATCAATCAGAAGAAAACTCACCATCTACGCCTTTCCTTGAAGATCGACATAATAATGATAACTTACGAACTGAGAGAGAAAATTCTCAAAATGGACCTGAATTAGGCAGATCTACTCGCTATAGGAGACCACCGGATCGCCTGACTTACCATTAATTCTTGTTTTGAGTTTTGTGGTTTTCTGTTAATTTTTTGTATCCTTCCTTTTTGTCACCTTACGTAGCTGCATATGATGCATTAAAACTTTTGTAAAGTTCTTATTTCAAGGAAGGAAAATGTAATAATAGGTTTGCAATAAGTTTTATGAAGCGCTTTTGTTGTGAGCCATTGACGCTTTTCTCACCACCTAATCAACGCGTGATTGTTGTTATGTTATGTTTTATTTACATGCCCGTGACTTTTTAGTTGATTAAACGCAACCAAACATGAAGTGTAAATGTCATTACACTTGGTTAGAAAACCTTCGCTTATTTACAAGCGTACTTTGTGGACTATGGTTAAGTAAAAGTTTAAAATTTATGTAAGGCATTTAGTTTACTTTCAAACTTTTCTAACAGACAACATTTCTTGTTTGAGAGGGGTTAAGTTTAAGCATCAGTTCTATCAATAAGCATTTTGTTAGTAAAAGTATTGTTAGTAATACATAGGGAAAAGCTGGATAAAATTCACTTTCTTTCCCATTTCCTGGCCGTAGTCACATGCCTTGTGACAGGGACTTCTGTCGAATTGAAAACAAGAGAAGAAAGAGGGACAAATTTACAATGCCCTTTCACTTGGTTGAATTGATTAAAAACACTGATCAAGTCAATCCTTTTAAAATTACACGTTTGGAACATTTTCTTACTGATGCTTTAAAGAATGATTCCAAACTCCGATTACAAAAGTAAAAAAATACAAAGCCGTTTTTGATTTATATTTACGACCTCTGAGCAACATTGCAAGTACTTTTCTATTATTTAAAAAAGGCACTTAACCTACTGTAGCAAGAAATTTTTTATTACAGGTTAATGCATCACTTTAATTGCTATCTTTGAGCGAAGAAAAAAATTAAGTGTATCATTGATATGCTAAATCCTAATATGGTATTACATGCATATTTGGCCTTTCTACCAATTAAAATAGCATACAACGACAATCGAATATGCTATGTGAAAAATTTTTCAAGTGATAAAAAAAGTCTTCACTTTGAATCTGTCTCTGATTTTTCGTATCAGTGATCTCCAAGAAGGGGGCATGGCACAATGCCCCCCGAATATGTTACTTGGAACAAGCAAATTTTTGGCATCTCCAAAAGCAGGTTCGGCTTAATAGTTTAATAATTACCCTAAGTACAGTATAACGCATTAGATGTTTTCCTTTGAATGAGTGTGATAAATAGAGAAAAGAATAAAAAAGTGTAGTAAAAAGCAAAAAATAATAAAGTTTCTTAATTGCAATACTACTGTTTTTTGTATATCTATTTTAGATTTAGTAAAACCTTACAAAAAAAATTCAGATTATTAGACCACTCAACTGTACAAGTTTTCATTAATTTCACTTCTTCAGATATTTATTTACATAGAATCAAATGGAATTGAATGGTATTCATTTGAGGTTTTTTTGTATGATTTTTAATAATAATTTTTCTCAGTTCATGTATTCTACATGTACAATGGATTTATTACTCATTGATAGTTTAAACCTGATTTACTTATCAACAATTTCGAATTATTTTAAAGATTTTAAAATTACGCTTTAATCTAATTTCTCACGTGCTAAAAATAGAAAAAATATACAGAAAAAAGAAGTTGTTGTTAAAAAAAATTTTCATTTTAGAAAACCGCTTTAATTATGGAGCGCAAAAACTATATGTTAGAAGAAATACTTGCTATTTTATAAGCAAGCCTTTAATTGCAACACAATTAGCACAACTACATTTTATTCATAACAATAAATTTTTTATTTTATTCAAAGGTTTTAATTTTATAAGTAAAATTTTTGTGATCTTTTTGCTGCAATCTAGGACTTGCTTTATTATAGCAAGCATTTCTTCAGATAAACAAGGAACTAAAATTTCTTTTTTTTATCTTTATATTCATCCTCCTGACTCTCAGGAAAGCAATAGAGGTGCGAATGAAATTTAGAACTGCTTATCAAGACCAAAAATTAGGGTAAAGTGCTGTAACGTGTTTTTCCCAAGAACACAACAGAATAACGTGAGTAGTTTTTGAACTGTGACCATGTTGATTACGTCGTCGTTGTCGTCGTCGTTTGAAGGGTATCTACTCCAGGTCAGACACAAACAGGACTGGGGCCGAGGGTTTATCCTTTTACTACCCCAGACTGCTGAACTGCCTGAATCAAATGCTGGCAGTGATGTTATTAAGCCAGCATCGAGTTTTGTCATCCAAAACCGTCAGACCTTGTGCTCCATGTGGTGCCCGATGTATAGGGCACGCTGTTAGAACATGGTCGGCGGTTTTGTCGGAGGCGCCGCACTCGCAATTCGGTGAAGGAGCGAGACCCCATTTGTGCATGGACGAATGGAATCGCCCAACACCAGTCCGCAGGCGGTTGAGCTTAACCCAAGCTGCTCGTGGCAAACCCATCCCAACAGGCCTGGCACCGGTCCCGGGCACAAAAGCACGGAGCCTGGAAACATTCTTACAGTACTCCGTTTTCCATTTGTGATTTGTCCATTTAGAAGCGCGGATGCCAAGTCTGGCAAGGTTGTCCAAAAGATTCCGCGCAGCTGCCATAAACGGGCGTCTGGATCTTAGTCTCACTTGCCGAGTATCTGAGGACCCACTTAACCCTTTGAGACCCAGACAACTTTATTTTTGTTTTTAAAACATTTTTTTTCAACTATGTTGGTAAAAAGACATAATCTAACACATATATTCAAAAATTTGATCAAAATAATAATTAGCAGCGATTTTCCGGCAGCGGTACTTTAAAGTACCAATAGTCTTTAGCGGTCTAAAAAACAATGCTCGAGAAATTAATCGTGCTTACTATTTACTCATAAATGGTTGCAATATTCACAAAAATTGAACAAAATATTAAAACAATGCATAAAATGATTAAGAATTACTATGACGCATTTTTAATGATTGCCAATGGCATAAACAAGATGTAGTATTAACTGTGGTGTCACATTATTTACATCACTATAATATTAAATTTCGTAATTCAGAACATAGAAATTAATAAGCAATTTTTTAGGCTCATATTTGCATATTAGTTTCTTACATAACATACCGGTAGGCTTTTGGTAGCCTGATACGCATTATATACAAAATTATAAGACTTTATTTTAACGGCACGCAAATGTACCACCGGGTCTCAAAAGGTTAAAAGACAATACAAGATATGATCGGGGTCCAGAAATCCACAGTGAGCCAAGGAGAGTGTCGCTCCCAGTCGGAGAAGCTCAGCTGGCTGGATGCCTGAGAGTACAGGTAGGTGGTCCGTTGGAGCGGGACGCAGGCATCCAGTAACTATGCGCAAGGCGTCGTTCAAAACACTGTCGATGAGGCGAGTGTGAGCACTGCGGCACCAGACTGGCGCACAGTAATCAGCTGTTGAGTAGACTAGAGATAAGGTGGCTATGCGTAGTGTTTTAGCACCATCTTGATTACAATCACGATGCTCTAACAACTGGACCACGCTGTTGGCAGAAAAAAATTCATACTAAAAATCAAGCTTAGTTCTTGTCAAAACTTGACCCATAGTTCGAAACATTAAAAATATTTGCCGTAGATTAGATAAATGGTTGAATTCATTAACTCTAAATGTTAAGTGTACTAAAAAAAAAAATAATAAAGTTTCTTAATTGGAATTATAACATAGTGGATTCTATGTATTCCTTGTTTAGTAAAGCCAAGAATAAGTTACAACTGCTTTGAGTCGGATTGTCATCTGGCTTGTGTGTTCTAGTGGTGCTGTCTCCTGCTAGGAAGACCACCGGTAGTCGGTTCATTTCGCAGTGAGATAAGCATCACTGACTAGCTCTAACAAGAGCGAAACTCGAATATCGTGCTACTGATCTTTTAAGCAGCTTGTTTTCTAAACTCTAAATGTGTTTCAGTTTTTAGTCTATCTTTAAAAATTTTTCAAAAAAATAGCATCGTCATTCTGAAAGTACTGGAATTATTTTTATCTAGAGAAAAATAATTCTACTAGCAAAATAAAGTTAGCATGCATTTTTACGATTCTTTTGACTTTTATTTAGAATTGTATATAAGCAAAGAGTCTTGACTATTTCTTACCTCGGCGTCAGTTAAGCGATATGCTCTTCTGAAGTCAAACACTTTTCCATCATCAGCATTGGCCTTCATCTGATTTCCAGCAACAACAAATCTGTCAAAACAAGAATTAAGTTGATTACGCATATTTTATTTTTAGCATTGTCTAGGCCAGGTTGGTTCAACTTCGACGCAACGTGATTTCCTGTGGCCCACTGAACAGTTTTAGAACATTTTAAATCTTATTTACGAATAGCAGCCCGGCTTTTTATAACAGTCCGAGTGAATGGTTTGGGGTGTAGCACAAATGTTTTTTTAAGAAACGTTTGCCTTCACAAACGTTCTTTCTTAGAAATATTGCAAAAATGTTTTTGTTAAGAAACGTTTTTTCGGAGTTATGAATGGACGTATAAGGTAAAACATTTCGGCATTCTATGAGAACATTTTCAAATACACTGTGGCTTGTAAGTTTTCTGAATTAAAAAAGAAGTCCAAAAATAAAAAACCCGGAGCAACGTTGTCTGGTTTACAGAAATACACAGATCACAGGAAGTTTACGTTTTAAGCGAAGCACCTTATAAATTACGGCGGAAAACGTTTATTTTTATGGGAATGCTGATCAAATTACAGCAAGAGGTGCTAGTCCAAATTATTGACCCTAAAGTGACAACTAAGAAAAGAAGAAAAAAGGCCTTCATTTCCATTTAAAGGCTTTAAAGACTTAAAGTCAAAAACCTTTTCAAAAATCACTCGGAACACATCAAAATCACTCGGCACAGTTAGTATCGAACTTGCGTCCTGTGTCTCGCAAGTCAGAACGTTATCAATCCGAGCCATTCAGCCAAAACCATTTACTGCAAGCATCAAAATGGTTGATAAAGTTTAAATTTTTACAAACACAGAATTATAAAAAACCTGTCATAAGGACATTGGCTTTTCGTTGAAACAGTCGTATCAGCATTATCACCAATAAGCCATTTAAATCTTTTGTCGGTGCGCAATCGTATATGATTCCAATCGTTCTTGTGAACGTAGTTGCATCCAGCATTGAAATCACCTCCAATGATACTATCCTGTTAAAATATAGGCCAATTATTTAATAAATTTATCTCAGAGGTTGACAATCTTTTTAATACAGGGTCACTTAGGCACATTTAATTTTGATTGGGAGTTGCACTGCTTTTTGACATTGGTAAATGAGAAATGTAGCAACGCAGAAAAAGACCAGTGCGTGTTTATAATCTTTGAAAATTACAAAACATCACTTATTTATTTGAAAGTTTTTCTTAAAAGGCGAGGTTGTTACTGTAAAACATGTACTTTTTTCCTTAAATGCGATATCTTAGAAGAATCCATTTTTTTCGAAAACACTGTAAAAAAATCCAAAAATTTATTTAGTCACAATACTATCAGATACACTTTAAATTATACTAAAATCTGACTTTACTGTAATATTGTAAATCTTTCTCGTTCAGCATTTTTTAGAGGCTTTTAGAATTACCATAAATATTGTAACTGTCTGGCCTTAACTTTATCCATGACCCGATAGTTGATCGAACGACACTTGATCAAAACGACATTTGATCGAAACAACATTTGATACAAACGACATTTGATCGGAACGACACTTCATCGAAATGACACTTGATTGAATAATGAAAAAGAAAATTTACAACTTTGAATGTGTACCAGTTTTGTCAATTTTTGTCTCAAAAATATAATGATCTCTAAAAAAAGATCTTCACTTTGAATCTGTCCCGGTTTTGTCAATTTTTGTCCAAAAATCATAGCAATCTCTAAAAAAAGGTCTTTCCTTTGAATCTGTCTCTGATTTTTTCAAGGGGTCTCCAAGGGTGAGGCCATGGCACCATCCCCTCCTAAACACGCTACCGACTACTGACTTCAAAAATGGCTGCAATAGGCATCAACCGAAACAAAACTATGACAAGAGATCTACTTGTTCCCCCCTAAAAAGACTTTGTACAGGGACCTTGTTAAGAAACCGTGACCTTGATATTGGCCAAAAAGTTTAAAAAATTAAAACAAACTGTGTTTTTACTGATGGCCTCTGTTTTTTTATGAATCTAATTTACAGTTACAAATAAGAGATTGTTTAATTGCAGGATCATACAAAAATATATCTTTGTTTTTTTATCAACTTTCATTTTGATCAAGTGTCGTTTCGATTAAATGTCGTTTCAATCAGCTGTCGTTTCGATCAACTGTCGTTTCGATCAAATGTCGTTTTGATCAAATGTCGTTTTGATCAAGTGTTGTTTCGATCAAATGTCATTTTGATCAAGTGTCGTTTTGATCAAGTGTCGTTTGATTAAGTGTCGTTTGATTAAGTGTCGTTTGACCAAATGTCGTTCGATCAATTGTCGTAGCACCAACTTTATCGCATCACTGTAACAATTAATTTAAGCCGGCTTTTTCGAATATTGGTTGTGGTTCGTTGTTGTCGCTTTTATATCAATTAAGCTTGCCATAGAAACATTTTTGCAACAAATGAAGTCATCAACAGATTTTCAAACCATTAAAAACTTTATTAAATCTTGTTAACAATTTAATTTCATTATCGTGTCGTAGTAGAACTGTTAATTACTTTTTGAAATATTAATTGAAATAACTCACTTGACCGAATTTGGACTGCGCAATGACGTCGTCGTACACGTCAACCAAAGCGTCAATTTCTTGGACTGCTTTAGTTGGTTTTGTGTGAATTGCAATAAAATTGAAGTCATTAACTTTTCCTGCGATTTAATAATCTTTGATATTGAAAATTACAAAAAATCTGATTCTTTGAAGTAGATTTGAAAAAGTCTTGTTTTTCAAGCCTTTTTTTAGTTTTATTGCGGTTTAATGTATTTAATATATTTTTGTTTTAGTATCAATCATTTTAAATAAAGCCATAAACAAATTCACCGTAGTTGTTCTGGTTACTTTCACATGATAAATGCTTTACCATTAGTAATTTAAAATGACGACGTTTGTTTTTTCGGTGATCAGTTGACTTCAACACAAGGCAAATTGCACAAAAATTATTAGCGTAATGCTATTTAAAATAATAATATTGACTTTTATCGAACAGATACTGTTAAAAATATTTTCGGGATTCGAATCTAGGAAAGATTTTTTGTTTTTACTTTGACGAAAAATGTCCTATTTCATTTTCAGTGATTTTGAACTTTGACTATATCAAGTTGAGTAACATTGCCGCTAACGAATTTCAAAGTACACAAAATCGTGGATTTTAAATCTAAAAGTGATTGAAAACTCTTATTATTTTGCAATGCAGTAGATGAGCAGCAAACGCTAAAAATTATAGCCTCAACAATTAACCCTCATACAAAACGAGATTTATTCTAAAACGTTGCAAAAATTTCTTATTTCGGCATTTTTCAATTTTGCACGCATCATGCGAAGAGCATTGAGTTTTTGACCAATAAAATTGCAACTTTTTTTTACTTGATGATAGAAAAAGGTGATCAAATTTTTTTCCAAGTTAAAAATATAATGTGCAAACATCAGAACAGAAACGGTTGAATCGTAAATCGTAATAGCTCATATGCGAGACTATTGTTTATTGCAGTGTTTTCCAACCTTTATTTTAGGGCGACACACTCTTCAGCTATTTAAATTTTCCCATTATATTGGTTAATAATAAAAAGGTCTTTGCTTAAAATTTGTCAATGATTTCTCAATTTTTGTCCCAAAAGCATAGTGATCTCTAAAAAAAAGGTCTTCACTTACATTCTGCTAGAAATTTTCTCATTTCATACCAAAATTTAGGTGATCTCCAAAATAAAAAAGGTCTGCGCCTGAACTAACACTCTTTCTTTCCCTTTGAAGCTCATGTACAAGAACCGAAAAATTCGACGTTCCTAAATAATTTTTTTCCAAAATCTTTGGTGACACACCGGTTGAAACACTGGTATATTGAGATACGAGCCAACATAGATATTAATTTTTTTACTGTGCAATATTTCTAATGACATTTTTAAAAATTTTTTTAAAATTTGGAGCATCATGGTTGGAACGTTTAAACATTTTTAGAATAAAAAAGGAGTCAATATTATGATTTTCATTTTATTTTGATTTTAACGTTTCGAGTACAATACAGTACATTACTTTACTCATTTTCAAATAAAAATACGAAAATGCATTTAAGAAAATTTTATATTAAAAAACAGAAATTACTAAGAACATATTACTTCTCACTAAAAACAATCTTTAATCATGTTTTAAATTAATTATTAGATAAGTAAAGGGAATGGAACTTTTATGAATGTAAATAGTTTTGTAATATTTTATTTCCAATACCTCAATTCCTCAATTAGCTGTATGAGCTGTCAAATTTTAATTTTTTAATTTTGTCTAACCTCCGTGACTAATTCGTTTAAATTGAACCGCAAACGGAGGTCTTTCGAAGAGATGATGGTGATCCTGAAATTGATATGTATCTTCTACTTTTACAGAGGAGGTTCTGTTTGAAACATTGAAATACTTTTGTTTGCAAAAAATTTCATCAAGTTAAAGTTGTTTTCAATCATTTTGATATATTGTAAATTTGTGTTTTTGGTTGTTTTATCATATTATATAAATCAAAAATTAGCCAAGGCTAATAATTCTTAGTCAAAAATTTGTTATATTCATTAAATGTTTTGGTACATTTTTATTTATTTATTTGTTCATCAGTTCTATTTAACCTACTAACAAATCACAAGAAAACGTCGGAGTCGTTAAACGTTGGAAAATTATCAAGAGATTGCCCGAGTTGCTTCAAAGATGCCAAAGATGCTTCAAAGATGTTTCGTTGAGATTTTTTTTGGCATCTTTAAATTTTTTCCTTTAGGAATACAACTAAAATTCAACGCTAGTTGCTAAGATTGCCAAGCAAAATACAACACTGTAAAATGTCTTTTCAAAGGACACAACAAAATGACAAGAAAAGGCCTTGAACCGCAACCACGTTAATCGCGTTTGTCATAAATACGGCGCTTGTTTTTATGGCCGAACTGCCCGCAAAAATTGGATTATTATTTGGCCAGACTGAGACACACATAGCGGCACGCCTGGTTGGAATATTGACCTTGCAACGGTTGGTGTGGTGATATTATAACAATTAGATCCATTCTTGACCTTGGTAAAATATTCTGAATTAAATTTACTGAACTGTATTTAAAAGATACAACAGCGTTTTCAATTGTTAGCCATCATGAGAAAGTAGTGTACATATGAGGGGATCCAGCAAGTGTAATTTGACAAAGAAGATTAGTGCAAACCTTTCGCTAGCATGAAATGAGTATAAGATTTGTTTTGGTTTTCGGAAAATAAATTTTTAATTAGCACCTATCATTCAATACTATCTTCTTGCCTGTATATAAATCCGTATTGCTCTTTGTATGAAGTGCTTCCCAAACGGCCACTCAAAACGTAACCCCAATGATAAGGACTCGCTTTGTCTACGTCTTGCACTAGATCCCAAAATGCAGTGTTTGAGGAGTCACGAATTTCTTGAACCAGCAATACATCATATCTTTTAACGATCTGAAAAATGCGTTAGTTGTGTTTTTATAGATAAATTGATTTTGGTAACTTCTAATATTAATTAACATGATATGATAATTTCATTTTCGTAAAATTCGACGAGACATTTTTTCAACAAAGATATTTTTAGATATTTACCTCAACCAAACGAGCGCGAACTGGAGACTTTGACATTTTACTCGTGCCAAAACTTTGAATGTTGAAAGCTCCAATCAGAAGTGAATTTCCTTGTAGAGATGATAGTGAATGAACGTTTTCAAGATAAAAATAGGAAAACAGCAGAAGAAGCAAAATTGTTTTCATAGTTCTGTCTCTTGCTTTTTTTATATAATCTTGAAGTAAAGTCTTAACTCAAAATAGCCTAAAAAAAATTTAATAATATGTCTCTATTTTGCCAGTTATTTTACAAACAAAAACATTTTATTTACAAACAAAAAATAATTGGTGGTGCAGGTGAGTTTGATGTCACTGGAAGGCTAGACACTTAAGCCCATCGCTGCAATCAGCAAAGTTAAGACCTGCAGCTGCGGCAAGCAAAAATTTTATAGCCGGTAAAGATCAAAAAATAAAAAGTAACGTTAGAAAAAGATTCCTTTTTATAATTTACAAAAGTATCTAACAAAATAAGTTATCAAGAAGACTCTAATGAAAGATCAAGTCACTTTTAAAAGCCTAGGAAAAATATTTTTATATTCCTGTCAACAATGTCATGTTACACAATTAATTTTTCAAAGCGATTGTTATAGAGGAAATAAAGTGACACGAAAAAAATTAATAAATTAAATTGCATCACTTTTACACGCAGTTTTGACAAGCTATGTCTTGACACTGTGTTGGTGGAGATGCTGATGATGTGCTCTGTAAAGCCGATTATCAAAATAAAATTGGAAGCAACATATAACTAACAGGTAACCAGTGTCAAATAAAACCACCTAAATATTTTTGTGGGTTGACCTACAGACTATTAATAGGGTCAATTATTTAGTTAAACCAAAAAAGTCCTAGCAGCTATTTTGCTTGAGGACATTACATTACTTTATATTATTTTAATTTCTGTAACTTGCAAATTTGCAAATCAAAATTGTTAAAAAAGTCGTCCGAAAACTCCTCGCTTATTGTTCAAGTATGTTTTAATTTCACTGCAAAATAAAAGCAATTTTCACGGTCCAAAATTTAGTTTTATCTCTCGTATTATTGAGTCACACAATAATTTTTTCCGACATAGAAGCGCAGTCAAACAAAAAAAATCCGTTTGCCACTATCAGGTGTTTTGGCTAAAACAGCGCTTCCCAACATTTTTTTACATGGCGGACCAGAAAAGTTGGAAAATAATTTTGGCGCTCCGATGGTGTTTCTTCACCAATTTTGAAAAAAAACAGTTAAAATTATACTGACGGGCAAAAAAAGAGACGGGGTTTTTACTTTAATTATACACGCGTATTGAAAATCAAGAAGCCTTTCACTGCTAGCGCCAGTTTTAAATGACGAAAACATTAATCAAAACAAAATAACTGTTATGTGCACCAATTAAATTGAAATGTTTCATTAGAAACTGCAGTGCCCACCTGAAAGCGAAAAGCGCTGGGTTAAATAATACATCACGACGCCAATAATAAATTAAACAAAGGTAATTCTCTTGCTGTAAGCTCAAATTTGCTGGCTAAACAAACTATACATACTTGATCTACAATAAACTGGCAGCAACCAAAAGGCGTTCATTGACACGTTTTCAAAGAAGCGGGATTAAATTGTTGCGTAACCAGAAATCTTTAGAAACGAGGCCATATCTGAAGCAGTGTTAAACACTTGAAAGACTAAATCAATGCCCGCAAGTTACTTAGGTTTTGGCAGTAAAATCAACTCTGTATATTTTAACTAGTATAGCAATAATACCTCGCATTGATTTTGAAGGCGCAAACTTTTGATGTTTTGTTTTTAACATAAATTTTTGGAGATATTTTACTGTATACCAGTATCAACATTTCAGAACTTTTATAACTGATGTGTGAAGTCGTGTTTTAAATTCCTAATGACAGGCCTTGGCAAAAACATTTTTTTAATTTTTAGTGGAGGGCCTATGCTTTAGGTTTATCTGTAAAAGATATGTTTTTGTGGGAATTGCCATAAGGAAGTCATTTCTAAAAAAAGGAAAAAGATACCAAGGTTTTCATGAAGCTCACAAGTCGAACATTTAAACTAAATGAAATTAATTGACTTTATAAATTTTTAAAAAATGTCAGTAAGTCAACAAAACCATTTGCCATTTTTAGCACCAGAAGAGTGTTAATTCTTAAACATTGCAAAATTAAACTCATCAAATTGAAGGTAACAAGAAATCTATTTCTAAAAAAAATTATACCCTCGTATATACAAACAATCATTGAGTGATTAAAAGCGATGTTTAACGTTTGACAACTTTATGGGTGGTTGTTTTACGTTAAAACAGGCACTTGCATTATTAATGTGTCCTGGGGTCTTGCATCTTACTTTATCTTAAATTGATTTTTGGTTTCTTAGGAATTTCGATTTCAAATATTGTTCATTTGTGACTGATACTGCACAGTCAATTACTCAGACCACTCTTTCAATGAGGTCATAAAAGTCACGACCAATCACAAATGCTCATTTTTAAATTAGATTTTTGGAATATTGAGATAACGGAGCAATATATTTAGATCAAACCAAACGTAATGAGTTAAAATAATGGAATTTCATGAATACAAAAATTCAGATATTAAGTAAACCCTATTTTTAAGAAAAAATAATTAAAGGCTATGAAGATAAAATATTTTTTGGAGTTGCACGTCGCATATCATGTCGTGTGTGTTATCGCAACATTACTTTTTTCAAAGATCATTGCAACAATCTTTTGTGTCGTAATCTATATAGTCTGTTTAGGAGTGACTGTTTGTTAAACAACTGCTATCACTTAATTTCCTTACAACTTTTTATCAAGTTTACCTTCTGGACTTTACAAATTTTTTAATAAATCACTTTTTATTTAAATCGGGGAAAAATGTTTGATGAGTTTTTGTAAAAAAATTTTTTCACCCTCCAATAATAAACCTAAACATCTTTCAACTTTCTTTCTTTAATTACGCGTGCTCCTGTAACTGTATGGACATTACAGTAACGTAACCCAACTCATTACAAAGTATTCGATTGACTTCTTTTAAAGTAAACACTTTGATCTGAAAGGAAGCCATTCAATAAATCGTTTGCAACTTTCCTGTGATAAGAGTTCGAAATCCAAAGTTTTTCCCTCTCATGGCGTAGATGTCCCCATTAACCTAACTGGTGATTAATGTTATCACAAGCTTTCCAAATACCCTTTTCCTCGTCTACAGCAAAAATCTGAAAGCTACGAAAATAATATATCGGCGAATTAATCGGTTTGCACTACCAAATATTTTCTAACTTGCCATATAATTTTTTAAAGCGCACCTGGAACATTTTACACGTATAAAAGAACAAAGCAGCTTTACTAAACTATAGTAACAAAAAACAAGATTTTTTATATAATAAAACAAACTCATTTCTGATTGGTGCAAAGTTATACTTTTATGCCACTAACCCTAAATTTGGACATTTACAAATAATAATGAATATCTAAATTTCAGTAAATGGCGCTAAAGCATTCAAATCAGTGTTTTATTCAATCAAAAGTAATTTATTTCTTTAATCTTATTGCGGTTTTCACTACTTTTTTCATAATTAGTTTAATAATTTTGGTATGATTGCGAACAACCTTTTAAGCAATTCTTTTCGTTTTAGCATTAAAATTAAAACTTTTTCTACTTTTATGTTTATGTTTACTGTGTTTGTCTTTGCAAAAGTTTTTTGCCTTAATTTTTTAAGTTATACTTAATTTTTATCTAATACGAGGGTCAGTCAATAAGTAATGAGACTTTTTTAATAACTCAAGTTTGCAATGACTGGTAATCAAAAAATGCTTTTTTATTTTTCAACATAGTCTCCCTCCTTTGCAACACACTTGTTCCATCTTGATATTAGATTGTCTATTCCTTTGGCATAGAATTCCGTGGACTGGGTCCTTAGCCAGTTGCTCACAGCAGCCTTCACTTCTTCATCAGTCTGGAAGTGAATTCCCCTCATACTCTCTTTGAGTGGGCCGAAGAGGTGAAAATCAGATGGTGCAAGGTCTGGGCTGTAGGGTGGGTGTGTTAGAAGTTTCCAGCCTAAATCTTCAATTTTGGCTAGGGTTCTTGCTGCTGTGTGGGGCCTTGCATTATCCTGAAGGAGAATCACACCTCTTGATTGAAGTCCTCTCCGTTTGTTCTTAATGTCTTTTTTCACTTGAGTTAGCAGCTCACAGTAGTTCTCTGAGTTCACAGTATTGCCCCTTTCCAAGAAACTGATAGTGATCGGCCCATTTCTGTCCCAGAACACAGTGAGCATGACTTTCCTTAAACTTTTCTGAGATTTGAATTTTTTCTTCACTGGGGAAGAAACATGCTTCCACTCCATTGATCGTCGTTTCGATTCAGGTTCATAATGAAAGACCCAGGTCTCATCAGTTGTCACTATTCTCGATAGAAATACATCTCCCTCCTTTCTGTATCTGCGTAGTGATGCTCTGGAAGCCATCAGGCGCTGCATTTTGTGATCATCCGTTAACATCTTTGGAACCCAGCGACAGCTGACTTTTGAAAAACGCAGCTTCTCACGCACAATTGCGTACACTGTGCCATGGGAGATGTCCAAGTTTGTAGCAATTTCATCTAAAGTGACCCTTCTATCAGATTTGATCAGGTCTTCAACTGCCTGTACTGCTTCTGGGGTAGAGACATCCACAGGTCTTCCACTTCTCAGATCATCAGTAATGCTTTCGCGTCCATCTTTGAATGCTTGCACCCATTTGTAGAAGTTTGCTCTAGACATACAGGAAGGACCATATTGTCTTTGCATTCTAGACAGAATCTCACATGATTTTACACTCTCTGCCAACAGAAATCTGATGACTCCTCTTTGTTCCAAGCATGAGCTGTTTCCTAGCCTAGTAGTCATTTCAATTTATCGTCACACCTACAGTAATCTGAAAATAAACAAGTTTTGTTGTAAATAAGATGACAACTCCATTCATAATCATCACATAAAATTTCAGTTGCATAACTCCAAGAACACCAAAGTAATTGAGAAAGTCTCATTACTTATTGACTGACCCTCGTAGTTAGCTTTTGTTTGATCATTTTTAACAAATATTTTTTGTTTTTTTCTCTTTTTTTAATTTAACTGAAGTTCAAGACAATCAATCGCTAATCGTTAGTTAATTAATTTAAACGTGCAATTCTATTTTTGTTGTTGCTTTTTTCTTGAATTTTATTTGATCATGTTTAACTTTTCAAGCATTAAATCTTATTTCAAAAAGACCTAAATAGCTTTATTAATAATCTATTTCTCTTTTTTTGGCCCGTAAATTGTTTATTGCTCACTGTCTTTATTTTTTTCTATATTTAATCATTAATCATTGGTTTTGATTGTTACAAGAGCACCTTGAGTTTTAAATAGTTTTTCTTTGCGTCATGGTATCCAAAAAAACGGATTTGGTAAAAGTCTCATTTGTTGATTTTCTGTTGCATAAGGGTGCATGAAATAATTAAAATGTAAAAAATTACGTTTTAAAACTGCTTAAATTAAAAAAAGCTGAGAAGCACAGATTTAGTTGAAATCAGTTTTTCAATAACTCCTAATTATATAAAAAAATACCAAAAACATTCGATTAACTATTGTTTTAAAAACAAAGATGTAACAAAAGCGCCGGAAAAAACGGCGGGAGGTTCAAAATTTCGTTAAAAAACATTTTGTAGTGGAAAAAGCACTCTTAACAAACGCAAATTTTAGCGCAATAGCGTCCAACCTTTTTGAAGCATGGACGATTTTGGTTTAGCCTGCCATATCTCTAAGGATTTTCCTGGACATGTCCGTGATTTTAATGTTCAAATCTTCGTCAGGAAAAAATGTCAAAAAGTACTAAAATGTCCGGGATTTTTGTTTAATGTTTCTAATGAAAATGAATTGAAAAAATATTTACAGTAAAAATTTATTTAGTTTCAAACGGTTGTGCTTTACTAAAATATCGAGTTAGAATGCCCTTGTACTTGTAAGAATATCTGATAGGTAAAAGAATACATGTGAACGATACAAAATATTTTGACCGAGTATGCGGTTTGAAAACCTTTGCAGAATACAGCTTGATTCACAAAAAATTTATTCTCGCACTGCCAAAACATAATGTTGCAAGTATTTTCAACAGTCAAAAAACCGTCTAAGCCAATCAGAATTGCTAAGGGTTGAACAGTTTTTTTTTGCTCTTGTATCTCACAATGCGAAAATTGAACGAGGGTGTTCATTGATATAGAGCCAGTGGAAAAAAGAAGGAAATAAGGTGACCTTAAATACGATAAAAAATTCTTAACTCACCAGTAAAGTTTTAAAGATAGATTTCTTCTTCTTCTTTCGGCTTCTCCCTACTCGGGGTCGCCACAGCGCAACAGTAATCTCCATTTCACTTGATCTACTTCGTCTCCTTCCCTAGTCCCAACCCTTTCCATGTCTTCTCTCACCAAATCCATCCACCTTTTCCTTGGCCTTCCTCTTTTCCTTATGCCTTACACGCCATCTCCATCATCCTTTTTACACGTAGTCTTCTTCTCCCCTTTTTACGTGTCCATACCAACGTAGCCTTGCATTTTGAAGTTTGTCTCCCAGTTTTGCAATTTTTGCAGTCCCTCCCACATATTCGTTTCTTATCTTGTCCTTTCTTGACATTCCTTGTGCCCATCTCACCATTTTCAACTCTGCAATTTCTATTTTTCCCATCTGTCTTTCCGTCACTGCCACCGTTTCC
The DNA here is from genome assembly GCA_963680785.1 of Diplosoma virens. Classification (NCBI taxonomy): domain Eukaryota; kingdom Metazoa; phylum Chordata; class Ascidiacea; order Aplousobranchia; family Didemnidae; genus Diplosoma; species Diplosoma virens. The sequence continues at coordinate 21,478,578 of OY796897.1, read as the reverse complement.
ATTCCATAAAGCATGGCTGGTCTAACAACACTCTTGTACATTTTACCCTTAACCTTTGCTGGTAACTTTCCAGACACCTTCCTACAACTCATCCATCCTGCTTGGATCCTTCTCCTTACTTCTTCTTCACATCTTTCATCGCTACTAACTGTTGAACTCAGCTATTTGAAGGTTTTTGCTCTCTTTACCTTTTCTCCTTGCAGCTTCAACTCTTCTCCATCATCCACACCCCTAGCCCTCAAATATTCGGTCTTGCTCCGGCTCACTTTCAAGCCTCTTCTTTCTAGTGCAGTTCTCCAAATCTCCAGATTCTCCTCTAGCTCCCTATGATTTTGTCTAGACAGAACTATGTCATGTGCAAACAATTTTAAAGATAGACTACGCCTTGTATGAAGTCCAAAAAGAGCTTGTTGAAGAAGAATGAGTACTCATAAAAAGTTTTGTTTGTGTAAAGTGGAAACGTTTATTTTTTTGAATTTTTTTTGTAGCTTATTTGTAATAATTTTGTGTTATTTTTTGTTTTCATAGATGTTGTTGTTAAGGAGAAATAAGAGGGATTTGTTTCAGTGAAATGCAGCAACTTTGATGTTTTTGTATTGTTTCTTATTTATCCAACTCTCGAAAAAAGCAAGGCGGCAATGTGCTTTGGATTTATCCGGAATTTTGAATTTTCATCATAACAAAACTGTTTTTTTTTGCAAAAATTGATCAGTATGACTAACAAAAATCTGTCAGAGATTGTGCCTATTCAAATTGGCATCACTTGAAAGTTCGATAAATTCTTCCATAGTTTTTCCGATAAATAGAGCAGTCGAACAACTGAATGGATTACGAACCCAATCGCAATTGATTGTTTCCTCAGGGAATTATTGAATAAAAGTTTTTTGAAGTTCTTGCAAGTGTCGTATAATATCGCTTTTCAGAAATTGGTCCATTTTGAGATTATTGTCTTTGAGAAAGTTTTGCAGTGAAGAGGAGCAAGCTAGATTGTCGATCTTTAATTTTCACACCAAAATTTAAGTTTTCTTTTGATGGCTGTAACTTTATCTTCGACAGAAAGAACAGAAGTATACTTGCCCAGCAGGCTTTAATTAAAATCATTCAACTTGCAAAATACATCAGCCATACAAGCGAGGTACTGCAACTATTTGGCTCGCGCAACCGGCAAGATGAACTAAATAGGTTTTCTTCAAAAAATGTCAATAGCTCCTTCCATAATTCAAAAACTCTCACAAGCACCTTACCTCGGCTCAGCCAACGTACAGATGTGTGCAACAATAAGTTGCAATGGAGACTTTCCATATCTTTGCAGATAATGGAAAAAATTCTGGCTCTCAGCAGGCTTGACTTGAAAAAATTGACAAATTTTATCACATCATCCAAAACGCTGCTGATGTCAGAAAGCATTTCTTTTGAAGCCAGCTGATGACAATGTATAGCTTAGTAGGAGTTGGAAAATTCTGAATTTTATTTTTTAATTCGCGAACGACACTTTTTATTGAACCCGTCATGCTTTCAGCTCCATCAGTGCATACATCCATACATTTTTTCCATGAAATTCAATTTTCATTCATAAGTAAATCTAAAATTTTGAATAATTTTTCTCCTGTGGTAAAGAGGTTCAAGTTTTATACAAAAGCAAATCTTCTTGAACGTCAGTAGTATTAAATGGTACTTTTGACGTGAATTGTGACGTCATGAATCAGGAGCCCAGGAGCGCGCAGGAGCGATGGCACGCTGACGTCACGCGCGTACCCTAGATTCCAAACCTATCTTTTACTTTCCAGTGTTTATTTGTTTCAAATCTATTTAGTTTCAAATTTAAAAAATTACTTTTTAGTCTTACCTGGTGTTATGCAGCTTTAAGATTGATAAGATTTATTTAAAACAATTTTATAAAGTTTATCATGCGATAGACAATTACCAAGTCAACGTATTTCCTGTATTTTCGCAAAGAAGGGTGAACGTCGTTTCCTGTTTAGAAGCTGAATTGTATTGATGGTTGCACGACCTTAAATAAACTCTAACTGTTTCCCAAAAAGAATCAATTTAATATGTTGCTAGCTCTTAATCTCAAGCTTTTTCACTGCTTTGCTCTAAACCCTATCTTTTAACCCGAAGACGTCTCGGTTTTATTTTTGTGTTTATAAAAATGACAGAAGACAGTAGACCACTAATTTCTACTTTATATTGTTTATATTTGTTTCAAATCTATTTAGTTTCAAATTTAAAAAATTATTTTTAGTCTTACCTGTTGTTATGCAGCTTTAAGATTGATAAGATTTATTTAAAACAATTTTATAAAATTTATCATGCGATAGACAATTACCAAGTCAACGTATTTCCTGTATTTTCGCCAAGAAGGGTGAACGTCGTTTCCTGTTTAGAAGCTGAATTGTATTGATGGTTGCACGACCTTAAGTAAACTCTAACTGTTTCCCAAAAAGAATCAATTTAATATGTTGCTAGCTCTTAATCTCAAGCTTTTTCACTGCTTTGCTCTAAACCCTATCTTTTAACCCGAAGACGTCTCGGTTTTATTTTTGTGTTTATAAAAATGACAGAAGACAGTAGACCATTAATTTTTACTTTATATTGTTTATTTGTTTCAAATCTATTTAGTTTCAAATTTAAAAAATTATTTTTAGTCTTACCTGTTGTTATGCAGCTTTAAGATTGATAAGTTTTATTCAAATGCTTTTATAAAGTTTACCATGCGACCATCGTCTTGGCATGTTTACCATTCCCAAGACGACATATTTCTTGTATTTTCGCAGGGAAGCGTGAATGTCGTTTCAAAAGCCGAATGGTATTTATCGTTGCAAGGGTTTTATCTTAAGTAATCATTTTTTTAAAAAAATCAATTCATTATGTATTTTTCGCTAACTTTTAATCAATATTTGTGCACATTTTTAACATTTTCTTGACAACCTTAATTTTTAGATATCTATTTTCAACTTTTTTCTAGACAAACTTAATTTTTGTTATATTTATGTTTACTTTTTCAAAAACTTTTCTTTGTCAACCTTGATTTTTAAATACCTACATCCAATTTTTTCCTGAAAAAGTTTGATTTTAGGTGCCTTTATTTAATTTTAAAATTTTTTTTCTAAGCAATCTTTATTTTCTGTTATACCTAACCTCAATTTTTTCTCTGATCAACCTCGATTTTTGTTATACTATGTTCAATTTAGAAAACTTTTCTTGACAACCTTGATTTTTGTTACACCTTTATTTAATTTTTTTTTAATTTTCTTGGCAACTTTGATTATCATTTTTATATTCTTTTCTTAATCAACCTTGATTTTTGTTATAGCTTTTCTCAATTTTTTCTGGACAAACTTGATTTTTGTTGTATTTTTGTTTAATTTTTTTTGGCAACATTGATTTTGAGATATCTATCATTTTTATATTTTTTTCTTGAGAACCTTGAATTTTTGTTGTACTTACGTTCAATTCTTCAAAAATTTTTCTTAATCAACCTTGATTTTTAGATACCTACATTCAATTTCTCCCTAAGAAAGTTTGATTTTTAGGTAATTTTATTAAACTTTGAAACTTTTTTCTTTAAGCAACCTTGATTTTTGTTATATCGATGTTTAATTTTATTCTAAACAATCTCTTGCGAGTCAGGAGCGTGGAAAGATTTTATGGATGATGATGAAAGATGAAAGTGTTGTGTTTTACCTAAATAAATACATAAATATATTAGATTTTACAAAGTGTGACATATAGCCAAAGTTGTGGAGTCGGAGCTTCCGGATTAGCATATTTTCGGGTTAAGACGGAATCGGAGATATTTTTTATACATGTAGCAGTTGGAGTGAGTTTATCCTGCTTTCCTACAACCGTGACTTCGCTCAATACAAAAAGCCACAATCAGGTCAAAAAAGCAATGTGACTAAACAACGAATAAAGTTATAAAACACAAATGATTCTATATTCTTACTTTTTTCAAAAATGATTTTGTACTAGATAGACCTGCTAAAGTGCTTATAGTAATATCTTAGTAGATACATTACTTAGCAACAAGTATAGGAATATATATATAATATATTCAGGGTAACTTTTATATGGCTAAAATGTTAATCAAAACCAAAAGTAATTAAATTCCTTTTCAGTTATTTATTAAGTTTTATAAGTAGTATTTATACAAAGTTTCACCCCATACATAATTAGATGCTAAAACTAACATACGTATTCTAAAATTTTATTCCCATTTTTATAAATAGCAGTTGTTATGAAATTATTATTTAGTTGTTTGCTTTTCAACATTAAAATAACTTTATAACTTTATCTTAAAATATTGGCAGAAGAATGATATAAAATTAGAATTGCATTGTTTAGTGTTTTAAATCAGTAAATATAAAAAAAATTATTGGTTGAGTAAGGTTTATATTAATGCATAAAGAAAGTATTAGTTTATTGATTCAATTGAATTCATAGAAATAAAAATATGATTAATGTGACAAAGATTATGCTTGAAGACTCTATTTGTTGCTCTGGTAGTAGACCTAAATTTAAAATTCAATTTTCTTATAGGGCAAAAAATGAAAATATTGTTGTCTAAATCAGATGTATGCAAAGTTTTTTTTAAAGATCTATTCAAGAAAATCGATTTCTGCACTGGAAAAAAGTGTATTGGGTTCTTTGCTTATATCAGTCAATAAATTATAAAGACAGTGTAAGCGCATAATAAAGTTTGTAATAAAGCTTTAATGAGCATAACTTAACCCAAAAAAATAACTTTGACAATAATAAAAAATAAAAAATTTTTATTTGCAGTTATCCAAGTCTATCTTATTTGATATAAATAATTGGATTATATTTGTAGTAAAACCAATATAAAAAAAATAAAGAATAAATTTTTTTGTTATCTAAAAGTTAATATTTGTTTTGCCATTTAATATAATTTTACCCAATTTTCAACAAATTTTTTTGTTTTATTTAAATTGCTTTAAAATTATAGATAAAAAATAAATTTGCAAAAAGAAAACCTTTTGTCTAAACAAATAAAAAACAGCTTGATGCTTAAAGAGATTATAGTTTTTTTGTGCAAGCATGCTTCAAAGCTGACTTTTAGAGGCGGCGCACATAATCAATTTCGGTAAATTAATAAACTAAAAAAATTTTTTGGCGTCTTTTTATATAACAACTTGAAACTGTAGAATGTTCGTAAATGCAGAAATAATGCTATTTTATGCATTATTTCGATATTGCTTCTTGTTAAAAATTATATTTTTATTTGTGTTGTGATATTGTGCAATAGATGACGTAGTGTTTTCTTAAACGCTCTAATCTTAATCAGCGCCTTCTGCTCAAACAATTATTGGACACGCGCATCTCCAAGCATAATTGTTACTAGTTAAATATGCGCCTTTACTTCGGTTCTACAGTCAGTTCAAAGCTATCAAGCTACTACAGCAAACTAACTAATAGCATTCTATTTTCAATACGGTTGTTTTTTGGCTAAGTACTTTTGTGAATATTTACTATTGTATTTTTAATAAACCTGTGTATTCGTGCAAAGATACAACAGGCAAAAGTGGCGACGAGGATTCAAGGAAATCAACTGCGTCAAGAAAGAAAAAAGAAAATTTGTTGATTTTGCATTACAGCTTGAATTGTCGACAATGAGTGAAATTTCTGAACTAATTTTGTTGTTAAATAAGCAACACCAAGAGCAAATGGCAGTTTTCCGCGGCGAGCATCAAGAGCAAATGGCAGTTTTGCGCGACGAGCATCGCGAGCGGAATAGGCAACACCAAGAGCAAATGGCAGTTTTACGCGACGAGCATCGCGAGCAGATGACAATGCTTCAAGAGCAGCTGAAAATTCTACAAAGCAGCTTGAACAAACCGCGAGAAAATGTTTCAACACCGATGGCAAGTTTTCAACCATTCGATTCCACATCTGAGTTATGGACTGATTATTTGGCAAGGTTCCGAACATTCATCACTGCTAACTCTATTCCCGACAACAAGCAAGCACAAATTTTTCTTACCAACCAATCTAACTCCGTTTACAAAATGCTTAGCAACTTAGCGGCTCAGCAACAACCTGTCAAAAGCATACATGAGCTAACGATGAATGATATTCAGACGTTTATGGCAGAGCAGTTTGACCCAAAACGATTTGTTGTCAGAGAACGTTTCAAGTTCTGGTCTGACATGAAACGCAAACCTGGCGAAACTATTCCTGAACTGGCAAGCAGAATACGACAAGATGCAGCTACGTGTGATTTTCAATCCATTAAAGATCCTTTAGATGAAGCCTTGCGAACTAAATTTATCTGTTCAGTCGACAACGAAGCAGTTTTGAAGACACTCTTCAAGCTCAAGGACGATGAACTGATGTTTAGCAACGCCATCAGAGTGGCTCAAGAAGTGGAAGAAGCAGCCAAGGTAGCAAAGGAAACCGTACATGGTCAACCTTCTACGTCGGTGCAGAAAGTTTATCACGCAAAGTCCAAAACTTCCAAAACGCAAGAAAAGAAAACCGCCTGCTTCAGGTGTGGAAATTTTGGACATTTCAGCAAAGCTTGTCCTCACATCAAAGCTATTTGCAGCTTCTGCAAGAAAACAGGTCATCTGCAATCTGTATGCATGTCTCGACTAAGAGATAATAAGCTTGTGAAACAACAGATGAAATTGGTGCACAAAATCCAATGTTCTGTTTCACCCATCTATCAAACTATTAGACTTAATGACCACAGAATTAAGTTTGAAATTGATAGCGGAGCCAGTGACACATTTTGCTGTGAAGCGACGTGGCAAACGCTGGGTAAACCCATTCTACAACCTGTATCAGTTCAATATCAAGTTGCTGAAGGTAGCCCGCTACCCGTCGTGGGACAATTCCAATCAACTGCAAGTATTGATGGAAAATCACCTGACGTGACCTTTCCTGTAATTGTCACTAAGGTGCCCAATCTAAATTTACTAGGTCGTCTGGCGATGATGAAGTTGAAACTCACCAACTTAACTGATCACTTAGATGACACAAGTTTTGATGGGGAGGAGATGGAAGATGATGTCGATAGCGTTTGTTTAGTTCGAACAATCAGTCGTCAAATCAATCCTGACAATCCATTGCTTGTGGTCAGAGAGACTGCCAAGGATCCAATTCTTTCCCAACTAATGCGATTTGTGAAGGAAGGATGGCCGCATGCATTTTCGGAAGAGCTTAAAGACTTCAAAAAGTTGGAAAATTCGTTGTCAACAGAGAATGGTTGCGTTTTTTACGGCATACGGGTAATAATTCCTTCAACCCTACGTAATCATATTCTTAAATTATTACACCTTGGACATTTCGGCATGCAACGGATGAAACAACTTGCCAGGTCAACTGTCTATTGGCCTAGAATTGACTTTGACATTGAGGATTTATGTCGCAAATGCACTTCCTGTGGCCAATTTCAAAATAAGCCGGATAAACCTTCAATCCATCCGTGGATGATGCCAGAAAAACCATGGTCAAGACTCCACTTGGACCATGCGATCAACTTTCTGGGAAGAAACTGGTTAGTCCTTGTAGACGCTTATTCAAAATATCCTTGCATTCATCCAACAACCTCAACGTCTTCGAAAAGTACTACTGCTATACTTGAACAAGAATTTGCTCATTTCGGATATCCCCACACGTTGGTGACCGATAATGCCACAACATTCATGTCTCAAGAGTTCCAAGCTTGGTGCAAACAACGAGGCATTGTACATCTCACCGGAGCACCTTATCATCCAGCAACAAACGGTGCTGCCGAGCGTTTGATACAATCGTTCAAACAGGCATTGAGAAAATCCTCGTTACCTCCAAAGGAAGCTTTGCAAGAATTTCTAATGCAATATAGAAGAATTCCTTTTGCATCGGGACTGTCACCAAGCGAATTGTTGAATGGAAGAAGAAGACAGTCAAGACAAGCGAGCAAGCATTCAAATGCTGAAGACTCGGAAGTGGTTTCGAAAGTCGAACATCATTACTCACTAGGAGACCCTTGTTACGCACTGTACTTCGGCCCTAGAAGAGATCGTGACCCACGATGGGTGCCTGCGATAGTTACGAAAGTCCATGGTACACGAAGCGTCAATGTACGAGTCATTCCTCGAGGACCAACTTGGAGAAGACATCTTGATCAACTTCGACCTCGATACGGTTCGGATCAAGATGATGATCCCTGTGAAATCCCAACGAGCGTTTTGTCTACAGAAACACTTCCAGCCGGGACTGACCACGCATCTAGTTCTTCTTCGATGAACCAACGCAACAATCCGAGACTACCAACCGGAGACGAGTACGGGCGACACAATCTACGACGATCAGCGAGAACAAAGAGACCTCCAAAAAAATATTGTTGCTAATATGTATATATATTTTTTTGTCGTAGTTTATTTGGGGAGGTGTTGTGATATTGTGCAATAGATGACGTAGTGTTTTCTTAAACGCTCTAATCTTAATCAGCGCCTTCTGCTCAAACAATTATTGGACACGCGCATCTCCAAGCATAATTGTTACTAGTTAAATATGCGCCTTTACTTCGGTTCTACAGTCAGTTCAAAGCTATCAAGCTACTACAGCAAACTAACTAATAGCATTCTATTTTCAATACGGTTGTTTTTTGGCTAAGTACTTTTGTGAATATTTACTATTGTATTTTTAATAAACCTGTGTATTCGTGCAAAGATACAACAATTTGCTTTTTTAATAAAATTTTATAACAATCAATAAGTTCTTGCTCAGAAATAATTTGTAAAATATTTCAGGTTTTCTCAAAATCTTAGTAATCAATTCATTGTGCAAATAAAGAACACATTTTATCAAAACAGTTTTTATGTAAAAAAAATATGCTTTCTGCTGCATGACGCTTTTGCCAACATACAGTTAAAAAAGAAAAAAGTTTTAGGAAACGTGTGTGTTTTGTTTAGTCCAACCGTTCTCAAACACGGTTAATGAGAAATTATTAGATGCAAAAAACTATGAATAATTAGTTAATTAGTTTGCTATCTTTTGAACAATGGCGCCAGGCACTAAACCAGGGGTTCTCAAACTGGGGTACATTATTATGTGACAGAATGTCCTTATTTAAGTTAAGTTCCGTGTCCGGAAGAAATAATAGACTCAAATGTCTAGAATTTTCGAATCCGGTCGATTGTAATTACGTTAAACAGGACAATTAAGAGGGAAGGCTTTTTTTTTACAGATCACTGTGATTTTGGGTTTGAATGAGGATATTTTCTGGCTGCTGCAAAGTGAAGACTTTTCTTTTTTTTCTAGAGATCACCTTGATTTTCGGCATGAATTGGGGAAAAATTAGTGGCTGATTCTAGCTGAAAGCCTTTTTTTTAGAGAAACGTCACAAAATGTTTGGGGTACATGCAAACCTGCTACAGTGTCCAAAGGGTACCGATGAACTAAAAGTTTGGGAAACCCTGCACTAAACCCACCGCTAACTGAATAACTAATAATTTTTATTGAGCTCATGAAAACAAGTTTTTTCTAGTCATCATTTTTGCTATCTTCTAAACAATGGCGCCAGGCACTAAACCCAACACTAACTGAATAACTAATAATTTTTATTGAGCTCATGAGAACAAGTTTTTTTCTAGTCATCATTTTTCTTATTTCTGGTCATCATGTATCACGAATTCTTGTTATCTATATTAAGCCCCGCGTTAAAAGTAAAAACCTAAAAAAATTGGTCAGATTTTGTTGTACTGTCAGTTTACAGTTTAATTTAATCTAAGAGTTCTAAAACTTTTTGAGACACCCCCTCTTTCATCATACAAACAAAACTTGCTTCCCTTGATAATACTAAGAAAACTCAAGCCCTATCCTATTAAAAAGTTTAACAGCATTGAACAGAACTACAATAACTAAATTTTACTAATAAGAAGGATTGATTGTTTTTTGAAAACCACAAGTTTAATTTGTGACTTTGTGGCAAACAATGTACTTCAGAATGATCAAATTTGTTCCAATGTTTTATCTTTATATCTACGACAGAAAAGCCATTTTTGCACATGTACGTCGATAAAAACAAAGAAGTGTAGGTACAGCTATAGCACTTATACTCTTGTGTATGTGCGCATATTTTGGCTAGAAATCAGTCAGTGAGATTGCTTCCAAATTGCTTTTTGCAATTGAGTTTGCAAATATTCGGAAAGAATATACTTTTTTAGACAAAAAGGGTTTTTTGTCATTTTCAATTTTGGAAAATTAGTGTCGCTAAAATCCAGGAAGTAGTGTTTGAATTTTTGTTTTTAAAGTCACACGGTGCCCTCCATCTTAACTTTAAACTCACCCTTAAGTTTAATTTGTTTTTTCTCGAAGGCAATATCTAGTTTTGGAAAAGAAGCTGCATTTCCTTTTTTAATTTGCGATGCTTCACCCTAGTTTTGCCACGAAAGCGTTGATGAGATCGTAGTCATTTATACAGTTAAAATTCTTTCCTTACAAAAAAAGTTTAAATTATATCACGCTTTAAAAATATTCCCGAGTTTTGCGAATTTCAGATGAAACCCTTTTCATTTAATTAACAAAAGAAGATCTTGTTCTCATGAGCTTCAAAAACAGCATTAGTTTATCTTTGATTTCATACACAAGCTAACATGTTAATTTCTGATAACCACCAAACTAATGTATGAAAAAGCTGAGTCTCATGATTGGAATCCATGTCCTTGCAAAACTTAGAAAATAGTTTTATATTGACAGAACTTGCTTTAATGTAGTTGACGCCTAATGTGATTATTTCAAGCTTATCTTTCATGGCAATAAGTAAAGTCTTGGAGCTCAGAGCCTCTGGGAGAATCACGCTATGAGATCCAACTGCATTAGGGTTTTTCTCTGTTATCTTCTAGATGAATTTACTTTGAGACCCAAGCATTATCAGACCACCAGCAATGTAGACACCCAAAAATTTTTTCCAAGCTGTTGAAATAAACCTGGAGACAACTTTAACCCTATTCCGACTTAGCTTTTTGAAAACTTTGTACGACAGGGGGGGATGCGGAAAGTTTCCCCGCTCTTTGCTTGCTTATATCTCAACAATTACTAGTGTTACAATTGTCATTTGAGTTTTATAGAAATAAAATTTCATACTCTTTTAATATAGATACTTAAACGTTGCATTTAAACATTGTTTTAGATTGCAAAAGCGAGTTTTTAAAGGGTATCCAATTTTCGTAAATTGGCTGAAAACGAGAGAGCGATATGAGAGAGTTAAAGACTGCAGCTATTTGTCGAACATCATTGATCCGTAAAATTAAAAGTAAAAATGGCGACAGCTGAAATCCACTAGGTAAGATTATTAATGTTTACTGAGAAAAAAAATCTACACCAGCAAATCTGCTAAAAGCTGGTTTTATTAGTGTTTGCAACGCTTCGATCTTTGCCATTTATCAAATGATTTTTTAAATTCACTCGCTTTTGTGAACAATTTAGGCAAGAAACTTTATAACATAAAAAGAAAGACAAATCATTACACAAAAAAATTATATTTGTAGTTCCACATCGCAGAAGACTCACCTTAATTTTTCTTCACTACTGGTATAAAAGAATACTTTGTCTTGACTAATTTATTTAGAGTTGATTGTATGTGATCACAACGAATTTTAATTTTACCAAAATCTTTTTTATTTCAAATGTTTTTTTTGATTAAGTATGCTAATTCATATAATAAAATAAGGTGGTCCAACTTCTGCACTCTTGTAGAGCACTTTTCAAAATTATTCGAGTTTGCGGGCCTCAACCGGCTAAAAACACCTATTTTCGTCCCAAAATCAGGGTGTTCTCTAAAAAAAGAAAGGTCTTCACTTGGAATCGGTCTCTGAAATTCCTATTTTCGATCGTAGCGTTCTCCAAAAAAAAACAACGTTGCCGCTGCTTGTGATCGACAAGACTTGTGCAAAATTGTTCCGCGGGCCCGTAGTTGGACCACGCTGTAATAAAATATTAGTTTATTAAGATTTTGCTAACGTTTTCTGATGTAATTTTTTAACTTTTAATTGTTATACGACTTGTTGAATTAGTCAGGTATAGTTTTTGTAAGAGTTACAAAAAGTTAAATTTTTCCAAAAAAGTAATTTAATTAATATAAACTTTAATTTCAACTGTGACGAGTAATGTAACTTTCCTCAAAAGTTATGACACCGACATTCGTTTTTTTGCAAAAGAAATTATTCAATTGATAGTTCGAATTTCAACATTATAGTTTGAAAAACAAAACACCAGTACAACCACAGAATTATTTGCACTCAAGTGCAGCTCAATGCATTTTGTTTGAATATTTTTTGAGTTTGTTTATGTGAATTTTAGAAAATTGTTACCAGGCTGAACGAAAGATCGGACGCGCCATTTCAATGCTTCCTTTTTTTTTCATTCCGGGACTTGACATTTCTGATATAAATATTTCACACCGACGTTTTTTTCTGATTGAGGAGAAAATATTGATGACAAAACGATGTAAATACTTGGCTCTACGACATTTTCACCAAGCAATAACTTTATTTTTTGTAAAATTTCACTGGTTAGACCTTGCTTTAGATGAAAGGTTTTATTAATTTCAAAACAAGACTAAAGCCAACTTTAAACAAATTCTATTTGCGCTGCTCCGTGTGTTTATTCATTGCTAATACACTTGCTGCATTTATGCGACAAATATCAAGCAAATACGAAAATGAAATTGTGGTCCATTTTCAAGACTTGGTTTTACACGAATAGAAAGTAATTTTTTGGTCTATAATGTCTGTACCTCCTTTCGTATAATCACATGACTTAAAGCCGGTTTCTCTTTTGATTTTTTGAAATTTAAAAAATTGGGTGCATTGTTGATAAGATTGAAATGTTTCGTTTTTCTATGGTTTTAGAGTTTACAACGAAAAATTTGAGGTTGATATTTTTTTCAAATTCGTTCCAAAAAACTTTATAGAAACTAATATCTCTATTACACACTTGCTTTATTTTATTTGATATGTCTTTGCGCTTAGCTTGAATAGTTTCGATGCTAGTAATTTTCCATTCCAAATGCCATTATAACAAAAACATTGAAGTGTATAATCGATCGTAAAATAAACTTTTGTGATAAAGCCAAATCAAGAACTCGGGATTTTTTCCAAATTTGTTAGAAAATTTTACACGAAAAGAAATCTAAATCTAAATCTAAATCTAAAGTTACGGCTTTTTCAACATAAACAACTTCTCTTGGAAAATGAGATTGAAAACGTTTTATTGCCTCGTAAAGTGTTTGAGTAAACATAGTTAATGAAACGTTCAGTCTCAATTGCTTTGAAAAACAGTTTACACTTTGCCTTTTTCTCGCTTTTTGTTGCTTTTTTCTCGCGTTTTATGAAATAGTCAAAAAACTAGTGATCAGGTGATAAAAAACTAATAATAACTCAAAAATCTCTTGAGCAATGTTTTCAAAAATGCACCAACTTTTAGATGAATAAAAATCAGGAAAATGCATAAAATTTGAAAAAATTTGTGAAACTAGTTTTTGAGCAGCATGCAACATTTTAACTGCGCGGGCACTTTGCGCCCCTCCCCCCAATCGTAATAGAGTTAAATACATCTTTTACTCTACATGTGTTGTTTAGGGGTCTGCAAGACAGCATATCCTCTTCAATTGAAACGGACGTAGATTAACAACCAGGCTGGGGAGTCAAAGACGGATCCCGAGGCAACGAAATCAACCAATTTTGGAGACGCTGGGGCCGGATTCAAGTTTTCATATTGTGTAAAGCTATAGCCATTAACATGTTTGCTGGCTCCAGCTCTTATCAATACAATTTTTTTTACATTTAGAAGTTTTGTAATTAATTCGTGGATCTACAGGCATATGTAACGAACAGGTTATATTTGTGTTTGAGTCATTTGTTTAAGATGAGTAAAATGGTGTTTGAGATGGGTGCCCATTGGTAGGATACTAGTTTTGTATTTCTCTGTTTGGCAGTTTAAACAAGCTTCTGAATACGGCCACAAGAATCACTAAAAATAAAAATAAAAAAACAATTAAACTTTTCGACGCGCCAACAATAGTGCTGTTTTTGCGAAAGCAATATTGCTTGATGGTTGTTGTTCTGATTCTAACATAATACGATTAATTTCAAATATAAGATACGAAAGTTCAAACAAAAATATCAGTACTATAAATAAAAACACATAACTTTTAAAACAATATCGAAAATCAAATCAGCTGCTGATGTAGACTAATTTGTCACTTCAGAGAGGGTCTTTGCGTGTAGGCCCTAATGGAATAAAATACTCAGGAAGCTGAGAAATTATATTGGATGGCATGAGTACTTTTATTTTTAAAAGAGGAGCTGAAACAAGGTAAGCATGCAAAATGATACTTCAAAACATAGCATGAAAAATAAATGCTAAGTTTGATTTAGACTTTATAAACGAAATCGTAATTGATCCATGATTTCTTGCAAATTCTTAAACAGCCTTTCTTAACCTGGGGTAAATTTATTCCTCAGGTTAATTTCTCAATTTTTAGAAGTAAATTATTGCTTCCCAAATCTACTTTCTCTTCAAATTAATTTTTATTGATTTACTAAAAATGAAGATATAAAAAAGTTTTTTTACTTGCTTTTTGCTTACATTTATGGGGCTAAAGCATTGCAAATCTATAAATGAGAATCTTTTTTGCTTTTAGTTGATGTTATGAGGAAAAAAGTTTGTTTGATCAACAGTTAACAAACATTTTTTATTTCTTTTTTTATTTTTGTGGCTGCATAATTACATCATTTTAGATTGGGGGTGAATCTGAAAATATTATTTGAAAATAGGTAAATTATGCGAAAAAGGTTAAGAAACACTGTATTAAAGCGACTATAGGGTTTAAATTGAGTTGCGTTCAGCAATTAGTTTTAAAATTACAGTTTTGTTTTTGTTTGATTGAATATTCTACTATTTTAAAATTTTTTTCAAATTTGATTTTGATTTAAATCAAGAAAAGTGGTAGACTTATATGAAGTTTAATACGGTCTAGATCAGGGGTGACAAACCTACTTGCTATTGTGGACCACTTTGTCAATTACCGTTGATTAAGCTGGCCGCACAACTTTTTTATCATACTATGAAACCTGCTAAAAACGAACAAAATTGTTTATCAACAGAAACGAACAACAAACGAAAGTAATAAAAATTTCCCGACCATAGCTGGTGCGCCATCAATAGCAACACCACACAGCTTATCTAACGACAGATTGAACTTGCCTCGGGCTTGAAAGAGCTTTTAAAGTAGGTCTTCTCCGCGAGTAGTTTTGTGCATCGATTCCAGAGACAGAAAGTTTTCATCAATTTGAAAATCTAATGTTATCCCTCGAAAAAATATTGCCAGCTGTGCGGTATTCTTGATGTCCGTTGTTTCATCGAGACAGACGGAGAAGTTAACGAATTTCTCAGCTCTTTTTTTGAGATTTATCTTTAATATCTTGACCTTTAATGCGTTCATAAACAGTGGTCCGGGACAAACGTAACTTTTGGTACAAATGAACCAACTTTTCAGCTGGTTTTATTAATAATTTCTCGGCCCATGCCCCATCGTCATACGACTAAACCTTTTTAGCAATCAATTCCGATACCCCATAGCACATCGTCATTTGTGCTGCAAAAGGAAGTCATGACACTTTGTTGCGCGTACAAATTTTTCTTAAATTCTTTTATCTTCATTTTTCTGAGCTCTCCATCCAAGTTTTTAAACTCAGGATGGTTGATCTCGTAGTGGCGTTTTAAATTTTTTTTTTCATAACTGCTAACGGCCTTTTCCACTTTAAACAAAACGGTTTTCCTCTTTCCTCTATAAAGAAAAACATATCAGTCCATTCTTTTTGGAATATCCTTTTTTCATCTGCAATCTTTCTTTTCTTTGCTGAAGACATCAAAATAAACTGCTAGTTTTGGTTAAAAAAAAACAGAATAACAAATAACAACTTAGAAAACCTATAAAATTTTGTATAATATATAGCAGTGTTTTACAACCGGTGGGCCGCACATATATAGCATTAAGCGCAGCGGAGTCTAGGAGAACTGACCGTAGTCCAACTGGCCGCATATAACTTTTTATTGTATTTTTGTATAAAGAATTTGTTATTTTTATTAACAACACTACATACACAACTTACTCAGCTTATTTAAATGGAAAAGTAAAACAACTCAAGTTATAATATATTTGGTTCTTGCACGAAAACAAGCACACGCTGTTATCGCTACTCGGTCCGTTCTCGCAATGTGAAGCTCTTTTAAGAAACTCATGAATAAGCAAAACCCGCGCAAGCCAACTGCGGAGTTTAAGATGCGCTGATTTTAACAAAAATACATCATTTTTGGCAAGCGGTTTTATCAATTTAAAAAAAAATAATAAAAGGTAAATTGTATTAAACAACTGAGGCCTGAATTAGATAAAAGGTTTGTACTACGTTTGTATGATTCCTGTGTGTTATGCGCGTAATTTAATCGGGCTATCAACTTTTGATATCGCATCGCAAAGATTTGAAGCGGGTCAAAGAAAGTTTAAGACTGCTGGTCTCGTCTGAATACTTCGCGGGCCGCACAAAATTCTTTTGTGGGCCGCATGCGGCCTGCAGGCCTTATGTTTGTCACCTCTGGTCTAGATAATTTAGTTGAAATATTATTGTGTACCTAAATAAAAACAAGAAGATTAAACAAAGTTAAGTAGAAATATGTTTTTTTTTTTATTTTAATTTTAGCTTTCAATCACTGATTTTTTTAGCGGTTGATATCGCCATCAAGGGTCAAATGGGAGTTAATAAAAAGGCCAGGGGGTCAATGAATGTCTGTTGAGGTTTACAGGAGCAATAAATCAACGGTACTAAACCAAAAAATGTAGCGTATTGTTCTAAAGTTAACACCTTTTTTATTTTTAATCTTTTTCCAGTTTTCTCCACATCTAAAAGGGTCTTCACTTTCATGCATCTATGTTATTTTTCAGTACATATATCGTCTTTCTTAACACAGTTTAACACAACCAAAAAAAATACTTTTCACTTTAATTACACGTTATATAAGTTGAAAAAGTGTTCTCTAAGGCTGCTCAAGTCGCAAAAAAATAGTTGAAAGTTATATTCGTTAAAATTAACTGAAAGTTTAGTTAAAATTTGGTTCAAAATGGTAAAATCGATAATACTATAAGCACTTTAGTAGGTCTATCTAGTACAAAATCATTTTTAAAAAAAGTAAGAATATAGAATCATTTGTGTTTTATAACTTTTTTTGTTGTTTGGTCACATTGCTTTTTTTGACCTGATTGTGGCTTTTTGTATTGAGCGGAGTCACAGTTGTAGAAAAGCAGGATAAACTCACTCCAACTCCTACATGTGTAAAAATATCTCCGATTCCCTCTTAACCCGAAAATATGCTAATACGGATACTCCGACTCCACAACTTTGGCTATATGTCACACTTTGTAAAATCTAATATATTTATGTTTTTATTTAAAATTAAAATGAAGGCTGCTGATAAAAGTGCTTCACCAGAAGGGAGCGATGAATTGAACACTGTTGGAAAATCAGTTCTTCTAAAGTGCTCGATAACAAAGTTAGAGCTTTGTTATCGAGCACTTTAGCTCTAACTTTGTTATGGAGCACTTTAAAAGAACTGATTTTCCAACAGTATTATGTATTTATTTAGGTAAAACACAACACATCATCATCATCTATAAAATCTTTCCACGCTCCTGACTCGCAAGAGATTGTTTAGAAAAAAATTAAACATAGATTGTAGAAAATTACCAACGCACGTGTTTTATTTTATTTCTCTTGAGTTTCTAATTATTATTTGCGCGAGCACTCGCTGCCAGCGCCTTTTTTTGTTTTACGCTTTATTTTTAATTAATCTCACCTTGAAGCATAGTTGTGTCTGCAGCGCGTTGATTTTAGAGCTGGCTTTATTTCGTTTGTTCACACTTCTCAATTTGTGAGGCGACCAGCTGCAGTGTTTGTGGGCAGCTGGTTGAAGTCTGAGTAGACTTAGCGTGAAGTTAAGATATTCCCGTTTTCCCCGTGAGTCAGCACCGAAGTGAACTGCTCGGTAAGACACCTATGCGTTTTCTTTTTGTGTTTAATTTTTAGTTTGTTTTTATTTATTTACAGATTACCGTTTCCGCTTTTGTTTCCGCTTTCGTTTCCGCTTTCGTTTTCGCTTTTATTTCCAAGTTTCAACGTTTCAGTTATAACTTATTTTATATTAAATTATTTTCCTTGGTTATTGTTTCCTTTTAATTTGACGAAGCCGGAAGCGCGTTGATCGACACTTCACTTTGCGGTAATCGGCAACTTCAGCGCCGTTTACCGTTACATAGATATAACAAAAATCAAGGTTGCTTAGAGAAAAAAGTTTTAAAATTAAATAAAAGTACCTAAAAATCAAACTTTCTTAGGGAAAAATTGAATGTAGATATCTAAAAATCAAGGTTGATTAAGAAAAAATTTTGAAAAATTGAACATAAGTACAACAAAAATCAAGGTTCTCAAGAAAAGACTATAGAAATGATAGATATCTCAAAATCAAAGTTGCCAAGAAAATTTAAAAAAAATTAAATAAAGATGTAACAAAAATCAAGGTTGTCAAGAAAAGTTTTCTAAATTGAACATAGCTATAACAAAAATCGAGGTTAATCAGAGAAAAAATTGAGGTTAGGTATAACAAAAAACAAAGGTTGCTTAGAAAAAAAGTTTTAAAATTAAATAAAGGCACCTAAAATCAAACTTTCTCAGGAAAAAATTAGATGTAGGTATTTAAAAATCAAGGTTGACAAAGAATTTGAAAAATTGAACATAAATATAACAAAAATCAAGTTTTTTTAGAAAAAAGTTGAAAATAGATATCTAAAAATCAAGGTTGTCAAGAAAATGTTAAAAATGTGCACAAATATTGATTAAAAGTTAGCGAAAAATATGTAATAAATTGATTTTTTTAAAAAAATGATTACTTAAGGTTAAACCCTTGCAACGATAAATACCATTCAGCTTTTGTAACGACATTCACGCTTCCCTGCGAAAATACAAAAAATACGTCGTCTTGGGAATTGTTTACCGTATGGTAAACTTTATAAAAGCATTTGAATAAAACTTATTAATCTTAAAGATGCTTAACAACAGGTAAGACTAAAAAGTAATTTTTTAAATTTGAAACTAAATAGATTTGAAACAACTAAACAATATAAAGTAAAAATTAATGGTCTACTGTCTTCTGTCATTTTTATAAACACAAAAATAAAATCAAGACGTCTTCGGGTTAAAAGATAGGGTTTAGAGCAAAGCATTGAAAAAGTTTGAGATTAAGAGCTAGCAACATATTAAATTGATTTTTTTTTTGGGAAACAGTTAGAGTTTACTTAAGGTCGTGCAACCATCAATACAATTCAGCTTCTAAACAGGAAACGACGTTCACCCTTCTTTGCGAAAATACAGGAAATACGTTGACTTGGTAATTGTCTATCGCATGATAAACTTTATAAAATTGTTTTAAATAAATCTTATCAATCTTAAAGCTGCATAACACCAGGTAAGACTAAAAAGTAATTTTTTAAATTTGAAACTAAATAGATTTGAAACAAATAAACACTGGAAAGTAAAAGATAGGTTTGGAATCTAGGGTACGCGCGTGACGTCAGCGTGCCATCACTCCTGTGCGCTCCTGGGCTCCTGATTCATGACGTCACAATTCACGTCAAAAGTACCATTTAATACTACTGACGTTCAAGAAGATTTGCTTTTGTATAAAACTTGAACCTCTTTACCACAGGAGAAAAATTATTCAAAATTTTATTTCACTTACGAATGAAAATTGAATTTCATGGAAAAAATGTATGGATGTATACACTGATGGAGCTAAAAGCATGACGGGTTCAATAAAAAGTGTTGTGTCGCGTATTAAAAAATAAAATTCAGAATTTTCCAACTCCCACTAAGCTATACATTGTCATCAGCTGGCTTCAAAAGAAATGCTTTCTGACATCAGCAGCGTTTTGGATGATGTGATAAAATTTGTCAATTTTTTCAAGTCAAGGCTGCTGAGAGCCAGAATTTTTTCCATTATCTGCAAAGATATGGAAAGTCTCCATTGCAACTTATTGTTGCACACATCTGTACGTTGGCTGAGCCGAGGTAAGGTGCTTGTGAGAGTTTTTGAATTATGGAAGGAGCTATTGACATTTTTTGAAGAAAACCTATTTAGTTCATCTTGCCGGTTGCGCGAGCCAAATAGTTGCAGTACCTCGCTTGTATGGCTGATGTATTTTGCAAGTTGAATGATTTTAACTAAAGCCTGCTGGGCAAGTATACTTCTGTTCTTTCTGTCGAAGATAAAGTTACAGCCATCAAAAGAAAACTTAAATTTTGCTGTGAAAATGTAAAGATCGACAATCTAGCTTGCTTCTCTTTACTGCAAAACTTTCTCAAAGATAATAATTGGTAATAATAAGTGAAAAGCGATATTATACGACACTTGCAAGAACTTCAAAAAACTTTTATTCAATAATTCCCTGAGGAAACAATCAATTGCGATTGGGTTCGTAATCCATTCAGTTGTTCGACAGCTCTATTTACCGGAAAAACTATGGAAGAATTTATCGAGCTTTCAAGTGATGCCAATTTGAAAAGGCACAATCTCTGAAAGATTTTTGTTAGTCATACTGATCAATTTTTGCAAAAAGAACAGTTTTGTTATGATGAAAATTCAAATTCCGGATAAATCCAAAGTACATTGCCGCCTTGCTTTTTTTCGAGAGTTGGATAAATAAGGAACAAAACAAAAACATCAAAATTGTTGCATTTCACTAAAACAAATCCCTCTTATTTCTCCTTAATAACAACATCTATGAAAACAAAAAATAACACAAAATTATTACAAATAAGCTACAAAAAAAATTTAAAAAAATAAACGTTGCCACTTTACACAAACAAAACTTTTTATGAGTACTCATTCTTCTTCAACAAACTCTTTTTGGACTTTAAAAACCCAAAAAATTTTTTACAAGCCGTAGTCTATCTTTAAAATTGTTTGCAGATAACATTGTTTGCAGATAACAACTTTGTAATAAGCTGGGTTACGTTTACAGTTACAGGAGCACGCGTAATTAAAGAAAGAAAGTTGAAAGATGTTTAGGTTTATTATTGGAGGGTGAAAAAATTTTTTACAAAAACTCATCAAACATTTTTCCCCAATTTAAATAAATTAAATCAGATGTGTTAAAAAGTGATTTATTAAAAAATTTGTAAAGTCCAGAAGGTAAACTTGATAAAAAGTTGTAAGGAAATTAAGTGATAGCAGTTGTTTAACAAACAGTCACTCCTAAACAGACTATATAGATTACGACACAAAAGATTGTTGCAATGATCTTTGAAAAAAGTAATGTTGCGATAACACACACGACATGATATGCGACGTGCAACTCCAAAAAATATCTTATCTTCATAACCTTTAATTATTTTTTCTTAAAAATAGGGTTTACCTAATATCTGAATTTTTATATTCATGAAATTCCATTATTTTAACTCATTACGTTTGGTTTGATCTAAATATATTGCTCCGGCATCTCAATATTCCAAAAATCTAATTTAAAAACGAACATTTGTGATTGGTCGTGACTTTTATGACCTTATTGAAAGAGTGGTCTGAGTAATTGACTGTGCAGTATCAGTCACAAATGAACAACATTTGAAATCGAAATTCCTAAGAAACCAAAAATCAATTTAAGATAAAGTAAGATGCAAGACCCCAGGACACATTAATAATGCAAGTGCCTGTTTTAACGTAAAACAACCACCCATAAAGTTGTCAAACGTTAAACATCTCTTTTAATCACTCAATGATTGTTTGTATATATAATATTTTTTAGAAATAGATTTCTTGTTACCTTCAATTTGATGAGTTTAATTTTGCAATGTTTAAGAATTAACACTCTTCTGGTGCTAAAAATGGCAAATGGTTTTGTTGACTTACTGACATTTTTAAAAATTTATAAAGTCAATTAATTTCATTTAGTTTAAATGTTCGACTTGTGAGCTTCATGAAAACCTTGGTATCTTTTTCCTTTTTTTAGAAATGACTTTCTTATGGCGATTCCCACAAAAACATGTCTTTTACAGATAAACCTAAAGCATAGACCCTCCACTAAAAATTAAAAAAATGTTTTTGCCAAGGCCTGTCATTAGGAATTTAAAACACGATTACACATATCAGTTATAAAAGTTCGGAAATGTTGATACTGGTATACAGTAAAATATCTCCAAAAATTTATGTTAAAAACAAAACATCAAAAGTTTGCGCTTACAAAATCAATACGAGGTGTTATTGCTATACTAGTTAAAATATACAGAGTTGATTTTACTGCCAAAACCTAAGTAACTTGCGGGCATTGATTTAGTCTTTCAAGTGTTTAACACTGCTTCAGATGGCCTCGTTTCTAAAGATTTCTGGTTATGCAACAATTTAATCCCGCTTCTTTGAAAACGTGTCAATGAACGCCTTTTGGTTTTTGCCAGTTTATTGTAGATCCAGTATGTACTGTATAGTTTGTTTAGGCAGCAAATTTGAGCTTACAGCAAGAGAATTACCTTTGTTTAATTTATTATTGGCGTCGTGATGTATTATTTAACCCAGCGCTTTTCGCTTTCAGGTGGGCACTGCAGTTTCTATTGAAACATTTCAATTTAATTGGTGCACATAACAGTTATTTTGTTTTGATTAATGTTTTCGTCATTTAAAACTGGCGCTAGCAGTGAAAGGCTTCTTGGTTTTCAATACGCCTGTATAATTAAAGTAAAAACCCCGTCTCTTTTTTTGCCCGTCAGTATAATTTTAACTGTTTTTTTTTCAAAATTGATGAAGAAACACCATCGGAACGCCAAAGTTATTTTCCAACTTTTCTGGTCCGCCATGTAAAAAAATGTTGGGAAGCGCTGTTTTAGCCAAAACACCTGATAGTGGCAAACGGATTTTTTTTGTTTGACTGCGCTTCTATGTCGGAAAAAATTATTGTGTGATTCAATAATACGAGAGAAAAATCTAAATTTTTGGACCGTGAAAATTGCTTTTATTTTGCAGTTATATTAAAACATACTTGAACAATAAGCAAGGAGTTTTCGGACGATTTTTTTAACAATTTTGATTGGCAAATTTGCAAGTTACAGAAATTAAAATAATATAAAGCAACGTAATGTCCTCAAGCAAAATAGCTGCTAGGACTTTTTTGGTTTAACTAAATAATTGACCCTATTAATAGTCTGTAGGTCAACCCACAAAAATATTTAGGTGGTTTTATTTGACACTGGTTACCTGTTAGTTATATGTTGCTTCCAATTTTATTTTGATAATCGGCTTTACAGAGCACATCATCAGCATCTCCACCAACACAGTGTCAAGACATAGCTTGTCAAAACTGCGTGTAAAAGTGATGCAATTTAATTTATTAATTTTTTTCGTGTCACTTTATTTCCTCTATAACAATCGCTTTGAAATATTAATTGTGTAACATGACATTGTTGACAGGAATATAAAAATATTTTTCCTAGGCTTTCAAAAGTGACTTGATCAATCATTAGAGTATTCTTGATAACTTATTTTGTTAGATACTTTTGTAAATTATAAAAAGGAATCTTTTTCTAACGTTACTTTTTATTTTTTGATCTTTACCAGCTATAAAATTTTTGCTTGCCGCAGCTGCAGGTCTTAACTTTGCTGATTGCAGCGATGGGCTTAAGTGTCTAGCCTTCCAGTGACATCAAACTCACCTGCACCACCAATTGTTTTTTGTTTGTAAATAAAATTTTTGTGTTTGTAAAATAATTGACAAAATAGAGACATATTATTAAATTTTTTTAGGTTATTTTGAGTTAAGACTTTAATTCAAGATTATATAAAAAAAGCAAGAGACAGAACTATGAAAACAATTTTGCTTCTTCTGCTGTTTTCCTATTTTTATCTTGAAAACGTTCATTCACTATCATCTCTACAAGGAAATTCACTTCTGATTGGAGCTTTCAACATTCAAAGTTTTGGCACGAGTAAAATGTCAAAGTCTCCAGTTCGCACTCGTTTGGTTGAGGTAAATATCTAAAAATATCTTTGTTGAAAAAATGTCTCGTCGAATTTTACGAAAATGAAATTATTATATCATGTTATTTAATATTAAAAGTTGCCAAAATCAATTTAACTATAAAAACACAACTAACGCATTTTTTAGATCGTTAAAAGATATGATATATTGTTGGTTCAAAAAATCCGTGACTCCTCAAACACTGCATTTCGGGATCTAGTGCAAGACGTAGACAAAGCGAGTCATTATCATTGGGGTTACGTTTTGAGTGACCGTTTGGGAAGCACTGCTTCATACAAAGAGCAATACGGATTTATATACAGGCAAGAAGATAGTATTGAATGACAGGTGCTAATTAAAAAACTCTTTTCCGAAAACCAAAACAAATCTTATACTCATTTTATGCTAGCGAAACGTTTGCACTAATCTTCTTTGTCAAATTACACTTGGTGGATCCCCTCATATGTGCACTATTATCTCATGATGGCTAACAATTGAAAACGCTGTTATATTTTTTAAATACAGTAAATTTAACTCAGAAAATTTTACCAACATCAAGAATGGATCTAATCGTTACAATATCACCTCACCAACAGTTTCAAGGTCAATATTCCAACCAGGTGTGCCGCTATGCGCGTGTCTCAGTCTGGCCAAATAATTATCTAATTTTTGCGGGTAGTTCGGCCATAAAAAGGAGCGCTGTATTTATTTGAAACGCGATTAACGTTTGTTGTGTCCTTTGAAAAGACATTTCACGGTATGGTACTCTGCTGGGTAAACTTAGGAACTAGTATTAAAGTTTAGTTATATCCCTAAATAAAAAAATCTAAAGATACAAAAAAATCTCAACGAAACATTTTTGAACCATCTTTGGCATCTTGGAAGTAATTCGGGCAATCTCTTGACAATTTTCCAACGTTTAACGACTCCGATGTTTTCTTGTAATTTGTTAGTAGGATAAATAGAACTGATGAACAAATAAATAAATAAAAATGTACGAACACATTTAATAAATATAACAAATGATTGACTAAAAATTATTAGCCATGGCTAATTTTTGATTTATATAATACGATAAAACAACCAAAAACACTAATTTACTATATATCAAAATGATTGAAAATAACTTTAACTTGATGAAATTTTTTGCAACCAAAAGCATTCCAATGTTTCAAACAGGACCTCCTCAGTCAAAGTAGAAGATACATATCAATATCCGGATTTCCAACATCTCTTCGAAAGACCTCCGTTTGCGGTTCAATTTAAAAGAATTCGTCATGGAGGTTAGACAAAATTAAAAAATTAAAATTTGACAGCTTATACAGCTATAAATTCTATTAAGTCTACTTAAAATTGAGGAATTGAGGTATTGGAAATTAAATATCACAAACCATTTGCATTCGCAAAAGTTCGATTCCATAATATTGACTCCTTTTTTATTCTAAAAATGTTCAAACGTTCTAACCATGATGCTCCCAATTTGAAAAAAATTAAAAAAAATTTTATTAGAAACATTGCACAGTAAAAAAATTAATATCTATGTTGACTCGTATCCCAATATACCAGTGTTCCAACCGGTGTGTCGTGAAAGACTTTGGAAAAAAATTATTTAGGAACGTCGAATTTTGCGGTTTTTGTACATGAGCTTCGAAGGGAAAGAAAGAGTGTTAGTTCAAGCGCAGACCTTTTTTTTTCGGAAATTGCCTTAATTTTGGGTCTGAAATGAGAAAATTTCTAGCAGAATGTAAGTGAAAACCTTTTTTTTTAGAGATCACTATGATTTTGGGACGAAAATTGAGAAATCATTGACAAATTTTAAGTGAAGACCTTTTCATTATTAACCAATATAATGGGAAAATTTAAATAGCTGAATAATGTGTCGCCCTAAAATAAAGGTTGGAAAGCACTGCAATAAACAATAGTCTCACATATGAGCTATTACGATTTACGACTCAACCGCTTTTATTCTGATGTTTGCACATTATATTTTTACGTTTGGAAAAAATTTGCTCAGCATTTTCTCTCATCAAGCAAAAAAAGTTGCAATTTTATTGGTCAAAAACTCAATGCTCTTCGCATGATATGTGCAAAATTGAAAAATGCCGAAATAAAAAATTTTTACAACATTTTTGGATAAATCTCGGTTTGTATGAGGGTTAATTGTTGAGGCTCTTTTTTATCATTTGCTGCTCATCTACATCACTGCAATATTACTCAACTTTATTTAGTCAAAGTTCAAAATCAGTGAAAATGGAATAGAACATTTTTTGTCAAAGTAAAAACAAATATATCTGTTTTAGATTCGAATCCCAAAAATAGTTTTGACAGTATTTGTTCAATAAAGTCAAAGTTATCATTTTAAATAGCATTATGCAAATAATTTTTGTGCAATTTGCCTTGTGTTGAAGTCAACTGATCACAAAAGAACCAACGTCGTCATATAAAATCATAGATTTTTAAGCATTTATCATATGAAAGTAATCAAAGCAACTGCGGTGAATTTTGTTTATGGCTTTACGTAAAAAGACTGATACTAAAACAAAGTTTTTAAATACATTAAATTGCAATAAAACTGAAAAAAGGTTTGGAAACAAGACTTTTTCAAATCTACTTCAAAGAATCAGATTTGTTTGTAATTTTCAATATCAAAGATTATTAAATCTCAGGAAAAGTTAATGACTTCAATTTTATTGCAATTCACACAAAACCAACTAAAGCAGTTTAAGAAATTGACGCCTTGGTTGACGTGTACGACGACGTCATTAAGCAGTCCAAATTCGGTCAGGTGAGTTATTTCAATTAATATTTCAAAAAGTAATTAACAGTTCTACTACGACACGATAATGGAATTAAATTGTTAACAAGATTAAATAAAGTTTTTGACGGTTCAAAATCTGTTGATGATTTCATTTTTTGCAAAACTGTTTTTATGGCAAGCTTGATTGATTTAAAAGCGCAACAATAAACCACAACCAACATTCGCGAAAGCCAGCTTAATTTATTTATTACAGTGATGCAATAAATTTGGTGCTACGACAATTAATCGAACGATATTTGATCAAACGACACTTGATCGAAATGACACGTAATCGAAACGACAGTTGATTAAAACGATATTTGATCGAAATGACATTTAATCGAAACGTCACTCGATCAAAATGAAAATTGATAAAAAAAACAAAGATTTATTTTTGTATGATCTTGCGATTAAACAATCTCTTATTTGTTACTGTAAATTAGATTCATACAAAAACAGAGGCCATCAGTAAAAACTCAGTTTGTTTTTATTTTTTAAACTTTTTGGCCAATATCAAGGTCACGGTTTCTTAACAAGGTCCCTATGCAAAGTCTTTTTAGGGGGGGGGGAACAAGTAGATCTCTTTTCATAGTTTTGTTTCGATTGATGTTTATTGCCGCCATTTTTGCAGCCTTTTTACATTGTAGTCAGTAGCGTGTTTAAGAGGAAATAATGCCATGGCGTCACCCTTGGAGACCCCTTGAAAAAATCAGAGACAGATTCAAAGGGAAGACTTTCTTTCTAAAGATTGCTACGTTTTTGAGACAAAAATTGACAAAACCGGCACAGATTCAAAGTGAAGATCTTTGTTTAGAGATCACTATGTTTTTGGGATAAAAAATTTACAAAACCGGGACAGATTCAAAGTTGTAAATTTTCCCTTTCATTATTCGATCAAATGTCGTTTCAATTAACTGTTCTTTCGATGAAGTGTTGTTCCGATGAAGTGTCATTTCAATTAAATGTCGTTTGGATCAAATGTCGTTTCGATCAAATGTCGTTTCGATCAAGTGTCGTTCGATCAAGTGTCGTTCCATCAAGTGTCGTTCGATAAACTATCGGGTCACGGATAAATTTAAGGCCAGATAGTTACAATATTTTTGGTAATTCCAAAAGGCTCTAAAAAATCCTGAACGAGAAAGATTTAAAATATCACAGTAAAGTCAGATTTCAGTATAACTTAAAATGTACCTGGTGATATTGTGACTAAATAAGTTTTTGAATTTTTTTACAGTTTTTTCGAAAAAAAAATGGCTTCTTCTAAGATATCGCATTTAAGGGAAAAAGTACATGTTTTACAGTAACAACCTAGCTGTTTAAGAAAGACTTTCAAATAAATAAGTGATGTTTTGTAATTTTCAAAGATTATAAACAAGCACTGGTCCTTTTCTGCGTTGTTATATTTGTCATTTACCAATGTCAAAAAGCACTACAACTCCCAATCAAAATTAAATGTTTTTAAGTGACTCTGTATTAAAAAGATCGTAAACCTCTGAGGTTTATTAAATAATGGGCTTATATTTTAAACAGGATAGTATCATTGGAGGTGATTTCAATGCTGGATGCAGCTACGTTCACAAGAACGATTGGAACCATATACGATTGCGCACCGACAAAGATTTAAATGGCTTATTGGTGATAATGCTGATACAACTGTTGCAACGAAAAGCCACTGTCCTTATGACAGGTTTTTTATATTTCTGTGTTTGTAAAAATTTAAACTTTATCAACCATTTTGATGCTTGCAGTAAAATGCAATGGATTTGGTTGAATAGCTCAGATTGATAACGTTCTGACTTGCGAGAAACAGGACGCAAGTTCGATACTCACTGTTGCGAATGATTTTTGATATGTTTTTTGAAAAGGTTTTTGACTTTTAAGTCTCTAAACGAGGTTACGATGATTTTTTATAACGGTGATTCCACTCCATACAAAAAGTAGCACCAATGAAGCAATACGATCACAACTGTAAAACATGATTATGAAACAAAAATGATTTTATTACCGTACTTAGTTCAAAACTAGTTTGTACTAGATATCGAAATGCTTTTAGTAACATCTTGGTAGTTTCACAACTGTGCACAAATATGAGATTTTATAGGCCAATGTACTTTTTTCAGATAACTTTTATCAAGTGTTTATCAAAACAATAAATAATTAAAATCCTTTCCAGATTTTATTAAACTAAAAAGTGCATAGTTTCAGCTTTCTTTTTTTTTTCCTTTTTGCAGCTTTCAAAAATAAAATTTACCTACTAATTTAAACAAAGTTACTACGAATTAAGCGTGTTTACTATATTCATAAAAAAAAGGTTTCTGTAATAATACGAATAACTTGATCGTCTAAAGCTAGAAATAAAGTCAACAGTTGACTTAAAAGAATCAAATTATGAATGGTACAAAAATGAAGTGTTATGCAAATGATCGATAAATAACTGTACCTACTTTAATTTAAACTTTTTCCGCAACCTCGACAATGCCAGAAATAAATCAGGAGTGACGTAATTAACTTCATGTGTTGACAGAATTGTGGTTTCCGGAAGTAAGATGAAGTCCGATGCTTACGGTGGAGACGTGTACGACTTTAGACATGCATTAAATTTAGATGACGCCGAGGTAACAAAAAGTCAAAGCTCTCTGATAAAATTATTTAAAATCAAAGTTAAAAGAACTGTGAAAGCACTATAACCTGTTTAGCTATTACAGTTTGGTTCTTACTTTAAACAAAAGCAAGACCTTTTAGAATGACAAAGGTATTTTTTGAAAAATTCTTAAAGATTTAACAAAATCCTCACAGGTTTATATCTTTGAATTAAGAACATATCGTTGTGATCTACAAGACATTTTTCAAATGTTTCAAATTACGAAGTAAATTTTTGGCAAAACTTAAGTAATTTTGTGTATATCTGAGTGGCTATAAACCTGCTTGCAATAATAAATTTAAGTCTTAGGTCGCATCAAAATCACTGCAAAAGTTTTATTTAAAAAATTGAAAAACAGCGAAAAAATTAATAACTTTTTTTCACAAAACTACTGTGCTGATTTTGAGGAGATCAAAAGCTTGCTTTTGATGTAACAAATATTTAATAAAAAAGTTTTTTTAAGTCCTCGGTTCATCGTTAAAGAATTTTTTTTAAATAACTTTGAATATTTATCAAAGAACAAATAGTCTTATTATATGTTCTTGTTTATACTTAAAGTGCGAAAAATCAAAACACAATTTACAAGTAGCCTTTAACAAGTAATCAAAATTATAATACTTTTATGTCGTTACAAACAACTAATCCATCAAATGATATTTTCATTTTTAATCTTTTAAACATTTTGGAAAGATAGGCCTCAATATAATAGAAAGTTTTAAGTAAAAATTTTTTTTAATTTGTTTCCTTTTTCTTTTTAAACTCAAAAATTTTGAATTTACAAAAGTTTAAAGTTTCAAATTTTCGTAGTAATTTTATTTTTTCCTTGGCGTAATGTTAAAAGTAACTCATATAATTTAATAAGTGAGATCAAAAAAATTTATACAGTTTTCTACAAACTTTGAAAATACAATGCTAATCAATATTGCAAAAAGGTAACTAATTTTATTTCAAATATACGAGGTATTTCTATTAATTTGTTTTTATTTTTAGACCAAAGCAATCAGCGATCATTTTCCAGTTGAATTTAAACTCGATTAAAATGAATTTGCTGCTCGACAACAACAAAGCAACTCGAAACAGATTTTTGGATTTTCATTTAAACCAGTTGATTTATTAATTTAATTTTGTTCAATCGGCACAATTTTTTTTTTGATATTTAATAGATTGGTAAAAAATTATTCGAACAGTAACATTTAAATATCAAAAAATTATAGTTATTGATAGCTTTAAACATTTTGGCTTCAAAATTTGCATCGAAGAATCTATCAGTTAAGTTTCTAACGCTAAAACAGTTAATATATAGAATATCTATAGTTTACTACAATGGAGTTGGTCGACTCTGATTATG
This sequence comes from Diplosoma virens, assembly GCA_963680785.1. Classification (NCBI taxonomy): domain Eukaryota; kingdom Metazoa; phylum Chordata; class Ascidiacea; order Aplousobranchia; family Didemnidae; genus Diplosoma; species Diplosoma virens. The sequence goes on along the minus strand of OY796897.1, from coordinate 21,447,734 downwards.
TGAAGTAGGTCTACTCTATTGGCTTTCAACAACAATTTTGTTACGATTATAATTGTCTACTTTTATAGTAGACTTTTATACTTTCTTTGGGGTTCATCTTTAACTTGTAATAATTGATAAAATTTGTTCTTAATAAATTTTTTAACTTTTGCATTACAGTTTTAATATAATCCTTTTTTTAACGCTTTTTTCAAAAATTTCTTTTTAAAATAAAATTTGGAACAAACAGAAGAGTACAAATTATATTAGTAGACGTATTAAAGCACTTGTCTTGAACAGAAACAGTAACAAAAATTTTATTACCTCTTTGGAAAAATCTTTTTGGCTTTGAAACGCTTTATCTGTAAAAAAAATGCAAAAACCTTTAAAAAAACACGTTAGCCTATGGAAATGTTATGGTTCTATCACAATTGTAATTAATGGCAAAAACTATACATTTCTAGATTGCAATTTTATTTTAATTGATAGGAGTTGTTCCACTGTAAAAAGGTTGTTTAGTTGTTCGCTTTTCAACACATAAATATTTTTATGTGAAGATTAGGAACGTAGAATCAAGTAAAACTAGAATTGCAGTGTTTTCAACTTTTTTGACTTTGCAGATCAAGAAAGTTAAGATGCAATTGTCGCCACTCATTAGACATTATTTGATTTATAATAAAAAAATTGCTTAAAATTTAAAGTAAACACCAAAACGAAAAAGTTTTCAACTGTTGAGCAAAACTTATTCATAGTCTTTTAAGACTTTTTTTAATATTCACTTTAATTCCGTAAGATTTAACCTAAAAAAAGTTCTTCAAATGGTGAATACCTTTCGCCATAGAAAAATAAACAGGGCTAAATGCCGAAGTAGCTTATGAAGATTCTGCGCAAATGGGCTTATTCCTATTTGGGCTAAAGATGTTTAGGCCTTTTTGGCTCACAATAAAATATTAAACCTTTATAATTTAACCAAACCTTTTGCAAACCTATGACGGTTATTATGGGAATGATCTCGAGCTTAGTTCAAGTTCCATTCCAATCGGTGGCTATAATCTCATCCAGGTTCTACGTAAGATAAGGTACTGGTCTCTTGAATCAGTGTCAGTCAGTGTTTTTTTTATTCTCGATCATTATTAAACAGTTTAACACAAAAATTATAAACATTAAAAAGATCAAGAAAAGGAAGAAGCAGCACAACGTCAGACGTTAAAACATGCATATGACAAACTTTGTAACAATTTTCTAATAAAACACTTTGTAACAATTGTATCTTCCCAGTTGGCTCAAACCACCGAAAAGCTTAACAAGAAGAACCTTCTTATAAATTGAAGCAACTTAAAAATCAGAAAAAAATGTTGAAACATGAGAACCGTATTGAAATATTACTTACTGTAATCCCATTAATCTTAAAATGTTGTAAGTATATTGCGCCTTTGTTGCTTAAAAATGCTAAATTCACAAAGAAATTCAATAACAAAATGATAAATTTTAAGTAATATTGTTATGCAAGTGATGTCATAAATTGAATTGTGAAAAATACAGATAAATAAAAATATTTGTTATTATTGGTTTTGGAGATTATATTTAGGCTAGAATGTAGAAAGTAAAATTTATTTAAAATTTTTGGATACTAACCATAAAAAAGTGACTAGTTTATACTTACCAAATCTTATGTTAAGAATATTGCAAAAAATAGGCTCCTTTTGCATGAATTTTACAGCGTACTATAGATGCTACTGCAAAGTTAGACATTACCTATTTCCTCCTAGCGTAACCATATGGTCACTCAAAAATGATGTTTAAATTATCGTAAATTCCGAAGGAGATAAAAATAAGACGGATTACACATGTTTGTAAGATGCTTATTGCACTCTAATCTGTCATTCTAATTATATACTTCAATTAGTCTCTGACTATTGAAAAGTCAATACAAGCTTTATTTAGGATAATTTTTTCCTAAATTTTGCATCATGACTACTTTAAAAGCTAAGACTGCCAAATCTTTACAAATGACTTTTAGTTTAAAATTAATATATAGCATTAAACATACTGGACAACACAAAAAATTTTTTTCTGTTAGGCAGCTAACAAGATGGTGATTTTGGGTAATTAGCGGGCCCTTATTTCAAAAATGATATTAGTTTTCTTCTATCATGTCAGGTTTTTGAGGTAACTACATGCCCCGGTTTTCTTTGATTGTATGCATCGCACATTGTCATGATCTACCATTTTGCACTAAACAAACGACAACAGACAAAAAATGTATTTCAGTTTGGAATATATCGTGAGAAACGGCTTTAGAATTATTTAATGAATTTGGCTTTTATTTTATATGACGAGCCCTTGCTCTTACGTTGTAGATACCAACAGAAATCTATCATCATATTGGCATCAAAACGGCCCTGGTACTGGTACCGCCCTTCTATGACGGATATATCTTGATGAAACCTCACTCCTTGTTCATCACCTACGTCGCCAAGATTAGGGGAAAGAAATCCAAGTAGGAATGCAAAAAGTGCATTTTTAAAACGTATGAGCTCTTAATTGTTCATATGCTTTTAGCATGCAATAAACAATATCAGCACATTGGTCATGTCGATGATTTCCCAAAAATTTAGCAACAACTGATTTTAGAGCATTCCAAGCAGCTAGTTCTATCGGATTACGTCGCAAATCAAACACCTCCTTCAGCATCAGTTTTATAATTTCAGGACCCACAAAAACTTCAGCTTTCAACTTTGCATCATTTTTGTCAGCTTCAAAGAAATTTTTGACAAATTTGAAGCCATTGCCATTTTGGTCCATTGCTTTCAAAAATTTTTTATAAAACAAAGCTCGATATGAAGAGGCGGTAAAAAGACATTTGAAGAGCTAACCAAAGGCTGGTGTTGGACATTATGTCTTCCGATTTGGAGACTTTGTCGAGGAGGCCATAATTTACGGCATAGCCACTGCCGTCTTGCCGACTGTTTCATGGACATAAAAAGCACATATGCTTTGTGTACCCTAACTGCAACCCGAGGAGGAGAGAAACAACTTTTAGATCACTACAAATTTTCCAGTTATACTTGCGATATTCCAAGAGATTGAAAGGAATATTCATTGTATCATAGATTTCTTTTCTGAGAATGCTATAGGCCACGGGAATTGATGGTTTGATATTACCAATGTGCAGCAACGCAGGTTTAAGGCTTGTTTTGCTGGAGTTGATGAACAACCTTCAATAAATAGGATTTTGTTCACACCTATGTTAGGTCATCAACCCAACTATATCTTTGCAATAGCATATACATGTATTTTCTGCGCTAATATAATAACAAGCAAGTTTTGATTGCGGCTATAAAAAGACAAAATGGTTGTTCCTGTTCCAGTAAATTCCACTATTGGAGCCTGGACCCCAAAACTTCTGCTTTTTCTTTGGATAAATACAGATCACGCACCAGGTAATTCAGGCGTTCCTGATTGATGAAGAGTAGCGCAGACTCATGTTGAAAGGAGAGATCTGATTCAATAAGATCCTTCTCACTTTCAATACGGTACTCTCACGTTCATCAACAGACAAGGTATCTTCTTTTTCAGTTGGAGGCTGAAATACAGGTAGATCTGGGTTGTGGGGAACAGGTTTAATGACTGACTTGCACACGGTCTAAGACATTTTGGACTTATTTTTTCGAAAATATCCTCTGATATCTGTCATGCAGAAGAAGCAATCAGTAATCTGATCATTCTGCTCACGCCATACCATGGAAACAGCGAAAAGCATTTGCCTCCGTCTACCATCCAGCCAAAACAGAAGACTTGTTCTGCAATGGTTGCAGCAGGTATGTAGTCCCCTACTTGGCATAAAAAATAATGCTTGTGCGCATATCTTATTCAGCAGTTCAGCTTTACACAGTGAGCAAGAAGAGTACGAGTATACTCACCGCAGACATAACAAAAGCTGTTAAGGTGATTGTCACAACCAGGTTTAGGGGTTGAAAGCATCATTGTAATAAGTTGTTTTAAATCAGTAATTTCATTAGTTATATAGCAAATCTAAGCACGAAATACATGTAAAATAAACACTTTCTCTAAAACTCCTAACTGCCGCGAATTTCACTTAAACCCGGCAGCTAAAAGCACCTTGCTAAATTTAAAAAAATAATGACACTAATACTGCTTAAACATCTTGTTATGAAGCATTACATCAATTGTTGCATCACAAAGAGAGTAGTGTGAAATAATAAGTCTCAATTGTTTATCAATAATAGACTTCATTGTTGCGATTGGATTTTAAAGTAAACCCGGATTGGAATGAAAGTAAGTGGAATAAAATGCAGATATCTCATTTTCTAGACGTGATAGAAAAAATTTGACTGTAGATTTGGGCTTAGCACACCTGAAGCATTGGAAGTGATTGATTTTCTGTGGCGTAACATTTTATTTTTGACCAGTGTAATTAAAAGGTGAATACATAATGCGGTAAAAAAGTTAGCACAATTTTATTTGTTGATAAAATATTGCATGTAAACTTGGCGTTACCATATGTTAACGCTAGGATAATCCAGGTACATATCATGAAAACATTCACTGATGTCTGTCAATGGATGCCTGCGTTTCTCTCCAACGGAACACTTATTCATACTCTCAGGCATCCAGCCAGCTGATCTTCGCGGACTAGGAGCGACAATCTCCTTGGCTTACCGTGGATCCCTAAATGCTGATCATATCCTGTATGGTCTTTTAAGTGAGTCCTCAGATGCTTGCCAGGAAAGACTAAGATCAAGATGCCCGTTTGTGCCAGCAGCGCGGACTCTTTTAAACAACTTTATTGGACTTGGCATCCGCGTTTCGCAGTAAACGAATTATAGTGCTGCAAGAATACATTCAGGCTCGGTGTTTTCATACCCAGAAGCAGTACCAGGCCCGTTGGATTGAGCTTGCCCCGAACAGCTTGAGTTAGGGTCAATCGCCTGAAAAAATAAAAGATTTTTAATATGGAAAAATTAAGTCTTTTTTTAATTTAAATACTTTTGTACCGCGGCACAGATAACATCGTCTTGTGGCACACAGGTTGTGGAACATTGAATTATACCTACTTCTTTTTTTTGATTTAACTGCTGAAAATCCAAAGCTTTTTTCCTTATCTCTATTGAATCAAACATAACTCAGCAATTCTTTTAAAACATAACAAATAACTGTACCCTTCAGTAGTTCAACTAATAAAATTTCCTTTTTCTATCTTTGGAAGATTTAACACCTTTCTGCAATTACGTTTAATTTTTTTCTTCTTAAACTGTTTCCTAAAAACTACGCTATGTACAAAAACTAATTTACCTTATGCAATTTTATTCGACAACTGTCAAGTAGTTTTTTCTGACATTTTAAGTAATTCACTTTTTTCTGATTTTGACCGCAAAAATCACCACGGCCAATTATAAATAACCCATATTAACTAAACTTGATGACGTAATCATCTTAGAACCTTTCACGTCCTCTCCCATCCCCCATAGCAACTATAAACATTTGAAATTTTCCTCTTTTTTTAGTGGTTAAGTAATTTGTAAACGCTCGATATGTTAATTGAAAAACAACATAATGGCTGCAATCACCGAACTCTATTTCACGAATTTGACCATTGGCGTCTTTCCATGATATTTTTTAACTTTTTCTCTAACTGACTAAATTTTATTATTTATTTTATCTCTATATTTAGCCTCCTGAATCGCAGAAAAACGACGGAGGCGTAATACGTAGGGTAAGCAATCATCCCGACCTACTTTCGGAGGTGCGAAGATATTACTGTCCGCCTGAAATTCAATAGAGATATGATAGAAATTTAAAACTGCTTGCCAAGACCACCAAATAGGAAAAAGTCAACCTGGAAACAATTTATTATCATCGCTACTCTTAAATTACCCTTCTACACCAAGGGTTATTATTTCGTGGTTATTTTTAAGATTTGTACTTATTTTTTACTAATTTGTTTATAGTTTTTAATAAAATTTTTAGAAAACGCGCTTTTTACAAAGTTTTCACTTTAGGTCCGAAGAAAAAAAGTCATTTTTTGGTTAAAAATCAAGTGAAAGCCTTTTTTAGTCTTTTATTCAGAGCTTTTCAGTCGCTGGGTCGCAAGCCAAAAATAGGTCGCCCGCCCATTGTAGTTGTGCGAAATTTCAATCACTATTTTTTAAAAACGAAACTCCACAACATTTTTAAATTGAAGATTTTTTTAGAGATCACTACTATTTGGAAACAAAAATCAAGAAATTCGAGACAGATTCAATATGAAGAGTTTTTTTTCAGAAAAGACTACGTTTTAAGGACAAAATCGTGAAATTTGAGGTAGATTCACGTTTGAATGTTTAGTTTTTGAACTTCCTGGAATAACCGAAACTTGGATCCTAAGTTTCAGATAGGTGTCCAAATCATTGCTCTCTATTTCAGCTTAGCATTTGGTCGTCAAAAAAAGGTTGAGAAGCGCTACTTTAATTAAATGCATGATTTATTTAAAACTGAGGAAAATACAAAAAAAATTTTACTGCCCAAAACAACAAAACAATTGACGTTTTTAGGCTTCTTTCATTTTGTTGGTTGTGCTCATTTTTTGGTCAATTCGGATGGTAACCCTGCCTACCGCCCTATCTCTTTTACTTTCTAAACTTCCTAATTCTTCAAAAAAATATTCTTGTATAACTCACGCATTTTCTTGAATAGGATAATACTCTTACACCCGAGCAAGCTGATTTTAAACCTGGTAAATTAACTGTAAACCAGGTTCTCCTCTCTTCGCAGTCAATCGCAGACTCCTTCCACCAAACTAAACCAGGAGCACGTACGGTTTTTTGCCACTGTTAATTTTGCGAAAGCATTTAATTCAATCGGGCATTCTGCCCTTCTTTCTAAGCTTCTTCTATTGGTCTTCCGCTTTGTTCTTTTTGAATTACCTCAAACATAACTGGAATCGGAAACCACAAACTTAGTTAAAAACCACCAAAAAACATTTATCACTTTTATTGTGACACCGTCTGTAACTCGTGACAATAAATTGGGCCCTCGATGGTGAAAGATTGAGTATCCCTGATTTAAACAGAAAATACGATTAAGATAATATACATTGGATCTGCGATAATTTAACCCAGGGATAAATACAAAACAAAACCCAATGATTGCATTAAACGTGTATTACCACATTCCATCCTATCAGAATATTGTCTTTCTTATACTGAAATATTTGTTTTGATACAGTACCTGATTAATAATTTTTTGTTCTTGTTTTCAATTTGTTTATACTTTTACGGTTACAATTGAATGGCTTCTTAAGACAGCCAAGCAAAGGACATTATGCAAAGTGTTTTTCCTGAAGACGCAATTACCAGACGAAGGCAAGATCAGAAGCGAAAACAAGTCAACAACTTAGACGGAGATTGGTATATTTAGGTCAAGTATTTAAGCTAATCACCGTGGGTCTATAGATGAAAACAAATCCCAAAGGTTAATTAGAAATAAATCACTTCTTTATTTTGTTGTGGGCTTTCATTAAGATTATAGCAATGCAAACAGTCTTCGAAGTACTTTAGCATGATTTTAAACAGTTTATAGATCTCTCAAAATCAAAATTACTGGACCAATATAATTTTTTCTTTGCGCTGCATTAGGCTGGGGCTTCCAGATAACCAAGATAGTCAAAATGCAACATTATACAGCTAAATATATACCCAAGATTTCCAAAAAAATCCAAACCATTAGATTTCGAGTTGTTTTTTAATATGTAAAGCAATTACAAAATTTGAAGAAGCTACACAAGAAAGTTTAGATCAATAAAAAGCTTTTACAAAGGTGAATTGTTGCCTACTATGGCAATGAAGTTGGGTCTAAAGTAAGTATAAATGGTAACTAAATTTTTTTTCAGAGCTGTCACAAGAAAAATAAATATTTACTAAAACTTGTTTAGTTTATAGAAAGTTTCATAACATTTTTTCTGATTACTATTGTAGCCAAAACCTCCAATTTGGGGTGCGGTGAAAAAATAAAACTTTTTGAATTTTGAAAAGTGGTGTTCATATTTTTTTCCAAATATGGAGTGAATGACATAGGAACTAATTTTAGGTTGGTTCACCCTCTAGTGGCTGTGCACATCTGCCGAACGAGAAACAAATTGCTAATTTGGCCATATCTCCAGAACTGGTTGACCTAGATAGCTAGTGTTTGGCTTAAAAGATGCAGAAACACGACTTTCATATCTTTTTAAAAAGAAACTTTCTGTCTAAAATGATTTGAAAAACGTTATAAGCAAAAAACAACTTTTTGATGAAAATCATGCATTTCAGTATATGGAGTGAGGGCCATATTTGGCATTTGCAAGACTTCTAGATTTATTGTTAATGATTAGGTAAGTTTAAGTTGGTATAATTTATCTCCTGGGACTTTTTTATTAGTAGTGTACACCTTTATATGTGACATACAGCAGATATCATCCATAAAATACAAAAGAACTGAATGCAACAGACATAGGCACTGTCTACTTGAATAATATCAAAGCACTGTTCACAAATACGTCTTGGTGAAGATGCGAGGCAGGCAGTAAACATATTATAAACACCTTAAACAGTTAATGTACCTACCTCCAGCTTCTCAAAAAGTCTGCTTTGTATTAATGCCCAGTAGCACAAGACAAAAGTAGATAGTCGTAAATCTGTGTAAATTTACAATCATAGCAACATGTAGATCCAGTTAAATAGTGAAGTAATGCTTTGTATGAAATTTCTTCATAATCTGTCGTGACTTCAATTTTTTCCGAATAAGTCCATCACCACAATGAATGCCACACACTTGTGATGATGCATCTGTGACCATTTTCACATGCCTTTCCAAATGCTGATTGTGGCATGGATGGTTCGGTTTTAGGGGGTTCTTTTGAATGACTTTTATTTCCTAGTCGCTGAGGTGTTTTATTGCTGGCGGTTGTTTCACCTCCATTCCATTCAGATTAACAATTTGATGAAAAGATTATGCATTGGCACTGATTATTGGAACTTCAAATATTCTGATACTTTTTACGTTAACAGCACCTTCTTTTTTTTGATAGTTCTTGATGTAACCTCCTTTGAAGTTGTTATTTAGAATAATATGTTGCAATGATCTTCCTCGCAAAGCTTGAATTTTATTAAGTGTCAATTTTCTAATTTCTTCCTCATTATCTCCCAGCATACCCAAAAGAACATTTTCAGGATGTGCAAAAAAGCATTTCCGTGTGGAACCTCTTGTGTAGCAAGCGCAATAGAGCGAATTTTGCTGTGTGGAAACTGTTGTGTACAATCGAACGAGTTGGAGAAATTTTTTGCACCATGAATTATTTGACTCTGTTTTTGGATTTCAAACCACGTTGAAAAATAAACACTGATACAAAATCTGGCGATTGTTTGAAGATTTGCTGAAAGTGTGTGTTTTGAAACATATATCCGAAAAGTCCTGCAAGCAAGAGTCATAATGAATGGACAATTGGTTCTACTTTCAAAAAGTGAAGATCTTCATCTACTAAGCCAACCATGATAGCCATACAAATTCTGTATGCATAATGCTGTTCACTGCTTAGCTCATCAACAATTGAGTGTGGTATGTCAGGAAAATGCACATTAGGAATATTTTTGAAGTTAGCAATTGGCCATTTTGAAACACATCCATCTAGTTTTTTACCTATGGGTCCAGTAAAGCTATCAGGGCTGTTGGTCGGGCCATAGTTCCATAAAAACATGTCGAAGGGGAAGCTCGTTGTTGTGAAGAAGACAGATTGACCATTGCAGTGGATTTTAAGCAACTCTTCCAGAGAACGTATGGTATTATTGAATTTACCAGTCATCGATACTGATGGAACAGTATCGATAATAGTTAGTTTTTCACACAGCACTGTTTCCGATTCTTGAGCTAATGTACGACCTTTGCCATCAGTTGGGGATAATTGTGTGAGGTACAGTAGTATGTCCCAGGTTCACTTACCGGTACATAAAGCTCTTCAAGTTGGGTGGATCTGCACATTTTTCCATTTGATTATTTTACTATTATCTGGTTGCATCTTTTCTGCAATCAAAATACAATCAATTAAGAAATTTAAAATTGAAAACTTCTTCTTGATGTATTTCTTCTCTGCAACTCTCCTTCTTTTTTACTAGGATCAATTACATGTGATTTGTCTTCGCCAGTGACCATTCCCATGTCCTGTGCATAGCAGTAGCAGCTCCGGCTCTATTTAGTAGTTGATATCTTTCACACATTCTTGCCAAGTTGGTCCATCTTTGACGGTTTTGCAATGTTGTAATTGTTGTACGACGTGGGTATCTTGTGGTGCAAAAATTTCTTTCGCAAATGGCTGTGTGCAGAACTATTTGTATTACTATTAGAATCAGAAATAAAGGAAGAGTGTTGTTCTCAACTTGATGAAGCATATGTAGATGTTGGACGGGAAAGCGGTCGGGCATGACAACTAAATTTTAAATCTGATGATGTCAGTGGAACGACATCATCTACACACATACGTTTACGTTTGGTCCTCTGACCTTTATAAAATGCATAATCTTCTGTTGCCATTCTCAAACAATTTCGCATCTCCATTTGTCTTCTTTGCTATTCATCAACACAGTAAACATTAAAAAGATTATTCATGTTTTGTAACAATGAAAATTTCATTTTCTTGTATGCCTCTGAGTCTTTCTTGGAAATCCAGTAATTTTGCTGAAGGTTGTCATTGTTTCCTGTATTTTAGTTGCAATGGTATAATGATGCTCTGGGTAGACATTGCACCATACCCATCTATCATGCAGTTCATGAACAACTTTTCTTGCAGCACTCAGTGTCCTAAAATCAGGAAAAATTAGCTTTGGTTCAATCACTTGTTTATTTGTTGACAATTCTCCTAGAGGAAAAGAGTTAGCAGCTTTGAAAACTTCTCCACAACGCAACTTTTTCATGACAGCACCAGAATAGACTATTTCTCTTGTCAACATTATTTTTTACTTTCAACAATATTCTTATTGAAACAAAGAAAGAGCTTGTTGTTAATCAGTAATCTTGCAACAGCAAACGTAGACACTAAAGCTTATTGACAAGACTATAGAAAATATCTTAAATTTAAATCTGAGAAAACAAAAAAATACTTTAGAAACTGTGTATGTATAAGCATCAATCGAGTGTTGCCAATAAAGTTTTAAGTAATAACTTTTCATGATACTGAAGCATTTCTGCGCCTTTTATAGCACTACTGAGTGCCTATGTCTGTTGCATTCAGTTTTTTTGTATTTTATGGATGATATCTGCTGTATGACATATCCAAAGATGCACATTAGTAATACAAGAAACCCCCGGTGATAAATTAAACCAACTTAAACTTACCTAATCATTAACAATAAATCTAGAAGTCTTGCAAATGCCAAATATGGCCCTCACTCCATATACTGAAATGCATGATTTTCATCAAAAAGTTGTTTTTTGCTTATAACGTTTTTCAAATCATTTTAGACAGAAAGTTTCTTTTTAAAAAGATATGAAAGTCGTGTTTCTGCATCTTTTAAGCCAAACACTAGCTATCTAGGTCAACCAGTTCTGGAGATATGGCCAAATTAGCAATTTGTTTCTCGTTCGGCAGATGTGCACAGCCACTAGAGGGTGAACCAACCTAAAATTAGTTCCTATGTCATTCACTCCATATTTGAGAAAAAATATAAACACCACTTTTCAAAATTCAAAAAGTTTTATTTTTTACCACACCCGAACTTCCATTATGCTGGAACATGCAAAATTTTAAATGACAACATCAAAAGTTATTTTCCCGGATTGTGTATGAGTTTTTGATTCATTAAGAGTTTGAGATTTTTTGAGAAAGTAAAAGGATTGAAACTTCTTGAAAAGTTATTGAGAGTTATTTTTACGCAAAAGCAAAGACTTGAAGTTTACGGCATTTTTGTTTGAAATATTTTTTGCAACCAGCAAAATCCAAAAAATTTTTTTATAATTTCAAAATACTTCAACCAGACAAAACTATGAAAAAAATTTATTATGGCTTAGTTAGCTGAAACAAACTTTTCTAAAAAAAACAATTTTGTCAGCATTTTACTTTCTTTGAACTCGTTACTCAATTTAAAAGAAAATACTTTTCATGACTTCTCACGCTTTTTGTATAAATTCGATTTACTTCCTCATCCATTAAGATATGAGCTTCCGTGTAACAAAAAATTTTTTAAAGTAGCTAATCAAATTTGTGTTGATAAATAAATTTTTTATTAAGTTGCTTGATGAAGTTAAAAAATCTTTTTGTTGCGAGTGGAGACTTAGTTTTTCGAAAATTATCAAAAACTTTTTATTGAAATTAACAGTTTTTCAATGGAGAAAAGTGAAATTTTTTGTATTAAGAAGAAAGGAATTAAACAGATAATATAAATTTACCATTAAACGTATTGGATATAAAAGAAAGTGTATTGTAATACTATATCCGCTACTCGACATAATAACTTAGAAAGTTGTCGAAAAGTTTCTTTATTCGGATACCCAAACGCAGAAACAAGAAAAGGTGTTTTAGTCGGCAGCATTAAACTTTAACACCAGGCCACTCAATCAAGCTTTCACACTATGTTTTGCTTTTTGATATGGCTAGCTTGCAAGACGCGCAATGTTAAAGCGCTTGATCTCTAATTTGCAGACAAAAAGTTGTACGTTCAAATCTCGTTTAAGTCTTGTGTTAGTGATCAATTGAAGCAAAAAAATTTTTTATTATAGCCACATTTAAAATCTTTAAAAATTTTATTAGAAACGTTCCACATGAAACAAATTTCAATCGCAATCTATTACCTTTCCGTTTACATCATAATAGAAAGCTTTGATTTGTTTTTGCAAATCAAGAAGGTAAAACATACCCAATAAAAAAATTTCTCGTTTAAAACTTGTGTTTTGCTATTGAATTTAACTGTTTTTAAAGAAGAAACAATTTCTTTTACTTTTAATTTTGACAAATTTCAACTTTGTTTGCAGTTTGTAGTTTATATGGAAAGCGAATATCATGAGAATTTATTTGCTTCTTTTTTTAATTTGTTCCTTTTCCTTTGAAAAAGTTGATTTATTAATTGCTAAAAAAATTTTTTCTCAAAAAAGAAAAGCAAAGTATGGTATTTCCTTAAAAAACAACCGATTACAATTGGAGGTTTCAATTTTCAAACCAAAATAAATCCACATAAAATTGTAAACATTTGAGCTAATACATCTCTTTTAATAATTGGAAGTTTTAACATCCAATCATTTGGTACAAGAAAAATGAACAGACCTGATGTTGTTGATGTCTTAGTGCAAGTAAAAAATTAAATATTATTGTTTTTTTTAGTTCAATTTTTGATCTCAATATCAATAGTGTCTCAATATACCAATAATTTTGTTTAACGTAACAATTTTTTTGTGTGTATAACCAATTATGTCGAGCCTATTGGAAGATATCAATATCCAAATCCTTACAATTTGTACGATAGACTGCCGTTCGTTGTTAATTTTCGACGTTTAGGTTCATTAGCTACATAGATTTGTAGATAACAACAATTGTATATCTGAAATAAAAAGTTTTAAATAAAACAATAAAAATGTGAATCTGCAAATTGTACATTTCAAAACACACATCTATAGCTTGTTCGTCCTGTTTACTTTTTGTTTCTACTGTTAACTTTATAAATGCTCTAAATTTTCATTGATTCATGTTCAAAGCATGAAGATTTATTTTTCAATATTAAAAATAATGAATAAATGTATTTATGACAACAGTCGCTTTAATTTAGTTTAATTAGATGATTTGATAAGAACTTTATAAAGAACATAAAAAATGTTTATTTATTTACTTAAATAGCATATTTTTACAAATGAAATTAATATAGGTGTAAAAAGTAAAGTTTTTAATTATCTTGCTATCCATGCCAAACCTGCTCGAGCAGTTGCGGAAATTGACGGTTTGGTTGATGTTTACGACAGTATTTCTTCGTGCTTTGGACGGGTAAGAAATTTTTAGTTTTCTATTAGACAAACCATATTCTGAATGGCAAACTTTAAAACTCTCACTGAAAAGCGGGCTTCTTTATATTAATAGTTTAATTTTGAAGATTTGCTACCAACAAGGAAGTGGACCACTGGAATAAATTACACTACTGAAGCTCTGGCTTTTCATAAAGCTAGATTTAGCTATTTTTCAACCTGGTGGCAAACTCAAATTTCATATACAAAATAAAAAAGAATAACAATTTTTAACGTTTTGCAGAGTCTTACTAAAATAATTTGTTGGTTGATTATTTTACAAATTAAATAGTTTGAATTTTTTTATTGCAAATAGCTATCTTTTTGTTGGGCTCAAAGAGAGATGGGTACCATCTTAACTTTCAAGAAAGTAACCTAATTTTGATTTTTAAGATTATTTTTATTATGGTGTTTTTTGATTTTGGTTAAAAATTATTTTTATTTTGGGTGCTCTTGATATTGATTGTCATATTGATATTGATTGTCGATTGTAAAAAACGAACCAATTTGTATTAATCCAAACTTTTATAAAGGGCATATTGTGATTTGTAGTACAATCATGGATAAGCATTGAACATTTTTTTTTGCGTTTTAGTGATATTGATTTATTTCATTTTAACAATGATATTAATTAGATTATTTAGTGCTAGCAGAATTTTATTTAAATATTTTGGATTTTAAAAACAATCCAAGCACAGATTTAATACAAAAATTAATCAATTTTAAAAAAGGTCTAAGTTTTTATATTAGTAAAAAGTTAATTTTAACCTTATTGAATCTTTACAAACCTGTTTTATTTTGACAGCCTTCTGTATATAATATTTTTTACGGTTTGTTTTTAAATTAAGACTCTTACAAATAATTTCTGATAAAGAAAATCTATTACGTACCCTAAAAAACAAAAATTGAGATGTAGAGCCAAGTCCAAATCAAACATCGAAGTCCACGTCTACAAGTAAATCAAAACAAATTTTAAAAACAAAGAGCTCTTTTACCTCTAAAATGCATGCACCAGAGCCAATCTGGTTCAGATACACAACAGAATTTAAAACAAGAATAAGTTGTTTTACCACCCCAACTACTTCGGAATCCAGATGAAATAATGACTGTGGTGGTGTTGAGCCATCATAGTGTTATCTAAAACCGTTCATATTTCTTAAACCTCTTTCTTGTTGTGCCGAGGTATAGGAAACGTGAAAATAAAGTTGTATACTTTGAATCAAACCCGGTATATTGGCTAAACTAGCAAGAAGCGATATGTTTCAATGGAAGCCAATGGAAACTCTAACAATAATTTGTAAATAGTTGAACTTGACCGCCCAGATAGCCCTTTCTGGGTTCAATCATCATAGATTATGATCCCAGATTCAATCATCATGAAAAACACTGGGCGGATTAATCGGGTCTTGATCTCGAATGTGTAAACAGATCAGGAAAAACTTGTTTGACCCCGTTCCTGATAATACAAAAATCAATTTCCTGAATTCATCAGACAAAACAGGTTAACAGTTCTAAAACTTTTCGTCTGCCTTGCCAGATCTGACAAAGATTTGTTTTTACTGGTATTATATCGAACCGGCGCCTGGTTTTGTAAGTATCTAATCCATTTTCGTGGGCGGATTCAAGTTTTTTTAGGATGAGACGGATTAGTTTGGGATGTAAGGTAAAATTTTACTATAATATAAGGATTTTCTTTAAAAATCAAGTTAGAAAAACTATTCCAGGTGGTTTTTACTATGAGGGATCAATAAAACGATTTGTTTTTAGTGTTTATTTGATGTAAAATGATAAAATGATAAAAAACATTTAAATGTCAAGGGAAGACAAAAAACATTGTAACGTCAAGTGAAAACAACCCAACTTCGCATGTCATTTTAGATAAAAACAACCTGGAATACTTTTTAGTTCTAACTTAATTTTGTAGTTACTACAGTTTTACTGGAGTAAAACTTTAGAATAAAAGTTCTTTTGAAATATATAAACCTTTTTTCTGTAAGCAATTTAAAATTTATTTGCTAAATTTCTATTACATAATTACATAATCATACTCTATTACTTATATTCTGTTACATTTATAAGTCTTTAATTTGAGAATAACATTTACACTTCTTTGTCAGAGGGTAGATGCAATTATTTACATCGTATAAGTACTGTATATAAAATGTCATTCTTAAATAAATTTGCATTTGTACCATTAAATAGCCTATTTATTGCTATTATTATTATTATTATTTTGTGCAAAACATACATATAGCTCAGTGCTAACAAATATATATTTAAAACAATGGTGCATTTTATTTGATTAAATTTTTTTTTACAAAATATTACAATTTTTTGTAATTGTATGTATTACTGTATTAGAATGTGTTTTTTTTAACTGTTTTGTGTGTATTTGTTTTTCTCTTTTTTATTGCTTTATTCTCAATTTATTTTTACTTATGTATTAAAAAATGGCAGTTTTTGGACTAAATGACCATTGAAGATCTTTCATTCTCTTGTCTGTTTAACAAAAACAAGAACCAATTTATATTTGGTTTTATCATAATTTTTTTTTAATTGCTTTATGCATTTATTGAAAAAAATTATTTGTTGACCAAACAAAAATAAACTCGTTGTTGTTGTTGTGCTGTTGTTGTCCTTGTTGTTGTTGTTGTTGTTACGCTCTCTCAAAAAATCTATTAATTTAGTGATTCAGCCCACTTAGCCCTTTCTGATGGATCCATCTATAATTTTCTGAAAAAAAATTCGTTGGGGCGTCTAGATCTCTGTCTTTTTTGATTTGTATTCCCTGATTCAATTAATTGATCATGCAGTGTTTGGTATGGACCCTGGAGAGCATCAGGAAAATCCAAGATCTAGAGCAGGGTTTTTGAACCTTTTTGCCTTTGCGTAACCCTTAAAATAAATAAATATGTAAAATAAACTGCATGTGTCAATAAAACCCTTGGAAAAAACATTTACGTATTTGATATCACTCACTTAATGAGTCAATCAATGAGTTACTTAATACTTGAATTAGTCACGTATAGTTCTGTCTATTGAGTGGACACTGACCACTGAAGGCGGTTTCACACTGGAGCCGTACAGTTATCACTAATTATATTCCCAATGATTGTTATATTATTTTCTTTATAACATAATAGGTTAGATAGGATGATGACTGTATTACGATAGTACAATAACCAAGAATATGTTGCGCGTGTTTCGTTACATTACATTTATGAAATTAATTAAAAAATTAAATGTTCGTTAGCTTATACCGTTTGTTCTCATGGAACTTTTAGAGACCTTTTGCGAGCCTCAAAGTTCTGGGTAATCCTGGTTAAAATACGTTCATCTAAACATTAATCGTGTTTATTTTTCGAAAACTATCAAGTTATCTATCTAAGCTTGTCATTTCCGCGGCTCAGGGCACAAACAATAAATAAAATACGGAGTAGGACTACTTCAAACGTACATCTACATTTTGCATTTTAATTTCCATTGCTATGCTTTTTAAGTGAGCTTGCCTGGGTAAGTTAGGGTCAAGCAATTAGCCTATAGTCTGATTTTGGTGTTTTCTTGCACATATTCTCACTCTTTTATTGAGTTTCGAGTGCTGTACTTCTGAACAAATTTCAACCACATTATTTCCAATTGTTCTACATCGGGTGCCTCAAGTCATTGAAGATGAAGGTTTTAGGTGACGAAACTCAAAGTACAAAACCTTTAGGTATATTGAAGTTGTTTAAATTAACATTTGTGCGGAAAATACGCTATTTGCAATTGTCCGAAAATATTTATTTTATAAGGTTGATTATTACTCTTCTCAATAAATACTTAACCCCAACCCAAACTTTAACCTTAATCCTAAACCCTATTGTTTGTAACATCTTGGTTCTTGTTTTTGAATAATTTTCATACAGCTGTTTTCGAACATTGCTTTTTGAGCAATGTCCGGATACGATTTTGCACATATGCCGATTTTTAATTATACAACGCTTTTTGTTTGCAGAGTTTTGTTAGCAAAGATATACGAGTACAGCAAAAATAATTTTAAATAAATATTTGAATTTTGATGGTTTTTAAACTTTATAGCTTTTACGCATAAACCGGAGACGGTTTCAGCTTAAAAACTTGTATTTACAAAAGCACATTTTTCACACAGAACCAACAAAAATTATTCAATCTACATTAAAGATATCACGTTATTTTACTTTTTATGCGCGATTTACATAAAAAAATTTTAAAAAACCATAATTTGTTTCATGAAAAAAATAGGCAAAACATTAATCTTTACTGTACACAACCGATTACAATATAAAGGTTCGAAACTAATCAAAATCTGTAACAGACCTAAAGTTATGTTTGAGCTTTCTTCTGTTTTTCTAATTGTGTAAATTGGTTTTTGTCTTAAAACACTTTGATTTATTAAAATTAACTTGTTCAACATTTAAATCATGAATATTTTAAATTGAATGAAACAACCTAAAACACAAAATATTTTGTGCAGAATACCATTCTCGGTGGGGATTTCAATGCTGGTTGCAGATACGTACGTTGCAACGACTGGCCCAACATTCGGTTGCAAACTTACCAACGATTTACTTGGCTCATAAATGGAGATGCTGACACAACTGTTGCTTACAGCAGATGTCCTTATGACAGGTATAATACAGTAGTAAAGATTTAGTTTTGGCAAAACTTACAATTATTCAAAGTCGTACAGCTGAGCTAGTTTTGATAAAACGTGAAGCGCTTTTTAGAGTTTAGTAAACTAAATTTTTTATAAATTCCGTCTACTTTAAGTTTTAATGACTTTTCTACCTAAGTATATTTGTACACAGACTTGTGGTTGCTGGAAATGGAATGAAAGATAATTCTCGCTTCGCTGGAGTGTTTAATTTTACAAATGAGTTTAATTTGAACCACATCCAGGTACGAAATTATTCGAAATTTTTTACTTAGATAACCAAAATGCAACCTTTTTATAAGTAAAGCTGTAATTGTTTAAAATAAATTTCTTCCCTAAAATCTGCAAACCCTTTTGAATATTTATAAAAAGTTTTTAAAGAGTTTATAAATATCTTGAATCGATAATACGTATAATCATTCATTAATCATGTTTATCATTTCTATTTATCCTCTTGACTCAAGGAAGAGCGTTGAAAGCGTTTTATATTTAAGGCAACTGTCAAGCTTGCTTTTTGAAGATGTCAAGTTGATGCTTTCCGATTGCCATTTTTCATAAAATTTTATCAATCTTCCCTATATAGCTTGTCCACTTTCCGATTCACAATTAGCCATTTGACTCAAGCAAATAAAATTTTTGCTCTTAAATTGTATATTGTAAAACAATATGTTTTATTAGACATTAGTTTTACGAATAAAAGTCCTTTCTGTTATATTTTTATTTTTTATTTTTATCTCTATATTTATCCTCCTGATCCGCAGGAAAGTGACGGAGGTGCTAATACATAGGGTAGGCAATTACCCCGACCTGCTTCCGGAGATACCAAGATATTGCTGTCCGCTTGTAATATAATAGAGATATGACTGTAATTTAGAACTGCTTGCCAAGATCACCAAGCAGGGGAAAGTGCCGTAAAGTGTCTTTCCCAAGGACACAACAGAATGGAGCGAGTGAGTTTTGAACCGAGACTGTGTTGGTCACGAGCTTGGTGCTTTAACCACTCGACCACGCTGCCGACACACATAAATAGAAGTCCAGTTAAAATGTTAAAAAACAATGATTTAAAAAATGAGATCTTTGACAAATTAGACAAGTTTAATTTGCCAAAATATAAGTCTGTTGCATACAGTAAATATAAAAAGTTTCTTTTAAAATTTGTTAAATTATTTAACTTTATAGTGAAATAATTTTAACTTTAATATACCTGTATATTGATATATATAACTTTAACTTTAATATATTTGTTAATTTTATAGTTTTGTTATTTCATTGAATTTGACTGGCTATTTTAAAATTGTTTGTGCACTTTCGAGTCATTTTACTTGAGTCAGATGGTAAGAAGCTTCCAAAAAGAGTCGTCTACACCTAAAAAAAGTCATAATCTTCAATGGCTGGCTTAAAACTATTCAAATAAATCAATGAACAATAAATTAATAAAACTCAACTTCTTTAGAACTTCTCAAACTTTTAATGACTACATGCAAAATAAAAAATTAGAAGAAAGCTAATGCAAATCAATTTTTTTAGTTTTTTAATAAACACTTTTTGGCTTTTGATTACAGTTAAAGGCTTTTGCTGATTCAGTTACAAATTGTTTTTATCTTTTACAACGCAAGTTATGTGGAATTCAATGTCTCGAATTTTTCTTTATAAAATTTTCATCAATTTCATATGTTTTGCAAATATTGAAAAAAAAAAGATATTTTGGCAAAGTTTTGGCAAATGATATTTTTAAAAAATATTTCGACTGAAAGCAATATGTTATTTCCTAAATTCAGCCTTTAATAAAATCACTTCACTAAAAATGTACTCGAGCATTTAAACCCGTGGTTTTCAAACTTTTCGACACTTTGATCTCAATTTGAGTAAAAAATGTTCTTTCGAGTCCTTAATCGAGTACACCATAGGTGGCCAAACTCTTAACCATCGCGGGCCGCAATCGGTTTTACAATCAAAGAAACGATCTTTATTTTTTTGTTCTTCACTTGATTTTAGTGCTTAATTGATAAAATATTAACTTCTTTGATAAAAAGTTTTTGAACAATAAATTTAGTTAAGATGAGATAAAAACGTCTCACTTTGATCCACCGTATATTTTGCCACAATTGGTTTAGAAATCAAAACGATGACTTTTTTCTTTGGTCTTAAACTAATTTAAGGTTCAAAACCAAATTTCAACTAAACTTCCAATTAATTTCTACTAATACAACTTTCAACTAATTTCTTTAGCGGCTTGAGCAGCCTTAGAAAACACTTTTTCAACCAATATAACATATAATTAAAGTAAAAAATATTTTTTTTGGTTGTATGAAACTGTGTTAAGAAAGATGATATATGTACTAAAAAAACATAGATGCATGAAAGTGAAGACCCTTTTAGATGTGGAGAAAAACTGGAAAAAGATTAAAAATAAAAAAGGTGTTATCTTTTGTAACCATACGCTACATTTTTTTGTTTAGTACCGTTGATTTATTGCTCGTGTAGACCAAAACAGACATTCATTGACCCCCTGATTTTTTCATTAAATTCCATTTGACCCTTGCTTGCGATATCAACCACTCAAAAAACCAGTGATTAAAAGCTAAAATTAAAACAAATAAAAAGCATATTCTTACTTGACTTTGTTTAAACTTTTTCTTTTATTTAGATACACTTGTTTTTATTTTTGCCTTAATAATTCGATAAATCAAAGTAGCTTTCTTCAGGTAGTAATTCTCTGCAGGAGGTTTCGCGAAACCTCCTGAAGAGAGCTAGATGAAAACCTTCGAGTTTTTCAAAACAGCCTTTTTTAAGGCTGCTTAATTAACAAAAGAGCTTCAAATGAAACATTTGCTTTTAAGAGCTATTTTAAAGTTTTGTACAAACAAAAACTTTTTAAACCAATAGAAATTAATTTAAGACAAAGTAGAGTTTAGCAGCAATAATTTATTTCTGAAAGTTGAGAAATTAACCTGAGGGATAAATTTATCCCAGATTAAAAAAGCCTATTTTAGAATTTTCAACAAATTATCAATCAATTAGGATTTCGTTTATAAAGTCTAAATCAGAGGTGTCCAAAACCTTTTGGAGCCGAGGGCCACTTTGACTTATCGAAAATACTGGTGGGTCAAACAAACAAAACGCCTCACTTTTTGCCCCAAAATCATAGTAATCTCCAAAAAAAATAAAAAGGTCCTCGCCTGAAATCAGTCTCAGATTTCCCACTTTTTGTCCCAAAATCATAGTAACTACTAAAAAAAAAAAAGATACAGATTTTCCACTTTTTTCCAGAAATCATATAGTGATCTCTAAAAAAAAAAAAGGTCCTCGCCTGAAATCAGTCTCAGATTTCTCACTTTTTGCCCAAAATCATAGTGATCTCTAAAACTTGAAAAAAAACAAGAAAAAAGGGATCTTCACATCAAATTTGTTTTTGAATCCTAAATTGACGGAACAGATGTCTTCAAAAAATACTTCGCGGGCCACGGGTTGGATGCCCCTGGTCTAAATCAAACTTATTATTTATTTTTCATCCTATGTTTTGAAGTTTCAGTTTGCATGCTTACGTTATTTCAGCTTCTCTTTTAAAAATGAAAGTACTCATGCCATCCAATATTATTTCTCAGCTTCCTGAGTATTTTATTCCATTATGGCTTACAAAGTGAAAGATTAGTCTACGTCAGCGGCTGATTCTATTTTCGATATTGTTTTAAAAAATTATGTGTTTTTATTTATAATGCTGATATTTTTGTTTGGACTTTCGTTTGTTTGAAATTAATTGTATTAGGTTAGAATCAGAACAACAAATATGAAGCGATTACTCCGAACTGCTTTCGCAAAAACAGCACTATTGTTGTTGTGTCAAAAAGTTTAAATGCTTTTTTTATTTTTAGTGATTCTTGTGATCGCATTTAGTAGCTTGTGTAGACTCCCAGCAGAAAAAAGCGACGCCATAAGATCAGTAAAAGTAGAACTTGTCAATAATTAAAACAATTTTCTAGGCCTATCTACAAGGCATCCAACATTCGACAAAGATAAACAGCTAGATGTAGAACTTATCTAAATAAAATCGAAAAGTTGATAACTGTTTTAATCAAATTTTACTAACTCTTAGCTAAATTACAGCTAAGTTGAATAAATGTGTCAAATACAGTAAAACTAAAAAACGTCAAACAAGTCTACTTTGAAAAAAAGATAATATAGATCATAATTCCATAATAGTTCAGAATTTCATCTTTAATATGGACAAAGAACATGTCCCCTTTGATATGCCAGCTAATCGCACCATTAAACAGGTTGTTGCTAATTTAATTCCAATTATGACAACGAAAAACGAAAAAATATTCTGTACTGTTGTTTTATCCTGTTCTTCAAGTGGATTAAAGTTGCCACTAAGGGTAATTTTTAAAAGAAAAACATTGCCTAAAGGCATATTTCCTGATGGAAGTTGTGGTGAAGGCTAATACAAAAGGATGGATGGACGAGGATTTAATGCGGGCATGGATTAGTGAAGCTTTTATTAAGAGACCGGGTGGGTTCTTCCACACATCATCTTCAATGCTTATCTACGATTCAATGCGTGCCCATCTTACCGAAACTGTAAAGTCATTAGTGAGACGAGCCAATACTGTTTTAATGGTTATCCCTGGTGGATTGACTAAGATTCTTCAACCTCGTGGTATTTCAGTCAATAGATCATTTAAAGACAAATTAAGAAAAACTTGGAAAGAGTGGATGATCTCAGGAAATCATACTTTTACTAAGATAGGTAGACAGCGAAGAGTTGATTATGTGACAATAATTGAATGGATTCTTGAAGCTTGGAACACTATCCCAACATCAACAATAATTAATGACTTTATTAAAGCAAGCATCATTAATAGTTCTGGAGTACAAGGTGAAGTAGAAAAAGAAAATCAAGCAGTAGATTCGGATGAATTGATTGATGTTAATTCTGAATATGATGAAAATTATGATGAATTCTCAGAAAACTAATAAAATAATTTGGTGAACATATTATATAGTGTTGTCAGTAGATTTTTTTAAACGGATTTATTTAAAACGGGGCTAAAGTTCTTACATTTAGTCTTTTAAAAATGCGGCTTATAGTCCGGTGCGGCTTTTCCGGCGATACGTTATTGTTTTTTTCTGGAAAAAACCGGCGGGGTGGTCTTATAATCTTGTGCGGTTTATAGTCCGGCAAATACGGTACCCTCTCCCAAAACTTTGCTTATCAGATTAATAATCAAAAGTTTATATTAATGGCAAATGCTAAAATGAAGGATAATTTTTGCGAAGCTTTGTTTTTATAAAATGTACTTTCACAGGAATTTGCGTGGCGTTTCCTGAAATTACCTTTTGAAACAATCAATTTGCTAAAAATCTGCTCGTGCACTCAAACCCAAAGATAAAATTAATGAGAAGCATGTACTCAAATAACTTTTTTTCTAATTAAGGTGCACCATGCGCAAAAAGCATGAAAAATTACTCGTACATCAAGTTACGTATTTAGACTGTTTAGACTCAAATGACACTATATGCAAAATAAAAATTACTTTTAACGTTGCAAACGACTGCTTCCAAAAAAAGTTTTTAAACTAACTTAAATCAATCTACTTTTTTCAATGAAGTACAAGATACGGATAAAGACAAACAATAGAATATAAGAAATTTAGAAATAATTTCAACATTATCTTTTACAAGAGCGTTGCTGCGTGAGCCTAAAATTCGGTAAGTTAACGCTCCGAATAATCTTTTAAATCATCAACAATGATGATGATTAAAAATAGATTTATCCATTTTCCGTTTTCTTATTAAATTAAAAAAAGCAATCAACTCAAAGTAAAACTTTAATGTTTATTTTAAAGTTACTGCAAGTTCTGCAAGTAATTTATGTATCTAAAGATGGTGTACGGTGATTGTTCAAAGATGCATTTTTAGTTGCATAAGTTTTGTTTGTGGAAAATGCAACAGGTAGAAAATTTTGGTATTTATTAGAATTGGAGTAAAATTAAAATAGACTTTAATCATCTTCAGTTGTCTTAATCTGTACACTTAAACGTTTTTCATTTCATGCGTCATTCAAATGCAATTTTCACATATTAGTTCAATTCGTACACCTTTGTGCAAGCAAAAATCAAAAAAAAAATTTTCTGCAAATTATGATTATTTTTTTTTTGACTCTATTGGTTTGAAGGAATAACCATGTTTTCTTTATTTGTTTTGTTTGAATCTTTTAAGCAGAGATGCCCAACTTCGTAACGTGCTTCGTAATGCTGATGAATTGCTTGCGAATTCTTTTTGTAAGGCATTCAAAAGACCTTATTATTTTACTCCTTAATCGCTTTAAAGCTTATCAGTTTTTTCCGCTTGCTTGCTATTATTCGCTTCGTAAACAATTCGTTCCCTTTTTTAGAAAAAGCTTCTTATAGGTGAATGTCTTTGAATGCTTTTGCGCAGATGTAGAAGCTTGAAGTAAAACTTAATAATTGATAGTATAATTCCGGACGTACTAATTGTCAAACTTAAAAAATTGCAGTTTTAAATATGTTTTATTTTAATTCGTTATTTTTTCTTTCCGATTCTATTTGAATAAGATTCTATTTGAATGAGATTCTATTTGAATAAGGATTTTTAATTGTAATAAATTTAAAGTGGTTAAACTTTGTTAAACGAATATTTATGACTCAGAGTAAATTCTTATTAGTCCCCATTATAACTTTTGCGGTGTACCCCAGTTAAGAAACGATTTAAAACAAAGGTTTAAAACAAGCGGCGCATAAGAATATTTTTTGCGGCCCAAGACGCAAGTAATACGTAATGCGTCATTTGGAGTGAATTGTGACGTCATCACAGGCGCACAGGAGCACAGGCGCACTGACGTCATCACATGCGCGGTGGTGGAGAGTGGCGCTAGAGAGCAATGGCGAAAAGTGGATCCGAATCCTATTCCAACTCCTAATCTTATTCTTTATCTTATTTCAAATCCAAATCCTAATCCTAATCTTAATCCTACTCCTATTCCTAATCATATTCCTAATCCTATTCATAATCCTATTCCTAATCCTATTTCTAATCCTATTCCTATTCCTAATCCTATTCCTAATCCTAATCCTATTCCTAATCCTATTCCTAATCCTATTCCTATTCCTATTCCTAATCCTATTCCTAATCCTAATCCTAATCCTAATCCTAATCCTAATCCTAATCCTAATCCTAATCCTAATCCTAATCCTAATCCTATTCCTAATCCTATTCCTAATCCTAATCCTAATCCTAATCCTATTCCTATTCCTAATCCTATTTCTAATCCTATTTCTGATCTTATTCCTAATCCTATTCCTAATCCTATTCCTAATCCTATTTCTAATCTTATTCCTAATCCTAATCCTAATCCTAATTCTATTCCTATTCCTATTCCTATTCCTATTCCTAATCCTAATCCTAATCCTATTTCTAATCCTATTTCTAATCCTATTCCGAATCCTATTCCTATTCCTATTTTTTATTCTAATCTTATTCCTAATCGTATTCCGAATCCTAATCCTATTTCTAATATTACTACTACTTTTTGTTAGTTTACTTTGAAATGTTTGTGTTGTTGCTTAATTAGTATTTAAAACAAACAAATCGATATTTAGTTAAACTAAAACCTTGCGACTCTTTTTACTTTGGAAAGAAAAAACTAAGTAAAATAAGAATTTTTGAGCCTTGCAAAAGTCGAAATATTTGCCTCTGTGCAACAATTATACAAAGAGTTTGACAAAATTACAACATTTGCGCAATTAAGAAAACAATTGTGATAAAAAATTTGAGATCGAATTGTTGCTATGCATTGAAAAAATGGCAAAAATCTAACATAAAGTAGTTTTTTTTAGGATTTGGTTCTAAAAACTAACAAACTTCTGTGACACTTGGAAAAAACGTACACTTTTCAGAAAAAATTTTTTTAGATTTTTTAAGCTAGTGTTTCCGTAACTTTAAAAATGTAAGACACTTGAAAGAAAGATAGCCCTTTCGAAAAGTTAAGTTTTTTCACGTAAAACGAATCTACTGTTTCCATACTAAAACCTTTACAATGTGAGGCTCTTGATAAAATTTTAAATAGTGATAATTTTAAGAATTTGACCACAAAACCTCCGTGTGAAAACTGTATAAAATTATATTCATGGATCATATTGTTAATATCAATTAATGAAGTTTTTGGTTAATACGTTTATTTGGAAAAGAAGAAAACTAAAATATTTTCGGTTTAACTAGTGTCAAGCGGTCTTTTTCTAAACAATTGATGTTTCAAAGATTTATTAAGCTAGTAAAAATAAAAAATTTGGTTTAACTTGAATCATTTTTACTCGGTTTGTCCTAATGATTACCGTTAAGTTTGGGATATGATGACTGATCGTAATTGGTTGTTAATCAACGCCCCGTGTCTAATTCAATAATTTTAAAATTTTTTTTTGGAATTAACCAATGAGTTTCTGCATAGCATTTCTTTTTAAGAAGTCGAACAATGTTACGTTGGAATAAATTAAATAAAAAGTTAGAAGAATGAATTAAAAATATTAAAAGTGAGTTGAATTTTGTTTAAAATGTAAAAACGTTGCTGTTACACCTGACTAAAATCGAGTTAAAATTATGTGTGAAAGAAGTCTTACGCTTTATTGGATATTTTACAATTTCGATTTTTAAGAGAATTGTTAAAAAGTTTTCTACAGTACTTTAAAACGTTGGTGTAAAAAACAGAAAATAAAGTTAAAAAGTCTAATTTTTAATATGCCTAGGTGGTTTCTTTTACAAGATCACTGTCCAAACCTTTTTCTCAGAGGTTAGCAACGCTCAAGATAAAAGAGTGAATTTGTTGATTTCTTACTTTATTTGTGTTTGTTACCCCAAGCAAAACCGTATCCTGAAAGTAAAATTTTAGGTATTTTTTAAAAATCCTGCTTTTTTAAAGGTTTATTTTCAGATTTCGAGCTAGTCAATAAATTTATTAAACAATTTCAGCTTGGTTTGTTTTCATTTAGACATAAGAACTATCTGTGATAGAACTTGATAGAATAAATCTTATTATATTTTCAAAAAACAACTGATTTTTCTTGAAATCGATCTTACTTACGTTGGCCTTATTTGATTTCAAATTTTATGTTAATTTTAGAAAATTTAGTTGGCAAAATGTATTTTTGATGTATTGAACAAAATGTTCAGTTTTATGATGAATTTTCTTATTAAAAGTGAAAAAATGCAAAACTTTTTAACATAAGCGATTGTTGTACTTGACTGGAGATCAAACTAAACTTAAGTCGGTGTTTTGAAATCAAATTTTTTGGGTCAAGCTTGCAATAAAATTTCTTTTTACATACAGTTGTTAAAAACTATAAAAATCAAGGTGTATCATAGAAAGTTTTTTCGCTTATTCTATTTTTACTCTGGAAATTAAAGTAACCAGATTTTCAAACTCTGATCATGAATATATCACAGTTTTAACAGGAAACGCAATACGCTATGAGCAGGATACGGCCCAAGCTTTTGTATAAGAGAGAGAGAATTTGACGCAATTATCAAAAGCATATTGTCATGCTTACAGAGATTACGGGTAGCTTTCTTATTATTAAAAGTTTACAAAAATGACCAAAAGATTAAACATATTTAGAACTGAATTCATTTTTGAAACAATTAAAATATTAACACTAGAAAGCGAATTTATACTCCATAAAAATAATAACTATGTTTGAATTTGATTTACTAAATAATAAAGAAGAAAGACGAATTTTTTATTATGAAACATCTGCTTATTGAACACAAATATCCTATCAATAAAAATTTTTGTTTAAAAGTTTTAACAATTACTTTGACTGTGAATGAAAATCAAGGTTGCCAAGAAAAAAATTGAATTTAGGTATAACAAAAAACACGGTTGCTTAGAAAAAAATTGAAGATAAGTATAATAAAAATCAAGGTTGCCAAGAAAAAATTGAGGTTAAGTATAACAAAAATCAAGGCTGCTTAGAGAAAAAATTGAGGTTAGGTATGACAAAAATCAAGGCTGTTTAAAGAAAAAAGTTTTAGAATTGAATAAAGGTATCTGAAAGTCAACTTTCTTAGGGAAAGATCGAATGCGGGTATCTAAAAATCAAGGTTGCCAAGAAAAAATTGAGGTTAAGTATAACAAAAATCAAGGCTGCTTAGGGAAAAACTTGAGGTTAGGTATGGTAAAAACCAAGGTTACCAAGAAAAATTAAACAAAGGTATGACAAAAATCAAGATTGTTAAGAAAAATTAAAGATAGGTACGACAAAAATCAAAGAAAAATATTAAACAAAGGCATGACAAAAAAAACAAGATTGTTTAGAAAAAATTGAGCAAAGGTATAACAAAAATCAAGTTTCGCTAGAAGAAATTGAGGTAAGGTATGACAAAAATCAAGGTTACCAAAAAAATTAAACAAAGGTATGACAAAATCCAAGGTTATTTAAAAAAGGATGAAGGTAGACGTGACAAAAATCAAGATTGTTAAGAAAAAAATTAAAGATAGGTATGAGAAAAATCGAGGTTGCCAAGAAAAACTTAAACAAAGTTATGAGAAAAATTAAGATTGATTAGAAAAAATTAAACCTAGATATAACAAAATCAAGGTTGCCAAAAAAAAATTGAAGATAGTTATAAAAAATAAAGGTTTTTCCAGAAAAAGTTCAACAAAAGTGTAAAAAAATCAAGGTTGTTAGAAAGTTTTGAAGATATTTATGATAAAAATTAAACTAAGGCATGACAAAAAAACAAGATTGTTTAGAAAAATTTGAGCAAAGTTATAACAAAAATCAAGTTTGTCTAGAAGAAATTGAGGTTAGGTACGACGAAAATTAAAGTTACCAAGAAAAATTAAACAAAGGTATGACAAAATCAAGGTTGTTTAGAAATATTAAACAAAGTTGTAACAAAAAACAAGGTTGTCAAGAAAAAAAAAAAAAATGAAGAAAGTTATAACAAAAATTAAGATTGTTTAGGAAAAAATGAACAAAGGTATAATAAAAATCGAGGTTTATTAGAAAAATTGAAGATAGTTATGACAAAAAACAAGGTTGCCAAGAAAATTTAAACAAAGGTATAACAAAAATCAAGGTTTTTTTAGAGAAAAAGTTTTAAAATTGAACAAAGGTATAACAAAAAATCGAATTTATCTAGAAAAAAATTGAAGATAGGTGTAACAAAAACCAATGTTGACTAAGAAAAAATTTTTGAGAAAGTGAACATAAGTATAGCAAAAATCAAGCTTGCTTAGAAAAAATTAAAGATAGATATCTAAAAACCAATATTGACAAAAGAAAAACTTTTAAAAATTCAAAAAGTTTTAATAAAATTATGGTTGACAAGGAAAAATTCTGAAAATTCAACAAGGACGTAACAAAAATCAAATTTGTTTAGAAAAAATTGAAAATTGGTGTAACAAAACCAAGGTTGCTTTGAAAAAATTGAAGATAGTTATAAAAAATTAAGATTGATTAGAAAAAATTAAACGAAGTTATAACAAAAATCAAGGTTTTTTTAGAGAAAAAAAGTTTTAAAATTGAATAAAAGTATTTAAAAACCAAACGTTTTTAGGGAAAAATTGAGAAATTGAACATAGATATAACAAAAATCAAGACTAAGTTTTGTAATGCACAAAGAAACCTATACAAACAATCCCGGTAAAAACCTAGGGAATTCTCCATGGGGAAAACTGTGTATTGTCCTGACTTGTCCAAAACTTGCCCTTTGTGGAACATATTTTGGCAGGTTTTTTTTCTATGGAGCGCTTAAAAACAGGAAAAGTTTTGACTTTATTGCTTTAAAATCTTGCAGAATGTCTTGAAATAATCTTATGTCTTGTTTTGCAGTCTTGGGTAGAAAGCGAACTCAGAATTATCCACTTTCATAGAGTTAGGATTTACACTGTCTTGGGTGGGAATCAAACTCAAGACCGCTGTTTTTCTTAGGGTTAGGATTTATATTATCTTGGGTGGGAATCCAACTCAGGACTACTAATTTTCTTACAATTAGGGTTTATACTGTCTTTGGTGGGAATCAAACTCAGGATTACTGACTTTCTGGGTTTAGGATTTACACTACCTTGAGCAGGAGTCAAACTCAGGACCACTGACATTCTTAGGATTTGCATTTACAGCTTCGCTGGCTTGGTGGGAGTCAAACTTAGGACCACTGACATTCTTAGGATTTGGATTTAAAGCTTTGTTGTCTTGGGTGGAAATCAAACTCAGGAGCACTAATTTTCATAGGGTTAGATTTGAAATTTTACACCTGTCTTGGGTGGGAATCAAACTTAGAACCACTGTCTTTCTTAGGGTTAGGGTTTCTACTGTCTTGGGTAGGAATCAAACTCAGGATTACTGTTTTTCTTAGGATTAGGGTTTATAGTGTGTTGGGTGGGAGTCAAACTCAGGACCACTGTCTTTCTTAGGGTTAAGATTTATACTACATTGAGCAGGAGTCAAACTCAGGACCACTACCTTTCTTAGGTTAACGATTTACAGCTTCGCTGTCTTGGTTAGGAATCAAACTCAGGACCACTGTTTTTCTTAGGGTTAGGGTTTCTACTGTCTTGGGTAGGAATCAAATTCAGGATTATTGACTTTTTTAGGTTTAGGAATTATACTGTCTTGGAAAGAATTGAACTCAGGACCACCGTCTTTCTTAGGAAGAGGAATAAGATTAGGATTAGGAATACGATTAGGAATAGGATTAGGAAGGGGATTAGAAATAGGATTAGGATAGGATTAGGAATATGATTATAATTAGGATAAGAAATAGAAATAGGATTAGAATTCGGAATAGGATTAAAAAGCGGATTATAAATAGAAATAAGATAAGGAATAGGAGTAGAATTAAAAGTAATATTAGAAATAGGATTAGGATTCGGAATACGATTAGGAATAAGATTAGAATAAAAAATAGGAATAGGAATAGGATTAGGAATAGGATTAGGAATAAGATCAGGAATAGGATTAGAAATAGGATTAGAAATAGGATTAGGAATAGGAATAGGAATAGGATTAGGAATAGGATTAGGAATAGGATTAGGAATAGGATTAGGAATAGGATTAGGAATAGGATTAGGAATAGGAATAGGATTAGAAATAGGATTAGAAATAGGATTATGAATAGGATTAGGAATATGATTAGGAATAGGAGTAGGATTAAGATTAGGATTAGGATTTGGATTTGAAATAAGATAAAGAATAAGATTAGGAGTTGGAATAGGATTCGGATCCACTTTTCGCCATTGCTCTCTAGCGCCACTCTCCACCACCGCGCATGTGATGACGTCAATGCGCACTCGCCACCACCGCGCATGTGATGACGAATTTTGTAATAACAACACGACAAGGGCCTGTTTCGACCTAATTAGATCTCATCAGGTGTGTATAATTACGTACATATATAAGACAAATAGTTCGACACTAGTATAATAATAATATACTGTAAAGTCATATATGCATGCAGTCTTCAAACTTTCTAGCGTACTTCTCGGAAAAGAATTTCTGCTTCATAAAAATCAAATAGTGTTTTCTCTGGTCCCATGAGGGTTTTTAATCTGTTTACAAGTGGCCTTTCTACAGCTCGAAGCTTGGGTGACTGAAGATTTTTGCTGACGACGACGGGTATATATACGCTAAATTATAAAGTCTTAGGGGAAGCAAAACAAAGTTACAGTATATAGTTAACCACGAATGCACAAAATTTGGTGATGATTACAACTTCGAAAATCAAAGATGAAAAACAAGTTTGCTAAACTAAGTTGAATCAATCGTAGTCGCGTACAAGATGGTACCTTATAAGTTAAGTGATTAGCGCTGCCGCATTCACGATCAATTTGTTACTCTAAGAGCTTTTTAATGAGCGCCATCTGTTCATTTGTCTATTTGTATTTGTATTTCTATTTGTCTTATATATGTACGTAATTATACACACCTGATGAGATCTAATTAGGTCGAAACAGGCCCTTGTCGTGTTGTTATTACAAAATTCGCAATTGTACTATATATGTTATCTTTAGTTTTGGAGTTTCTTTTTGAACAGATGGCGCTCATTAAAAAGCTCTTAGAGTAACAAATTGATCGTGAATGCGGCAGCGCTAGTCACTTAACTTATAAGGTACCATCTTGTACGCGACTACGATTGATTCAACTTAAAAGTCTTTTCAAAACATGATTCAAATTTTGAAAGTTATTCGTAAAAATTTGCTTTATAGATTTAAGTCATAGCTAATGTCTCGACTTGTTTTGCAACGATTTATTGAGAAATATACTTTTTGACCAATCTTTGAGAAAATGTGTTAGTGCTTTTTAACACTATGTAATTAACATTGTTATATTAAAGAAAAAGCAAAAAAAAAAGTGAATGACCCTTTAACAAAAAATAAAAGTAAATATTAAATACTCTACGCTCTGTAATATTAGCTGTATTAGTTTTAGAATCGTTATACGAAAATGATTACATTTTCGTGTAAAATATTATAATTTACAAAATTTTTGATTAAAGTTCGCAAAAATGTTGGCAACATTTGAGTGTAAATTTGTTTGTTTTGTGTTAAATTTTAATTTTGTTTGAACAAATTGATAAAACGTAAAAACAAATTTGGCCACAAGTTTTCTGTTAAACTTTTTAACCAAACAGTGAATTAGAACTACAAATGTGATAATTCCATAAACTCAAGAAGTATGGTCACGCAAGTAACGGTTTTTCAACTGTCACTGAAGTACGACATATCGCATGACTTAAATAAAAATTTTACTTTTGATGTCTTGACAAATAATGTGTTATAATTATACTAATTTCGAACTGGTATAAGACTATGTAGTCTTTTTAGATAAATATTTGCCGAACTGTAGTCAGCAGAAAACTTTTCAAAGATTTTGCATATATTGTACCAACTATGTTATAAAAACAATAAAATTCGCTACAAAATGTAGTTCAGATAATTTGTGCTTGCTTGTAAATTACAATTTTTATCTGGTATTTTGCCTAAAGACATAATTTTACTTATAAATCTTGATATAAGAAAGCTTTATGTGTCAAACTTTTTGGTCTAAAAAGACGATAAGACAAGAGAATAATTTATTGAAATGTACAGTGCAGTTAAAATTACACCTCTACGTTAATACGCTTGTACCTTTAAAAAATTAGAATCGTAGTTTTAAAATAACAAAGCATCGTTTTTTAAAACAAGAATCAAATTCATTGACGCATATGCTGAGAGCAAAGTGGGTGACACCATGTACTTTTTTCATCAGACATGATACCGAGAAGTTTGCCTGATATAAACTACGTGTTGAAAATTGTTTGAAAAACGTATTGTTTTGCTGATTTTTGAGGTATAATGTTCTAATATAAAAGATTTATGATGTTAATTTTTTATCACGAAATTACATGTAATTCAATAGGTCACAAGCTGAAAAAAGTTGTTGGAAAAGTGATATTGTTTTGCAAATCGACTGATTTTTCGATCAAGAAGGTTTCAACTTTAAAAAATCTTTGCAATGTTCATAATGTTTACTGTTTTTTTTTTGCAGTGAAACGCAAAATTAGATGTAAAATCACGTGTTGAACCAGTGCAATCTTAGGCATAATTTAATTTTGCAAAATAGGTTTTGAAATAATTAAAAGATTTTCTTACCAAATACTTCTTTTATTAAAAGTTGTAACCATTATTTTCTTGTTTTCAAAGTCGCAAAAATTATAAAAGTTTTACGCTTTGTTAAAGAGTAACTTCTTGACTTGAACAAAATTTTTACTTGAAAAAAGCAACAATGAAATCATTTTGAGGTTAGAAAAACTTAAAGAAATTGTGTCAATCATTCTGCAACATAAAAAATGCAACTTTTTTGTATTGACAGGTCAGGCGGTTTAAAAATTGTGAGAGACGCAATAGTTTTTATGAGACGAGCCTAAATATTCTTGGTTTGTTTTTTTTTTGGGAGTAGTTTTCAAAATAATCTTGGAATAAAAAAAAAAACGTCTTTACTTTGTTTCGTAAAGAGATAGTTTAAAAACAGATTAACCGATATTAAGAAAAAGTGCATTGTTTTCAAACGACTAATCTATTGTATCACTTTTAAAATAAAAATTGAGTAAAATGCAAACAAAGAAATCTGAAACCGTGCAAAATAATGTTGAAACGTTTTTGTCCCTGTTTAACAACACCGTTTATGCTCTAAACAATTCATACTCGGAAGCTTCGAGGTTTGAAAAATTATAATATTTACGAAAAAACTTTAAAGATTCGAGTCAAAATTAAAAAATTAAATCCATGTTGCTTTTCCACAAAAATCTGCAGCTGACGTTCTGTTGCTGGTATGCAGATAAAAATTGAAAAACTTTAAAGAACAGCGAAAAAAATCTAGAATAAAGTACTGTACAATTTTGTAGGATTCTGTCGTTTTTTTTGTGTTTAAAGAATTTAAAATAATGTAAATTTTTATCTAAAAGTTTCAAAATATGAAACGGTAAGTTCACAATTGCAGACTTTTTAATAGTTTTTGAAAGTATAAGCAATATAAAAATTTTTAATTATCTTGCAAGCTCTATCCACAGTTGACGTTTTAGAAACGCGTTCACGGTTTTTTGTTTGGATATTTTGCAGCTTCTCGATTAAAAGCTACAGAATGTCAGACTTTGATTGTCAAACAGATATGATTTAAATCTTTTACACCATAGTTTTAAGAACTTAGCAGAAATACCAGTGTGAAAAATGTGTAAACATATATTTACTGTCAATGTACTTTATTTTACACGGTTAAAACATTTTTAAAAATAGAACCATAACACATTTAACGATTCTGGTTTTGTTAGAAACACATTGTTTGAGATGCGTTTTCTATTTTGATGTTTCTCACTCGAAGAACAAAAGCATGTCTTAAGCTCTCGTGCAATTACCATTGTTTGACGCGGATTGTTTCGGACAAGTTTTGAGTGCACAACCAACAAGAATAAATGTCTTGTATACAGGTCCAGCAAAATATCATGTGTCCACAAGGCATGCAAACTGCGTCTTTTTCCTTGCTTTTACATTTCATGCATTTGTCTTCTTTCTTTATGTCCAAAGCAAGGTTGAGTAGCTCTTGGCAATTGGAGAAGTTGCAGTTATTTTTTCCATTTGTTGCAAAAGAGCATAACAAATCTTGGTGTCTTCAATGCCTGTGCTTTTTGCATATTTCACGTGAGGGTCAAGCAGCATCATTGCTTCTAATCTTTGACTTCTTTCCTTGGCTGTAACTGTGCTTTGCGTTTGATTGGTCAACATGGTACGTAGCTGATTTGTTGCAGCGGATCGAATTGGATTTTCTATATTTGGTCGATGTAAACCTGGATGTTTTTGGCATACTTTTTCCACATATTTCACACCTTGTTTTTTAGAACAAATTCGCATAAAGGAAATCATTTTGCATGCTCGTACCACGGGTTGTCACGCAGTTTCCAGTGAAATAATTGTCCTCCACAATAGAAACAGCTGACACGGTCACCAGAACCCATACAATAAAATTCTGCGTCAACCAGTTCATGCGGCGTTGGACTTTCCTGATCATACCAAGAGTTGGGAAAGGTTCGCATACGATCCTCTTTGTCACACATATGCGGTTTTTGCGGGTTTAAGCAGTGAAACATTTTAGCTTCTAACTCTCGAAAGACAGAATCTTGTGACATATTTCAATCACGAAACCAAATCACGCTGTCTTATATACACCACTTCGAATGATGTCATGCATTGCATCATGTTTTGTAACCGTTCTCCAGGAGACTTTTTCATTGTTTATATTTGTGAACTTGAAAAAAAAATCATTAGAAAGTTGTTTTGTTTGACTTTCGATAAGTAACACCTTCGTTATAAGGTTAAGTGTTTTTTAGTGGTCTGTCTTTCCAGACCCTTGTTTATATTTCTGAACTTGATAAAAATCATTAGAAAGTCGTTCTAAAATAACAGATTATACTTTTACAAGGCTTTGAACTCGTTTGACTTTCCATAAGTAACACCTTTGTTAGAAAGTTAACTGTTGTTAGTGACGTGTCTCTCCAGAGCCTTGTTTAGACTTGTAAACTTGATAAAAATCATTAGAAAGTCGTTTTAAAACAACGGATTAGAGTTTTATAAGGCTTTGAACTCGTTTGACTTCCAATAAGTAACACCTTCGTTATAAGGTTAAGTGCTTTTTATTGGTCTGTCTTTTCAGACCCTTGTTTATATTTCTGAACTTGATAAAAATCATTAGAAAGTCGTTTTAAAATAACAGATTATACTTTTACAAGGCTTTGAACTCGTTTGACTTTCCATAAGTAACACCTTTGTTAGAAAGTTGACTGTTGTTAGTGACGTGTCTCTCCAGAGCCTTGTTTAGACTTGTAAACTTGATAAAAATCATTAGAAAGTCGTTTTAAAATAACGGATTATACTTTTACAAGACTTTGAACTCGTTTGACTTTCGATAAGTAACACCTTTGTTAGAAAGTTATTTGTTGTTAGTGATGTGATCCTTGTTTATACTTGTGAACTTGATAAAAATCATTAGAAAGTCTTTTTAAAATAACAGATTAAAGTTTAACAAGACTTTGAACTCGTTTGACTTTCTATAAGTAACATTTTTGTTAGAAGGTCAAGTGTTTTTAGTGATTTTTGATTATATTTATTTGATAAAAATTCAGTGGTTAGAAATTTAATTATTTTTTAGAGGTAGGTCTTTCAGGATAATTTCTTATGAACTTGTTAAAAAATTGTTGGTTAGAAAGCTAATTCCGGTTTAAAAATATATACTTCTACTTATTTTTACAAGACTTTGTTTGTCTTTGTTACAAACCTAATTGTTATTTTACTAAGATTTTTTTTCAAGGTCATTCTTTGTTTTTAAACTTTTTACAAGACTCTAAAATAGTTACAAATTTGTTAGAAAGTTTATTGTTGTTTAGCAATGTGTCTTTAAACATAATTACATCTTTTATAAGACTTTGAAAAAGCATCTGTTAGAAAGCTGTTTTTCCTGTAGTTATAACATAGAGTTAAATAATCCCTTGCCAGGTTGAGTATAAGGTTAATTGTCATACTAGTATGTTTTTGGTCTATTTCTTTGACTGCTTTTCAACTATATTATCTAATATACTTTAATCGAAAATTATTGAACAAGAATCCATTAGTTAGATTTTAGGTTTCGTTGAACAATACGTATTTGATTCCTTACATTCAGGGATCGAACCTGTTTCTAGATGAAATTAGGTAATCAAACTTGATTACCTATTTCATGTAGATCTTTAACCACCGCTAGATGGTACTAAGGAGCTATCCAATTAATAACTTGATTTTTATCGAGTATATTGATTATAGTCTTCCACTTTTCACCTCTTTGGAATGGACCTTCTTGTATTTTACCTCCTTGGATTTAGCCTCCGCCGACTTGGACTTAGTCTTTACCGACTTGGATTTAGCCTTTGCTGACTTGGACTTAGCCTTTGCTGACTTGGACTTAGCCTTTGCCGACTTGGACTTGGCCTTTGCCGACTTGAACTTAGCCTTTGTCAACTTGGATTTAGCCTACGCCGACTTGGACTTAGCCTTTGGCGACTTGGACTTAGCCTTTGTTAACTTGGACTTAGCCTACGCCGACTTGGACTTAGCCTTTGTTAACTTGGACTTAGCCTACGCCGACTTGGACTTAGCTTTTGTCGACTTGGACTTAACCTCTGCCGACTTGGACTTAGTCTACACCGACTTGGACTTAACCTCTGCCGACTTGAACTTAGCCTCCGTCGAGTTGGACTTAGCCTCCACCGACTTGGATTTAGCCTTGGATGGATGGAGCATCCCCGTTCCAGCGGGGGTGCGACCGCCAACATTTAACCTCTGTGGATTTAGCCTCTGTGGATTTATCCTCATTGGATTTCGTTGGATCGCTAGATGGAGCACCACCGTTTTGTCGGAGGTGCGACCTCCTCAGACCTCCTCTGGGACACCGCCTCAGCACCGCCGCTATTGGCGCCAAATGACCCATTTCTAACTACTGACCTCTCACGTCATACTCCAGCAGTACTGCTCACAGCCTGTCTCTTGGGATACAGTTATATGTTTTTTCAAGGTCTACAAAGCATGTATACACCTTTTTGGCATATTCCCACGATTTCTCAAAAACTTACTGAAGGGCAAAGTTCTGGTCCATGGTGGATCTTCCAGGACAAAATCTGCATTTTGCATCCTAAAGTTGAAGTTCGACTATTTCACGGCATCTCTTTTCGAAGAACTTTGCATAGACCTTTCCAGGAATACTTAACAACAAAATTCCCGTAGTAAGTGCATTTTTTTGTCTCCTTTTTTGTGAATAGGTATCAACACTCTGGTCTGCCATTGCTTTGGTACCATACCAGTTCTCCAAGTTATTTGGAACACATGAGTCAGCCAACGAACCTCAAAGTTGTTCATGGCCTTTAACATTTTGGGTCGAATATCATCTTCACCAAGGGCCTTGCCATCTTTCAAAGATTTAATTGCTGTGCTTACCTCTGTTTCGGTTAGATGAATTTCTTCACCAATTTGTTCCTCGGATGTCTCCAAATGTTAAACTATTACTGGATTTAACAGCTCACAAAAGTATTCTCTCCTACAATTTAAAATGCCCTTTTAATGCTTCAGAAGCACACCATTGGTATCCTCGTTTAAGGTGGCAACTGGTGTTCGTTTGCCGCGAAAATGATATATGGTTACCAAAATACTTTGTTTGCCGATCTGTAGTCTATATCCAACTTTTGTCTAATTCTTCCCATGACTTTTCTTTAGATTGTTTGACGATAGTGGCGGCAGTCTCACGTGCTGTGAAGTACCGCAATCGAAGCTGTTTAGATGACTTGCTTTGTTAACTAATCTCTAAACAAAGTTTTCTTTGCACGGATAGCTTCTTTACTTCTTGGTTCCACCAAGCAGTTTTTTTCTCACTACCCATTTGACCTCCCATACCTTTGTAACCACAACTAGCAGCAGCAGATGTAATGACTGCTGATTTAAATAAATCCCACTTAGCCTCAATGTCTTCGCTATAGTGAATGAGTTTTCTGAACAGGGAAGCAACTTTGCTTGCATAAGTGTGTCTCACTTTTTTGTCGGCTAGTAACTCCCGCTTTCTTCTTTATGTTCTTCGTGCTCTGAATTGTTTCCTTATTCTTGGATGGTTCAGGCCTCTTAGAATACAGACGACTAGGTGATGGTAGGTAGAAAGTTCAGCTCCTCTTTAACACAAACATCGACCACAAAAGAAAACAAGTCCGCTGAGACAATACAGAAATGAATGATGGAACGAGGTCCCACCGAATCTCTGTACCAAGTGTACTTGTGAATCTTTTTGCACTAAAAAAGGTATTCATTATACACAGTCCGTTGGTGGCATAGAACTGTAGCAAACACCTTCCGTTTCTGTTAATTTTGGAGTCTCCTTGTCTTCCAATAACACCCTTCCATGTCGTGTTGTCACAACCCACAAGTGCATTGAAATCACCCAGTAGGACAATCGATTCTGAAGATGCTACTTTTATAAAGCAACACCTTCTTCATCTAAGAAAGACTCGTACTGTGCTTACGCGTTTGATGCGTGCACCTTCAAAAACCACAGTGACCACTCCTGTAGCCTAAGCTTAAAGAGACAAACCCTTCCTTCGAGTGAGATCCAATCAGTGACACAGTAGGCCAAGCGAGGGCTTACAAAAATGATTACCCCTGCCTGAGCAGACATGGTTACATATCTACAGTTAAGTGAAAAAGCTTTCAGCCTTCATTCAACTCAACAGTATCAGAGCCACGACACTTGGTAGTGGAAACTCCAAAAATATCAAGATGATACTAATCTGCCTCCTAAACTAGTACACAGCTCTATTGAAGTGACGTCCTAGTTGATCATGCAAAGACCCCGATGTTTGGGACCAACTCGAGTAAAGATATTGTGTGCTGCCCCGATTTTCCTCCACAAACGCGTAGCAAATGCATTGATGGGTTTCCAGTTATGGTCAGCTTGTGGGGGAGAATATAGCTTCCATTTCGAACGAACCCCTCTGCCTAAAGCCCGAACGCGGACCTTTTTATCCTGCGCGACCCCCAATGCAGTACGAATATTGTTTTTCGGACTATTCATTTTGCTACATTTGTTAAATTGCTTTTGATCTGTTTCTCACTTTCAACCTTGCCGCCTGTTACGAAACTATAACACGTAACATTGCCTAAGTTAAGATTTAATAAACTAAAAACGAGGTACGTCTAAACACAATACAATTAATAATATAAGACTCTAAGATAACCGATAACATAACAAACGTAAACCACTACCACATAACTGCAACTGTATAAAGAAAGAAAACTAAAAGTCGCTGCAGCATAAAGTAATCAAGGCGCGACAAAAGGTGCCCGCTTATATTAATTAGTTCAATTGGTAATGGCAAGTTCGACTACCAATTATATCATTCTCCCCCACTAAAGATTAGTGGTTGTGGTAATACATCAGTCGATCAGGTTCTTTTGTTCTTCGAGAGGAACGCCGTAAAGGTATAGCTTTATCTGGGACATCTTTAGAATTAGAACTGGAACTTTCTACAACCATTTCAGCATCAAAACTTTTTCTGTGACCGTTTCAGTGTCAGTCTCTTTGTTATTTTCTTTTTCTAAAGTCTCATTGTTTGTTTCTACATTGGTCACAGTATCGTTACTCGTATTTGACAAAATCGATTCTTCACTATCTGACAGCGGAGCAATGTCTCTCAAAGAAACCATTGACTCGTGACCATTTTTAAATCGGACAAAAGCATATTGTGGAGTGGCATGAATGAGATCGGCTTCTTCTACTACGGGGTCGTATTTGCTTGACCTATTGTGTCTTCGCACTAATACTGTTGATGAAGAATTGAGCCATGAAGGAGCCGAAATTCCCAAAGCTGAACGTCTTTGGAAACAGAGAAAATGTTACTCGTATTTGACAAAATCGATTCTTCACTATCTGACAGCGGAGCAATGTCTCTCAAAGAAACCATTGACTCGTGACCATTTTTAAATCGGACAAAAGCATATTGTGGAGTGGCATGAATGAGATCGGCTTCTTCTACTACGGGGTCGTATTTGCTTGACCTATTGTGTCTTCGCACTAATACTGTTAATGAAGAATTGAGCCATGAAGGAGCCGAAATTCCCAAAGCTGAACGTCTTTGGAAACAGAGAAAACGCTCATGCGGAGTTGAATTTGTTGTTGTGCAGAGCAGGGACCAGACAGAATGGAGTACTTGCGGTAACACCTTTTCCCACTGCGAAATAGGAAGGCCACGAGATTTTAAAGATAGTTGCACACCTTTCCAAATAATATCATTATATTTTTCGCACTGGCCGTTTTGACCTAAGGTTGTACACAAATGTTTTGCTGGTGGAAATGCGTAAACTGTGCAAAAACGATACAATTTTATTCGAAACAAAAGATTTTCCTCGGTCAGAATGCACGTACC
The DNA here is from genome assembly GCA_963680785.1 of Diplosoma virens. Lineage (NCBI taxonomy): Eukaryota > Metazoa > Chordata > Ascidiacea > Aplousobranchia > Didemnidae > Diplosoma > Diplosoma virens. The sequence continues at coordinate 21,405,595 of OY796897.1, read as the reverse complement.
CAGGAGCGCCAAACAAATAAAAAAATTGCTGCAAACAATTAATTACGGTTTGTGATTCAATATTAGAGCAAGCAAACGCAAAAGGGAAACGTGAATATTCATCTACGACGGTTAATAAATACTTATTTTTAGAAGAAGAAGGTAACGGGCCTTTGAAATCAATGCTTAAGCGCTCCATTGGTTGCGTTGCTTTTATTAAATGCGACTCGATCGGCTTATGAAAACAAGGTTTGATTTCAGCACAAACGCGACATCCATTTACAATTTTACAAACTTCTTCAATAGAGTAGGGCAAATTTTTCATTTTAATAAAATGATAAGTACGAGTTATACCTGGGTGACAGAGTCCGTCGTGTATCTCATACAATGACGAAAAATTTAGATTAGCACAATATATTCTAGACATCGTGTCCGCGGCGGCATTAAATTTTCCTGCACGATAAACAATATCATATTCAAACTGAGACAGCTCGATTCGCCAACGTAATAGTTTAGCATTTTTAATTTTCATATGGTTTTTGCCATTAAATACGTAAGTTATGGAACGCTGGTCTGTGACCAACTTGAAGGGTTTTCTTGAGAGCAGATAGCTCCATTTACGTATAGCTTCAACAATTGCCATTGCTTCTTTCTCAACACTAGATTGGGTTAACTCGTTTCTTCTCAGCGATCGAGACCAAAATGCGACTGGTCTGTTATTTTGGTTGAGAGTGGCGGAAATCGCTACATCAGAAGCAATAGTTTTGACTGTTAGAGGATCTTTCTCATTAATAACGCCTAGAGTTACGTCCGCAAGTTCAGATTTCAAGTTAACGAATGAAGACAAAGCCTGATCTTTTAATAGAAAGACCCTGTTGATGACAAGCAGTTTTATTTTGTCGGAATAGTGCGAAATCCACTGTGCATAATATGCAAATAATCCCACAACACGCTGTTGCTCTTTGGTAGTTTTAGGAGGGTAAGTTCTCGTAGAGTTTTTACCCTGTCTGGATCAGGTCGCAAAGAACCATTGTGGATTTCATATCCCAGTAATTTAATGGTATCAGTAGAATACGCGCATTTTGCCTCATTAAAAGTAAGATTATGTGTTTTAGTGACAGACAAAAATTTAGAGAGATTTTTATCATGGTCTTCTTGCGTGGCGCCACCAACAGTAATGTTATCTAAATACGCAAAAGTACCTTCGCATCCATTAGACTTGATGATATCATCGACGATTCGTTAAAAGCATGGAACAGCGTTTGTGACACCAAAAGGTATTCTTTTCCACTGCCATAAAGATCCATCAGCTTGGAAGACAGTTTACAAGCAATCAGAAGAAGGCAGTTCTACTTGATGATAAGCACTCGTCAGATCCAACGTTGAATATACTTTATATTGAGCAATTCTTCTTACAATGTCTTGCATGTGTGGTAAAGGATACGCATCGAGCAAGGTAAACTTGTTTGCAGTTTGGCTATAATCAATAACCATCCTTTTCTTGTGGTTGACTTGCGTGACAACTAGAGGCTGTGCATTCTAGGGAGAGCTACTTGGTTCTATCAAGTCATCGTTAAGAAGTCTTTTTACTTCGGAAGAAATAAATTCTGTATCAGCTTGTGAGTACCTTCTAGGTTTTGTTGCAACTGGCCGTGTATTTTCTCTGAGGTGTTCAAATAGTTATACAGGAGTAGAAGTCTTGATAGCTTGCAATGCTCCTAGGTGCAAAGTAGGTATTTCTCCACCAAAATGAATCTTCACAATTTTATGTCGTGCCATGAAATCTTGCCCCAAAATAGCATCGGTCAAAAGATCGTCAAGTACTGTAAAAAACACATTTTTATACTCATTACCATTCAGATGGACATCAGCTTTACATCTACCCAGACCTTTCGACAAGTGTCCTTTAACAGCTAGACCAATTGAGCAATCAGATTCTTCGAGTTCTGAATTAAAAATTTTTGAGAACCGCTTACTCAAGTGGCTTAGAGTAGAACCCATGTCTATTAAAGCGTTTGCTTCTACACCGAGTATGCTGACTTTTCTATTTACCTTTGAATAAGTTCTACTGTGACAATCAGATTTTAGTCCAAACAGTGATGCAGTTGAAGCATTTGGTTTTTCAGTGGTTTCAACCTTGAAGCGGCAAACCTTCGAAAAGTGCCCCTTTTTTGAACAATTAAAGCAAATCACATCTTTTGCTGGACAGAACTTACGTGGGTGTTTTTTATTCCCACAGTACATACATTTCCTGATTATGGCCGCACTGTGTTCTTCGTCAGATGAGCATTCGGCTAATTTTGGTTTCATTTTAGCTATATTTTTTGATGGAATAACCAGTTGCGATGGTTCTACGCAATAAGCTTCAGCATTCTTCTGCGCTATCTCTAGTGACCTTGCTTTATCAAAGGCATTTTGCAAGCTAAGGTCGTGATCTTCAAGCAATCGTTGTCTAATTTCGTTAGAAAAAATTCCACTTATAAATGCATCTCGGATTGCTTCTTCTTTATGAAGTTTTGCTGAGACTGCCAAAAAGTTACAATCTATACTTAGTCGCTTCAACTTTTGAAGGTAAACGTCGAGTGATTCTCCAACTTTCTGGTTACAAGTGTTTAAAGTATACCTTGCAAATATAGGACTTGGAGCTCGTGCGTATGTATTCGTTAAGAGATTAATAGCGTCATTGTAATCAGGTGCCTCAGAGAATAGTTCGTAAACAGTAGCGTCGACGTGGTTGATAAGAAGATTCACTTTGTCATTCGCACTTACTTCGCCCAGTTTGTTGATATAGGTAGTGAACGTTTTGATCCAATGAAGCCAATGCCCTTTTGCACCGTCAGTTTTGGGATGGGTACTAAAGACTTTCGGACGGAGATCTTTAACCTCCACTGCTGCTACTGTTATCAACCGATATTTAACTAATAGTTTATTAAATTGTTACGAAACTATAACACGTAACATTGCCTAAGTTAAGGTTTAATAAACTAAAAACGAGGTACGTCTAAACACAATACAATTAATAATATAAGACTTAAGATAACCGATAACATAACAAACGTAAACCACTACAACATAACTGCAACTGTATAAAGAAAGAAAACTAAAAGTTGCTGCAGCATAAAGTAATCAAGGCGCGACAAAAGGTGCCCGCTTATATTAATTAGTTCAATTGGTAATGGCAAGTTCGACTACCAATCATATTACCGCCATGGGTAGCCCTGAGTGGAGTTCAAAACTCCAGACCGCATTGCTCTTAGAATCATGGAAAACGCAAACCCTTCCACCATGCTAAGGTAGCAATCTATTAAACATTTTTTATTTATCACTTTATTTGTTTGGCTGCATAATTATGATTATATTAGGTTGGGAGTGAATCTGAAAATGTTATTTGATAAAAGGGTAAGTTATGGAAAAAAAGTTAATAATCCCAATGCTAAAAAGAATTTAGAATTTAAAATTGAGTTGCTTTTGGCATTTAATTTAAAAGTACCGTAATTTTATTCAATAGAATATATATTCTATCATAAGGGGCGCCGGATCCATTTAATATTCTCAAACGAAGGGTACAAGGGGGCAGATGGTGTCTTTAAAATGGTTATTACAAAAATATTTTTTTCAGATCTGCTGTAAAATTAATCTAAATAATTTTTATTACTATTAAATCCAATGATGTTTGTACAATTACAAAGACAACCGCGAATCGTAGCACAGCAATGAATGTCAAGATAAAATTTTAATGTATGCAATGTAGAGTCATTGATATCGCAAGTGGCCTAAGCTTGTGGAAAACTTCCTATTTTATTGGAATCAATAAATCTAATTTAATCTTGTCCGAAATTGACTATTAGTTAAAAAATGTCGTTTTACTAATAGCATTTTTTGATTAATAGTCAATTTTCAATTTATAAACTGATGATAAATAGCCAGATACAACAATTATATCAAGCGTTCTAGAAGAAGAATAAAACATCAGATCATTTCTAAATACTTACAAAGTACAAAAGTTTAATAAAATTGTATTTAGAAGCAAAATATTATGGTGTCAATCTAATTTTAACAAGCAACACAAACTGTCTGAATTAGGCTACTCAATACTCATTTACAACCAACATTACAGTCTAAAATAAAACACCAAGACCAAACCATGACATTCTTAACCCTTTAAGGCACGCTTACACCAAAGTCACTAAAATATATCCTCTGCAAACTGATGCTAATATTTTGGTTTTAAAGTTTTTACTCAGCGCCGCAAGGGTTAGGTTGGTACTTTCAACAGTAGCTATAAGTTTTCGTGTACTTAACTATAGAGTTTTGTCTGCAGTGGATTTTCTTTTCTTTAGAATAGTATTCACTGCCTCCAAGCCCTGAACACTTACGCCCTAAACACAAACAAGTCACGGTGAGTCGGCCGAAGAGCAAGTACGTATAATGTAGAAGAATATACAAAGCACAAACAATTGAAACAAACAAAATATTAAGTTAAGAGAAAACACACACAAAAAAAGTTTATTGCTTCCACGATCTCCAAAAACAAAAACTAATTAAAATTTCCTCGTGGGTGAATAGAACTTAAGCACGCCACCAAACGGAAGACAATAAACAACAGGATTTAGGAGTTGTTTTATTTTCTGCAATGCTGACACCTTATGAATGCCACTCAATCAAAAATTTATTGCACATCAGTTCGCAAACCGTAAACCACCAATATTCTACCTGGAACAGATAGAAAATCTTTGAATTAAATCAAGGATTAAAGAAAAAACAATGTTTTATAAACAACAAACACCTTTATAAGTGAAAAGAAAAATAGAAAAAGATTATACTAAACTTATTAGAATCTTTAAAACATGTGTAAATAAATTACAGAGAAAAAAACAAAAACAGAAATAAATTAATAATTCAAATTATTAATTTTAATAATTCTGTATGAATTAATTATCTTAAAACTAAGAAAAAAACAAGAAATAATAGTTAAGGACGATCGAAGAAAAGCTAATAATTAAAGAGAAATAGAATAGAAGAGAAAAATTAAGCGTAAAAAACTCTCTTACAAAAAATAAAGTTAAAATACGTATAAAGATAAAAAAGTGAAAGTTAAAAAGTTTTTAACCCTAATTGAAAAAAGAAAAAAATTGTTCAAATAGTTGTTAGCAATAATACCAAAATTAATGTAAACACTGTTACCAGGGGTATCACTTAGTTTAAAATTCATTTGTTCTTCTGGTAGAATCACAGACAGTTAAACTTTAACAAATAATAGAAGGCGTAATATATAACGTCTTCTTTTATTTGTTGAAGTTTAACTCGCCTCTGATTCTAAGATACAGAAGATATTATTAAACATTCGAATCAGTATTTTATCTTAACAGTTCGCTCTTTTCATTTCGTTTTAATTCTAACTAATTTTCTTTTTTTTAAGCTATTTTGATAAATAATTTTGGTATTTATTTTAAAATTCATTAGTATTGATAGTAGAATCAGAGTATCAGAATAATATATATTACGCCTTTTGTTATTTGTTAAAGTTCAACTTGCCTCTGATTCTATCAGAAGAACTATTGAATTTTAAACTAAAAACCAAATTTATTTATCAAAACAGCCTAAAAAAGGAAAATTAGTAAAAATTAAAACTGAATGAAAAGAGCGAATTGTTAAGATAAAATACTGATTCGAATGTTTAATATATTAGTAAAAATTTTATGAAATAACTTCATTTCTGCCACAGTAAGTTCAAGAAAATTTTTTGGGTAATGGAATTTATTTAAAACCTACACATTTTAATAAATCCAATTAAACTAATAAAAACATGGTTTAATTATAAAAATGTACACAGTTGAATAAGCTGTCGTTTCGATAAACTGTCGTTCTATAAACTGTCTTTTGATAAACTAAGCTTCGATAACACCGGAGCGCAGTTTTGATCGCGAATGCAATCTACACGATTATGGTTCAAAACCCTCTCTCGTCATTCTGTGAGATAATTTGAAAAGACATTTCACGGCACTTTACTCTGCTTGGCAATCTTAGCAAGTAGTTCTAAATTTCAGTCATATCTCTAGATAAAAATTTAAAAAAACAAAAAACCATTTTTCAGGGATAGCAATATTTTTGCCATTCCGAAAGCTGGTCAGGGTAATCGCTTGATCGTTCTATGTATGTATGTATGTTTTTTTATTTTTTAGTCACAACAGCATATATTAAGCTACAAAAACACGAGCTGACAAAAAGGAAGCAATAAAAAACGATATACGTTATAGAACATGCAAACAATACATTGTACAGATATAGCAAATGCAGTGATGCTTTAGTAGGGTTCGAGCGGAGCGATTGTACTGGCCCCTCTACGCAAAATATTGTTCTATTTCTTCATTGTAGCACCAGGATAGTAACATCCCTAAATTGAAAACCTTTATTTACTAGAGATCACTTCGTTTTGATGCACAAGATGGAGGCACCCTGAAAAATGATGAACTTTTTTGAGAGATCGCTTTGTCGCTTTATTTCAAAACACTAAAAAATGCCCCCCTATTCTTCTCGGACCGGGTCCTTCTTTTTGTAAGGCCATTATTGAAAAAATGGTCTTATAATCTGCATGCCTACTAAGCCTTAAAAACAATAAAACACAAACGAAAAAGAAATTTGAAAGCGACAAAATAAGGAGACTAACTTCTATGACTTGTGGTAAATATTTGTCCAAAACCATATAGACCTACAAATAAAAAAATATTTTTATAGCACCTAGATTATATAATTATTGGGTTGGTTAAGTCATAAAAAATACTTATGGAATTAAAAGTTTGGGTCACAAAAAAAATTTTAAATATGATCAGGATACTAACAACTTTCGATGAAAGGTCTGATATAATAAACGCCATTGATTTAATTTTTGCTTGTAGTAATTTCTTAACAAAAAAATAATAAAATTGAAGCCAAGTGCTGTGACATGAAAAGTATTATGGCAAAAGATTAAAATTTCTTATTTAGAAAAAGCCTTTTTTGTAATAAAAGAGAAATGAAAATTACGTACCAAAAATGAACTTTATATTATTAAACCATTTATTTTTTGCTATATGAGATATCATGTGTGAATTGAAAATTTCGCATGCACTTTAGTCGACTCAACGAGAATGTTGTGTAACATTTAAATCTCCTCAAGTTTGTTCAAGCCATAAGCTCATCAATGTGGGCTTCAAAAACCAACCAAAGTTGGACGACTCATAAATATAAAATAACATTAGCAGGAGATTTAAAGTTTATTCAAAGTAAATAAAAACTATTTACTTTTTGTTATAAAAAATTTAAAAAAATTAAACAGCTGTGTAGGTGTTGCTATTTAATAAAGTGGGCTTCAAAACCTGGTTAAACCTGGTTAATATTCTATTTCTGAGTCTATCCAGGACTACATAAAACAGAATATCAATCATTGTAAAACTGGCTTGGTGTTAAGAATTTAAGAAACAAAGCGAGTTTTCCTTTCAGCGCATAAAGAAAAAGTTTAAAAATTCTTTTACTGCCTTAATAAATCACTTTTTAAAACATCTGATTCAATTTATTTAAATCGGGGAAAAATGTTTGATGAGTTTTTGTAAAAAAATTTTTTATCCTCCAATAAAAAACCTAAACATCTTTCCACTTTCTTTCTTTAATTACGCGTGCTCCTGTAACTGTAAACGTAACCCAACTCATTACAAAGTATTCGATTGACTTCTTTTAAAGTAAACACTTTGATCTGAAAGGAAGCCATTCAATAAATCGTTTGCAACTTTCCTGTAATAAGAGTTCGAAAACCGAAGTTTTTCCCTCTCATGGCGTAGATGTCCCCATTAACCTAACTGGTGATTAATGTTATCACAAGCTTTCCAAATACCCTTTTCCTCGTCTACAGCAAAAATCTGAAAGCTACGAAAATAATATATCGACGAATTAATCGGTTTGCACTACCAAATATTTTCTAACTTGCCATATAATTTTTTAAAGTGCACCTGGAACATTTTACACGTATAAAAGAACAAAGCAGCTTTACTAAACTATAGTAACAAAAAACAAGATTTTTTTATATAATAAAACAAACTCATTTCTGATTGATGCAAAGTTATACTTTTATGCCACTAACCCTAAATTTGGACATTCACAAATAATAATAAATTTTTTAATTTCAGTAAATGGCGCTAAAGCATTCAAATTAGTGTTTTATGCAATCAAAAGTAATTTATTTCTTTAATCTTATTGCGGTTTTCACTACTTTTTTCATAATTAGTTTAATAATTTTGGTATGATTGCGAACGAGCTTTTAAGCAATTCTTTTCATTTTAGCATTAAAATTAAAACTTTTTCTACTTTTATGTTTATGTTTACTGTGTTTGTCTTTGCAAAAGTTTTTTGCCCTAATTTTTATCTAATAGTTAGCTTTTGTTTGATCATTTTTAACAAATATTTTTTGTTTTTTTCTCTTTTTTTAATTTAATTGAAGTTCAAGACAATCAATCTATAATCGTTAGTTAATTAATTTAAACGTGCAATTCTATTTTTGTTGTTGCTTTTTTCTTGAATTTTATTTGATCATGTTTAACTTTTCAAGCATTAAATCTTATTTCAAAAAGACCTAAATAGCTTTATTAATAATCTATTTCTCTTTTTTTGGTCCTTAAATTGTTTATTGCTCACTGTCTTTATTTTTTTCTATATTTAATCATTAATTATTGGTTTTGATTGTTACAAGAGCACCTTGAGTTTTAAAGAGTTTTTTTTGCGTCATGGTATCCAAAAAAAACGGATTTGGTAAAAGTCTCATTTGTTGATTTTCTGTTGCATAAGGGTGCATGAAATAATTAAAATGTAAAAAATTATGTTTTAAAACTGCTTAAATTAAAAAAAGCTGAGAAGCACAGATTTAGTTGAAATCAGTTTTTCAATAACTCCTAATTATATAAAGGAATACCAAAAACATTCGATTAACTATTGCAGCGTGGTCCAACTACGGGCCCGCGGGCCGCATGCGGCATGAACAATTTTGCACAAGTCTTGTCGATTACAAGCAGCGGCAACTTTTTTTTTTGAAGAACGCTATGATTTTGGGACGAAAATAGGAACTTCGAAGATCGATTCCAATTGAAGACCTTTTTTTTTTTTAGAGAACACCCTGATTTTGGGACCAAAATAGAAATTTTAGAGATCGATTCCAGTTGAAGAACTTTTTTTTTTTTTTTAGAGAACACCCTGATTTTGGGATGAAAATAGGAATTTTGCAGACCGATTCCAAGTGAAGACCTTTTTTTTTTTTTAGAGAACTCTGATTTTGGGACAAAAATAGGTGTTTTTAGCCGGCTGAGGCCCGCAAACTCGAATAATTTTGAAAAGTGGCCCACAAGAGTGTAGAAGTTGGACCACCCTGAACTATTGTTTTAAAAACAAAGATGTAACAAAGGCGCCTGAAAAAACGGCGGGAGGTGCAAAATTTAGAAAAAAAACATTTTGTAGTGGAAAAAGCACTCTTAACAAACGCAAATGTTAGCGCAATAGCGTCCAACCTTTTTGAGCCATGGGCCATTTTGGTTTAGCCTGCCATATCTCTAAGGATTTTCCTGGACATGTCCGTGATTTTAATGTTCAAATCTTCGTCAGGGAAAAATGTCAAAAAGTACTAAAATGTCCGGGATTTTGTATAATATTTCCTATGAAAATGAATTAAAAAAATATTTACAGTAAAAATTTATTTAGTTTCAAACGGTTGTGCTTTACTAAAATATTGAGTTAGAATGCCCTTGCACTTGTAAGAACATCTGATAGGTAAAAGAATACATGTGAACGATAGAAAATGTTTCGACCGAGTATGCAGTTTGAAAACCTTTGCAGAATACAGCTTGATTCACAAAAAGTTTATTCTCGCTGTAGCAGTGAGAATTGGATAATCTAAAATTTTGTTCGCTTAAATGTTCGTCATAAATTTATCGCTAAGAATTGTACAGCGAAGATTTGGCTGAGTCAATCCTTTTTTATTGCCTTTGTGTTTCGTCATAAACGTTCCGTGAATTACCTCGTACGTCAAAATCTCCAGGGAGTCTGTTTCGCGCACATGTGCTTCAAAGGCTTTCCTTTAAGTAGATAAGGTTTAGTTGTTTGTCAGTACGGAGTGTACAATTTAAATTAGCTACGATTTTTAACCTTTTTCAATGTTTTAGATAACGCCAGAATTGATTTTAATTATTTTTTATTTTTATATTTTTGTGGTTTATTTGATTAACTATATTCTTGATCGCTGCCTTGGTTAATATACGAAATTAATTAAATCAGAAGTCGTGATTCTTGTTCGATTAGAATCAAGTTGGATAAAGTCAAGGTCAACTTAACATTTCTTAAAATCAATTCTATTTGAATAAGGATTTGAGATCAAGGGTCGAATTAATTCTTGATTAATTGTCGTAATTTGGTAAACTTCTGGTGGTGACAATGTCTATAGTAGAAGTCGAACTGAAAGGTAGGGAGGGAGGCTCCGATCCTATCGCAACCATGTCGAAGCAGGCTGGCTCTAGGTCCAGAAAGTCTTCATGTGGTGGCTATTTGTCGCGCGCAAGTACGATGTCCTCAGCCGCAAAGCTCCGAATGAATGTCAAGCTGGCTGAGGCACGGTTAAAACATGTTGAGGAAGAGTTGAGACTCAAAACGCAACAAGCAGTGTTGCAAGCCAAAGCTGCTGTAACGGAAGCACGCATTAAGGCTGAGGCTATGCAAGAGTCTGAGGGGGTCTCTTCGGTTTTAGATGAGGTCGGTCCAGCTGTTTCTTCGCAAGATAAGGTTGGTTTCTTTTTGGAATCTCTTCAAAATCATGATAGAATTGGGTCTTCAGTTCAGCCTGACTTGAATTTGTCTCCAACAACATTACCAAATGGCAGTCTTTATGAAGCTAACAAAGCTACTCGTAGTTATTTAAATGCGAATGCCAACCCATGGCACTCTGAGAGAAAGCAGCCAAAATTGCTAGGACCTTTGGCGTCAGATAAGCCAGCAGTTGCCAATTTTGATGTACCAAGGGTTTTACACGGGCCGGCCGCTGCTGATGCAAATCTGACCAGAGCTCTTTTAGGGCCGGCCGCTGCTTACTTTAGTCCGTCTGGCGATTCAAATGAGCCAGCTGTTGGTAGTAATCAATCTAAGAGCTCCGTGTGCACTATGGAGGAACTTGCGAGGGTGATGATTCGCTGTCAGGGCTCAGGTGCTTTGGGCGAGCTTGAAAAATTTAATGGTGATCCGCTGCGATACCATTTGTTTATGCGTCAAGTGGAAGACAGAATTTTGAGTATTTATCGCAGGTCAGATCCGGGTCATGCGTTGCAGCTGCTTCTCAACAGCACCACTGGGCGTGCCACAAAGTTAATTAGCAGTTGCATAATGTTGAGACCGGACGAAGCGCTACAAAGTGCCTTGCGTCTTTTAGAGGATGCATTCGGCTCTCCAGATATCAAATTGAATAAAGGCACTAAAGGCAATAAAGGCACATTTGAACCTCGTCACTAAGGGCCCAGTGATTCGTCTGCTACGATTGAGTAGTTTTTACAACTTTTAAATTCGGCTGCTACGATTGAGGGGCTGTTTGCTCGTCTCCCAAGGAGTCTTCAAGAACGGTTTGCAGATTTGGCGCTGAGAAGGGGATATGGCATGGAAATTGTACCATTTGATGTGTTTATTGAATTTATTGATCAAAATAAACGATTAGCAGCTTCACGTCTTGGCCGACTGATGGAAACAGCTAAGGTGGTAACGTCGCCCAATTACTCTAAATGGGCAAAACCAAAGATGACTTGCGCAAATGTTGCTAAGGTCGAAAGGAGTGTTCAACACAATGAATTGTTTGAAGAAAGAAAATCAGGTCAGCCTAATAGCAGCCGCTGTTGTACTGCATGTGATTCGTTAAGCCATCCTATCTGGAAATGTAAGAAGTTTATAGAAAGCCCCATCAGCGAGCGTAGAACATTGGTCAAACAAAGAGGGCTTTGTTTTAATTGTCTTGGAAAAGACCATTTGGTAAAGGTTTGCTCAAACAAAAAACGTTGAAAAACATGCTCTGGTAATCATGATTCGCTCTTGCATTTTCCTGATTTCTTGCCCAAACAACCAAAGCTTGTATCGGAGCGCGCAGAAGATTCAACTGCAACATCCGTCAGCTCTCCTGAGCAAGATCAAACTATTGTGTTGGAAGACTCGCACTTGGTCAAAGGTAAGAAAAGACTGCAAGTTCTGCCAGTTTGTGTAACAAATCTAACTACGGGGAAGGGCAGGAACATCCTTGCTCTCTTGGACAGTGGGGCTGATACTCACCTCTTGACTAAGGAAGTGTACGTTGATTTGGACCTAAATGGAAAACCAATTGAGTCAAATCTTCAGTTGGCTGATGGCGCCGTCAAGAAGTTAAGCTCGTTTGAGACGACATGTTCCGTTCGACGTGTCAACGAAGAAAGCTCCTTTATTCTCGATGAAATTCGAATTGTTGAAACTATGCCAGACCTAAGCCAAAGCATACCATCTCCCATAGACGTGGAGCGAAATAGACATCTGCAAGACATAATGATTCCCATCATTGATGCAGAGCAGATTGATTTGATCATAGGCATGGACGCCCCAGGTTTGCATGTTTTTTCTGAAGTTCGCAAGGGTGGTGATTCTAGTTTATGGGCAGGAAGGTCTCCACTTGGCTGGGTTTTCTTTGGAAGGGATTACGGCCATGTGAACACCTCAACGGCTGTGGTTTCAGATAGTCACGTTAATTTATTGGTAAGCCCAGATCTTGAAAGGGGAATGAAAGCAGTTTGCCCATGCCAATGCGATCTCTTTGACTCATCATGTGATTCTGACGTTCTACTTTCATCCCTGGACGACAAGAGAGCTCAGAATTTAATGGAAGAGTCATGCGTGTTAGAAAATGGCCATTACAGGATGCGTCTACCGTGGAAGGAAGGATGCCCAGACCTTCCCGACAACCATAGTGTCGCATTATCGCGCTTAACCAGCCTGGGGCGCCGGTTAACAAAGGACCCAGTCACGCATGCTAAATATAAGAATAAGATTAATGAGATGCTGGCTCTTGGTCACGCATTCGAAGTGACTACAGAAGAGCATGTTGAAGGAAAAACGTGGTACATTCCTCACCATTATACATCGGGAAAATTTAGAGTTGTCTTTGATTGCGCAGCTACATACAAAGGCACGTCACTTAATTCACAATTGTTGCAAGGGCCAGATAATATGAACAATCTGATTGGCGTATTGTTTCGTTTCAGATTGCATAATATTGCTATCAACGGGGACATTCGCAACATGTTTCATCAAGTTCATGTTGATCCATCAGATCAGTCTTCGTTAAGATTTTTGTGGTGGGAGGACGGTGACCCAAAGTTACCGGTGAAAATCTATCAGTTGACTGTTCACACATTTGGACTTACCTCTTCTCCAAGCATCGCTAGCTTCGCACTGAGACGAACAGCGGAAAAAAATCGCGTCATATGTTCAGGAAAGGCTGTTGAAACCATCAAGCGTAACATGTACGTAGATGATTTGCTTACGTCGGTTAAGAGCTGCGAAGAAGGTATTCATTTGATTCGAGAACTCAATGCCCTTTTAGAGAGTGGTGGGTTTAAAATGGCCAAATATTCCAGCAATAGCCCTGAAGTGTTGGAAGCGATTCCAAATGAGCTCCTCGCCCCTCAGCTTCAAGAATTAGAATTTAATTGTGAAGAGCTCCCATCCCACAAGACGCTGGGTTTGTCTTGGGATCCAAATCTCGACGAGCTTCGCATTAAGGTGACTATCGGAACCCATCCCATGACACGGCGCGGTTTATTGTCAACACTAGCCAGCGTTTACGACCCATTAGGAATAGCTGGTCCATTCTTACTACCAGCGAAGCTGCTTTTGCAAAGGTTATCAAAACAGGGTTTGGATTGGGACACAATTATCGCAGACGCAGATTGCCGTGATTGGCAGAAATGGCTTCGCGTGCTACCTTGCCTGGACGGCTTATCGATTCCTCGAGTACTTTCCAATTTTTCCACAGCTCAATCTCTTGAGCTACATTGCTTTGCTGATGGTAGTGCTATAGGATTTGGAGCTGTATGTTATTTTCGATGTTTTGACGGTCAAAACTATAGTTGTTCGTTTGTTGCCGGCAAATCCAGGGTGGCACCGTCACCTAAACAGACTATTCCACGGCTAGAATTGTGCGCTGCAGTGACAGCTGTTCGTTTAGCAAAGACAGTAAAAAAGGAATACGATTTCAAATTGGATCGAGTTTTCTTTTGGTCAGACTCGACAACTGTTCTCAGCTACATAAACAACACTTCAAAAAGGCGCCCGGCCTTTGAGACAAACCGTATTGACTTGATTCGAAGACATTCAGAAGTAAGTCAATGGCGATGGGTAGATACCAGTAGTAACCCTGCTGACCCTTTCTCTCGTGGGCTGTCACCCAAGCTAGTTGAAAAGGCTCTGACCTGGCTCAAGGCACCCACCTTTCTTTTTCAAGATGAGTCAAACTGGCCTGCAGCCAATCGGCCTACTACGAAAAGGGTTGATGGTTTGACCGCAGCTACATCAGTAGACAGCATCGACGATGACATTCAGCATGACAATAAGGACAATCTCGGTCTTTCTATTACAAAACAAGACGTATTGCATCGGATCATTGAACGATATAGCATACTTTCTGATGCAGTTAGAACTTCAGCATGGTTGTTAAGGCTTAAACAATTGCTTAAGTGTCGAGCAAAACGGCTTACGTTACCATCTATCGCAAATGAACCAATTGATAGTAAAGAGTTTGATGCAGCTCTTCTTGCCTTGATTCGTTTGTGTCAACAACTAGCCTTTCCCGGTCTTGTCGAAGCACTTGAGGTTGATCCGTGGTATAAAGTAGCTGGAAGAGCTGGTGACAAAGAAATGAAAAGGACACTGCAATCTATCAGTAAATACTGTCCATTTGTTGCAAACGGAGTTATCAGGGTGGGCGGACGGCTTCAGCGTTCTGGTCTACCTTATGATTTTAAGCACCCAGTTGTTCTTCCTAAGGAACATCATTTGACCGGACTGATCATCCTTCACGCTCACTACCGAGCTGGTCATAGTTCGGCCACGTATGTTATGAGTGAGCTCCGCAAACGCTATCATGTTGTTGGCCAGCGCCGAACGGTGAAACAGTATATCAAAAGAAACTGTATGATCTGCCGAAATCAAAGGGCTGTCCCAGGTTCACAGTTGATGGCTCCTCTTCCCGCCGGTCGAGTAACACCTAGCAGAGGTGCCTTTGAACATTGCGGGGTAGATTATATGGGACCACTCGAAATAAAGCAAGGTCGCAATCGTTTGTCGCGTTATTGCTGCGTCTTCACGTGTTTGGCTTCGAGAGCTGTTCATCTTGAAATGGCATATGATTTGAGTACCGATTCTTTCCTGATGGCCTTCCGTCGTTTTCTATCAGTTAGAGGGGACACGACTAGAGTAATGTACTCGGACAATGGCACCAACTTTGTCGGGGCTAATTCTCAACTACAAAAAGGTTTAAAGCGAATAGGTCAACGTCGGATTGTGAACAAACTAGCGCCCAGAGGAATCGAATGGAAACATGCTCCACCACTGGCAAGCCACCAGGGCGGGATCTATGAGGCTATGATACGATTAGTTCGTAAAAACATGGATTTGATTATGGCTGATAAACGGCTTAGAACGTTAACGGATGAAGGACTACAAACCTTGCTCAAAGAAATTGAACATATTTTAAACTGTCGACCTTTGACCGAGCTAACAGATGAGGTTGAGAATACAACGGCTCTCACGCCAATGATGCTTTTATCTGGCTGTGTCGATCCTGGTTACCCACCTGATGTTTTCCTAGATTCAGATGGTATGAGGTCATCTTGGCGTGCTTGTCAACTTCAAGCCGACGTTTTTTGGGACCGTTGGCGGTCCAAATATCTTCATTTGCTGCAGCGTAGACAGAAATGGCTCACGCCGCAACGTAATCTTTGTGTTGGCGACCTCGTTTTGCTGGTCGATGAAAACGCGCATCGCAATATATGGCCCAAAGGAGTCATCAAAGAAGTCCTTCCCGACCGAGACGGTATGGTTCGTCGTGTTAGGGTCCGCACCGGCAAACAAAAAATATTTACGAGAGACGTGCGAAAACTGTGCCTTCTCGAGTGCGAGACTGATTCAACCATGTAATCAACAAACGATGTGATCTTGGCTGGGACTATGCGGTGTTAAACGCGTTACGAACATTATGGACTGTGCGGTGTTAAACGCGTCGTTTGGATTATGGACAAACATTATGGACTGTGCGTCGTTAAACGCGTTACAAAACATTTTACGGACTATGCGGGTTAAACGCGTTACAAAACATTATGGACTGTGCGGTGTTAAACGCGTTACAAACATTATGGACTGTGCGGCGTTAAACGCGTTACAAACATTATGGACTGTGGGGATATCGGAGCAAGCCGCTGTTGTGTTTCGTTGCAAGCTTGTGTTTTCTGCGTTTGTTTCGTTTGATCTCACTGCTTATGTATTTGAAAAATTGATCATCGCCGTTTTCTCATACTTAGTCTCGATAATTTTTGGGCCGGCTATGTAGCAGTGAGAATTGGATTATCTAAAATTTTGTTCGCTTAAATGTTCGTCATAAATTTATCGCTAAGAATTGTACAGCGAAGATTTGGCTGAGTCAATCCTTTTTTATTGCCTTTGTGTTCGTCATAAACGTTCCGTGAATTACCTCGTACGTCAAAATCTCCAGGGAGTCTGTTTCGCGCACATGTGCTTCAAAGGCTTTCCTTTAAGTAGATAAGGTTTAGTTGTTTGTCAGTACGGAGTGTACAATTTAAATTAGCTACGATTTTTAACCTTTTTCAATGTTTTAGATAACGCCAGAATTGATTTTAATTATTTTTTATTTTTATATTTTTGTGGTTTATTTGATTAACTATATTCTTGATCGCTGCCTTGGTTAATATACGAAATTAATTAAATCAGAAGTCGTGATTCTTGTTCGATTAGAATCAAGTTGGATAAAGTCAAGGTCAACTTAACACTAGCACTGCCAAAACATAATGTTGCAAGTATTTTCAACAGTCAAAAAACCGTCTAAGCCAATCAGAATTGCTAAGGATTGTACAGTTTTTTTGCTCTTGTATCTCATAATGCGAATATTGAACGAGTGTGTTCACTGATATGGAGTCAGTGGAAAAAAGAAGAAAATAAGGTGACCTTAAATACGATAAAAAATTCTTAACTCACCGGTACAGTTTTAAAGATAAATTTCTTCTTCTTCTTTTGGCTTCTCCCTACTCGGGGTCGCCACAGCGAAACAGTAATCTCCATTTCACTCGATCTACTTCGTCTCCTTCCCTAGTTCCAACCCTTTCCATGTCTTCTCTCACCAAATCCATCCACCTTCTCCTTGGCCTTCCTCTTTTCCTTATGCTTTACACCGCCATCTCCATCATCCTTTTTCCACGTAGTCTTCTCCTCTCTTTTTTACGTGTCCATACCAACGTAGCCTTGCATTCCGAAGTTTGTCTCCCAGCTTTGCAATTTTTGCAGTCCCTCCCACGTATTCGTTTCTTATCTTGTCCTTTCTTGACATTCCTAGTGCCCATCTCACCATTTTCAACTCTGCAATTTCTATTTTTCCCATCTGTCTCCGTCACTGCCACCGTTTCCATTCCATAAAGCATGGCTGGTCTAACAACACTCTTGTACATTTTACCCTTAACCTTTGTTGATAACTTCCTGTCGCACAGAACTCCAGACACCTTCCTACAACTCATCCATCCTGCTTGGATCCTTTTCCTTACTTCTTCTTCACATCTTCCATCGCTACTAACTGTTGAACCCAAGTATTTCAAGTTTTTTTGCTCTTTTTACTTTTTCTCCTTGCAGCTTCAACTCTTCTCTATCATCCACACCCCCAACCCTCAAATATTCGGTCTTGCTCCGGCTCACTTTCAAGCCTCTTCTCTCTAGTGCATTTCTCCAAATCTCCAGATTCTCCTTTAGCTCCCTATAATTTTGTCTAGACAGAACTATGTCATCTGCAAACAATTTTAAAGGTAGACTAGGCCTTGTATGAAGTCCAAAAAGAGCTTGTTGAAGAAGAATGAGTACTCATAGAAAGTTTTGTTTGTGTAAAGTAGCTACGTTTATTTTTTTTGAATTTTTTTTGTAGCTTATTTGTAATAATTTTGTGTTATTTTTTGTTTTCATAGATATTGTTGTTAAGAAGAAATAAGAGGGATTTTTTCAGTGAAATGCAACAACTTTGATGTTTTTGTTTTGTTCCTTATTTATCCAACTCTCGAAAAAAAAAAGCAAGGCGGCAATGTGCTTTGGATTTATCCGGAATTTTGAATTTTCATCATAACGAAACTATTCTTTTTGCAAAAATTGATCAGTAGGACTAACAAAAATCTGTCAGAGATTGTGCCTTTTCAAATTGGCATCACTTGAAAGTTCGATAAATTCTTACATAGTTTTTCCGGTAAATAGAGCAGTCGAACAACTGAATGGATTACGAACCCAATCGCAATTATTTGTTTCCTCAGGGAATTATTAAATAAAAGTTTTTTGAAGTTCTTGCAAGTGTCGTATAATATCGCTTTTCACAAATTGGTCCATTTTGAGATTATTATCTTTGAGAAAGTTTTGCAGTGAAGAGAAGCAAGCTAGATTGTCGATCTTTATATTTTCACATCAAAATTTAAGTTTTCTTTTGATGGCTGTAACTTTATCTTCGACAGAAAGAACAGAAGTATACTTGCCCAGCAGGCTTTAATTAAAATCATTCAACTTGCAAAATACATCAGCCATACAAGCGAGGTACTGCAACTATTTGGTTCGCGCAACCGGCAAGATAAACTAAATAGGTTTTCTTCAAAAAATGTCAATAGCTCCTTCCATAATTTAAAAACTCTCACAAGCACCTTACCTCGGCTCAGCCAACGTACAGATGTATGCAAAAATAAGTTGCAATGCAGACTTTCCATATCTTTGCAGATAATGAAAAAGATTCTGGCTCTCAGCGGCCTTGATTTGAAAAAATTGACAAATTTTATGACGTCATCCACAACGCTGCTGAAGTCAGAAAGCATTTCTTTTGAAGCCAGCTGATGACAATGTATAGCTTAGTGGGAGTTGGAAAATTCTGAATTTTTTTTTTTAATTCGCGACACGACACTTTTTATTGAACCCGTCATGCTTTTAGCTCCATCAGTACATACATCCATACATTTTTTGCATGAAATTCAATTTTCATCCATAAGTAATTCTAAAATTTTAAATAATTTTTCTCCTGTGGTAAAGAGGTTCAAGTTTTATACAAAAGCAAATCTTCTTGAACGTCAGTAGTATTAAATGGTACTTTTGACGTGAATTGTGACGTCATAAATCAGGAGCGCGCAGGAGCGATGGCATGCTGACGTCACGCGCGTACCCTAGATTCCAAATCTATCTTTTACTTTCTAGTGTTTATTTGTTTCAAATCTATTTAGTTTCAAATTTAAAAAATTACTTTTTAGTCTTACCTGGTGTTATGCAGCTTTAAAATTGATAAGATTTATTTAAAACAATTTTGTAAAGTTTATCATGCAATAGACAATTACAAAGTCAACGCATTTCCTGTATTTTCGCAAAGAAGGGTGAACGTCGTTTCCTGTTTAGAAGCTGAATTGTATTGATGGTTGCACGACCTTAAGTAAACTCTAATTGTTTTTAACTCTAACTGTTTCCAAAAAATAATCAATTTAATATGTTGCTAGCTCTTAATCTCAAGCTTTTTCAATGCTTTGCTCTAAACCAGTGGTTTTCAACCTTTTTGTAGGAGCGGAACCCCCATGAAACATTGCAGAGGCTCGAGGAACCCTTGTGTAATAATTTAATATTCTGGTGCAACAAACATCATTTGATTGAAATGCGTCCAATGTCTAATTGAAATGCATACAGCTGGTGGTTAACTTCATTGATCGCTGCGGCAGAAAAGAGGAATAAGGAAGCAAAGCATAGTGATCAGTGAGGAAACCAACCGACCCTGAGCGTACGCGCATCCACCAACAGCGATAAACAAACCCGAGAACATTTTAATTCAAAAGATACAGCAGTCAATCGTACAATTGCAATACGAAGTTTCAAACCAAATTAACTAGTTAAGAAAATGCAAACTGTTCACATTAAAAAACTTAAAACAGGACGCAAATTAAAATTTTTCAATTACAATCTAATTTTTTATAGACTAAAGGAAAAGAATTGCCGTCGTTTCTGTTAGTTACACTTGATTTTGAATTTATAAACCAACTTTCTACAAATAACCTTTTATTGTACTCAGTTTCAACTTTTAACATAATTGTTTTCCTAATCTATCTTGTGGTGCATCATCATTGAGTGCTTACGAAGCGCTGATTGATCTGGTCTTTGATAATTAATACAACGTTGATGTTCCGTCAACCTAGATTTTATACTTCGTTTCGTTTGACCAATAGACCAAAAATCACTGTATTTTTAAACAATATGCATATAATAATAAACTAAACTGGAGGTTTAAATGTAAACTTGCGGAACCCCTGGACTGTACTGGCGGAACCTTAGGGTTCCGCGGAACCCTGGTTGAAAACCACTGCTCTAAACCCTATCTTTTAACCCGAAGACGTCTTGATTTTATTTTTGTGTTTATAAAAATGACAGAAGACAGTAGACCATTAATTTTTATTTTATACTGTTTATTTGTTTCAAATCTATTTAGTTTCAAATTTAAAAAATTATTTTTAGTCTTACCTGTTGTTATGCAGCTTTAAGATTGATAAGTTTTATTCAAATGCTTTTATAAAGTTTACCATGCGGGTAAACAATTCCCAAGACGACGTATTTCTTGTATTTTCGCAGGGAAGCGTGAATGTCGTTTCAAAAGCTGAATGGTATTTATCGTTGCAAGGGTTTAACCTTAAGTAATCATTTTTTTAAAAAATCAATTTATTATGTATTTTTCGCTAACTTTTAATCAATATTTGTGCACATTTTTAACATTTTCTTGACAACCTTGATTTTTAGATATCTATCTTCAACTTTTTTTTAGACAAACTTGATTTTTGTTATATTTATGTTCACTTTTTCAAAAACTTTTTTTTGTCAACCTTGATTTTTAAATACCTACATCCAATTTTTTCCTGAGAAAGTTTGATTTTAGCTACCTTTATTTAATTTTAAAACTTTTTTTCTAAGCAACCTTTATTTTTTGTTATACCTAACCTCAATTTTTTCTCTGATCAACCTCGATTTTTGCTATAGCTATGTTCAATTTAGAAAACTTTTCTTGACAACCTTTGATTTTTGTTACACCTTTATTTAATTTT
This sequence comes from Diplosoma virens, assembly GCA_963680785.1. Classification (NCBI taxonomy): domain Eukaryota; kingdom Metazoa; phylum Chordata; class Ascidiacea; order Aplousobranchia; family Didemnidae; genus Diplosoma; species Diplosoma virens. The sequence continues at coordinate 21,384,236 of OY796897.1, read as the reverse complement.
TTTTTAATTTTCTTGGCAACTTCGATTTTGAGATATCTATCATTTTTATATTCTTTTTTTAATCAACCTTCATTTTTTTTATTAGAGCTTTTTTCAATTTTTTCTTGAGAATCTTGATTTTTGTTGTACTTACGTTCAATTTTTCAAAAATTTTTCTTAATCAACCTTGATTTTTAGATACCTACATTCAATTTTTCCCTAAGAAAGTTTGATTTTTAGGTACTTTTATTTAATTTTAAAACTTTTTTCTCTAAGCAACCTTGATTTTTGTTATATCTATGTTTAATTTTTTTCTAAACAATCTCTTGCGAGTCAGAAGCGTGGCAAGATTTTATGGATGATGATGATGTGTTGTGTTTTACCTAAATAAATACATAAATATATTAGATTTTACAAAGTGTGACATATAGCTAAAGTTGTGGAGTCGGAGCTTCCGGATTAGCATATTTTCGGGTTAAGAGGAAATCGGAAATATTTTTTACACATGTAGGAGTTGGAGTGAGTTTATCCTGCTTTCCTACAACCGTGACTTCGCTCAATACAAAAATCCACAATCAGGTCAAAAAAGCAATGTGACCAAACAACGAATAAAGTTATAAAACACAAATGATTCTATATTCTTACTTTTTTCAAAAAGGATTTTGTACTAGATACACCTGCTAAAGTGCTTATAATAATATCTTAGTAGATACACTACTTAGCAACAAGTATAGGAATATATATATAATATATTCAGGGTAACTTTTATATGGCTAAAATGTTAATCAAAATCAAAAGTAATTAAATTCCTTTTCAGTTATTTATTAAGTTTTATAAGCAGTATTTATACAAAGTTTCACCTCATACATAATTGATGCTAAAACTAACATATTTTAAAATTTCATTCCCATTTTTATAAATAGCAGTTGTTCTAAAATTATTATTTAGTTGTTTGCTTTTCAACACTAAAATAACTTTATAACTTTATCTTAAAATATGGGCAGAAGAATGATATAAAATTAGAATTGCAGTGTTTAGTGTTTTTAAATCAGTAAATAAGAAAAAAATTATTGGTTGAGTAAGGTTTATATTAATGCATGAAGAAAGTATTAGTTTATTGATTCAATTGAATTTATACAAATAAAAATATGATTAATGTAACAAAGATTATGCTTAAAGACTCTAATTGTTGCTCTGGTAGTAGACCTAAATTTAAAATTCAATTTTCTTATAGGGCAAAAAATGAAAATGTTGTTGTCTAAATCAGATGTATGCAAAGCTTTTTTTGAAGATCTATTCAAGAAAATCGATTTCTGCACTGGAAAAAAGTGTATTGGGTTCTTTGCTTATATCAGTCAATAAATTATAAAGACAGTGTAAGCGCATAATAAAGTTTGTAATAAAGCTTTAATGAGCATAAGTTAACTTAACCCAAAAAAATAACTTGACAATAATAAAAAATAAAAAATTTTAATTTGCAGTTATCCAAGTCTATCTTATTTGATATAAATAATTGGATTATATTTGTAGTAAAGCCAATATAAAAAAATAAAGAATAAATTTTTTGTTATCTAAAAGCCAATATTTGTTTTGCCAATTTAATATAATTTTACCTAATTTTCAACAAATTTTTTTGTTTTATTTAAATTGCTTTAAAATTATAGATAAAAAATAAATTTGCAAAAAGAAAACCTTTTGTCTAAACAAATAAAAAACAGCTTGATGCTTAAAGAGATTATAGTTTTTTTGTGCAAGCATGCTTCAACGCTGACTTTTAGAGGCGGCGCACATAATCAATTTTGGTAAATTAATAAACTAAAAAAATTTTTTGGCGTTTTTTTATATAACAACTTGAAACTGTAGAATGTTCGTAAAATGCAGAAATAATGCTATTTTATGTATTATTTTGATATTGCTTATTGTTAAAAATTATATTTTTATTTGCTTTTTTAACAAAATTTTACAACAATCAATAAGTTATTGCTCAGAAATAATTTGTAAAATATTTCGGGTTTTCTCAAAATCTTAGTAATCAACTCATTGTGCAAATAAAGGACACATTTTATCAAAACAGTTTTTATGTAAAAAAAATATGCTTTGTGCTGCATGAAGCTTTTGCCAACATACAGTTAAAAAAGAAAAAAGTTTTAGGAAACGTGTGTGTTTTGTTTAGTCCAGCCGTTCTCAAACACGGTTAATGAGAAATTATTAGATGCAAAAAAACTATGAATAATTAGTTAATTAGTTTGCTATCTTCTGAACAATGGCGCCAGGCACTAAACCAGGGATTCCCAAACTGGGGTACATTATTATGTCACAGAATGTCCTTATTTAAGTTAAGTTCCGTGTCCGGAAGAAATAATAGACTTAAATGTCTAGAATTTTCGAATCCGGTCGATTGTAATTACGTCAAACAGGACAATTAAGAGGGAAGACTTTTTTTACAGATCACCGTGATTTTGGGTTTGAATGGGGAAATTTTTTGGCTGCTGCAAAGTGAAGACTTTTCTTTTTTTTCTAGAGATCACCTTGATTTTCGGCATGAATTGGGAAAATTTGTATCTGATTCAAAGTGAAGACCTTTTTTTCAGAGATCACCTTGATTTTCGGCATGAATTGGGGGAAAATTAGTGGCTGATTCTAGCTGAAAGCCTTTTTTTTAGAGAAACATCACAAAATTTTGGGGGTACATGCAAACGTGCTACAGTGTCCAAAGGTACCGATGAACTAAAAGTTTGGGAAACCCTGCATTAAACCCACCGCTAACTGAATAACTAATAATTTTTATTGAGCTCATGAGAACAAGTTTTTTTCTAGCCATCATTTTTGCTATCTTCTAAACAATGGCTCCAGGCACTAAACCCAACACTAACGGAATAACTAATAATTTTTATTGAGCTCATGAGAACAAGTTTTTTTCTAGTCATCATTTTTGTTATTTCTGGTCATCATGTATCACGAATTCTTGTTATCAATATTAAGCTCAAGCGTTAAAAGTAAAAACCTAAAAAAATTGATCAGATTTTGTTGTACTGTCAATTTACAGTTTAATTTAATCTAAGAGTTCTAAAACTTTTTGAGACACCCCCTCTTTCATCATACAAACAAAACTTGCTTCCCTTGATAATACTAAGAAAACTCAAGCCCTATCCTATTAAAAAGTTTAACAGCATTGAACAGAACTACAATAACTAAATTTTGCTAATAAAAAGGATATGATTGTTTTTTGAAAACCACAAGTTTAATTTGTGACTTTGTGGCAAACAACGTACTTCAGAATGATCAAATTTGTTCCAGTGTTTTATCTTTATATCTACGACAGAAAAGCCATTTTTGGCACAGGTACGTCGATAAAAACAAAGAAGTGTACGTACAGCTATAGCACTTATACTCTTGTACATGTGCGCATATTTTGGCTAGAAATCAGTCAGTGACATAGCTTCAAAATTGCTTTTTGCAGTTGAGTTTGCAAATATTCGGAAAGAATATACTTTTTTAGACAAAAAGGGTTTTTTGTCATTTTCAATTTTGGAAAATTAGTATCGCTAAAATCCAGGAAGTAGAGTTTGAATTTTTGTTTTTAAAGTCACACGGTGCCCTCCATCTTAACTTTAAACTCACCCTTAAGTTTAATTTGTTTTTTCTCGAAGGCGATATCTAGTTTTGGAAAAGAAGCTGCATTTCCTTTTTGAATTTGCGATGCTTCACCCTAGTTTTGCCACGAAAGCGTTGATGAGATCGTAATCATTTATACAGTTAAAATTCTTTCCTTACAAAAAAAAGTTTAAATTATATCACGCTTTAAAAATATTCCCGAGTTTTGCGAATTTCAGATGAAACCCTTTTCATTTAATTAACAAAAGAAGATCTTGTTCTCATGAGCTTCAAAAACAGCATTAGTTTATCTTTGATTTCATACACAAGCTAACATGTTAATTTCTGATAACCACCGAACGAATGTATGAAAAAAGCAGAGTCTCAAGATTGGAATCCATGTCCTTGCAAAACTTAGTAAATAGTTTTATATTGACAGCACTTGCTTTAACGTAGTTGACGCCTAATATGATTGTTGCAAGCTTATCTTTCATGGCAATAAGTAAAGTCTTGGAGCTCAGAGCTTCTGGGAGAATCACGCAATGAGATCCAACTGCATTGGGGCTTTTCTCTGTTATCTTCTAGATGAATTTACTTTGAGACCCAAGCATTATCAGATCACCAGCAATGTAGACACCCAAAAATTTTTTCCAAGCTGTTGAAATAAACCTGGAGACAACTTTAACCCTATCCCGACTTAGCTTTTTGAAAACTTTGTACGACAGGGGGGGATGCGGAAAGTTTCCCCGCTCTTTGCTTGCTTATATCTCAACAATTACTAGTGTTACAATTGTCATTTGATTTTTATAGAAAGAAAATTTCATACTCTTTTAATATAGATACTTAAATGTTGCATTTAAACATTGTTTTAGATTGCAAAAGCGAGTTTTCAAAGGGTATCCAATTTTCGTAAATTGGCTGAAAACGAGAGAGCGATTTGAGAGAGTTAAAGACTGCGGTTGTTTGTCGAACATCATTGATCCGTAAAATTAGAAGTAAAAATGGCGACAGCTGAAATACACTAGGTATGTCTACTGAGAAAAAAATTCTACACCAGCAAATCTGCTAAAAGCTGGTTTTATTAGTGTTTGCAACGCTTCGATCTTTGCCATTTATCAAATGATTTTTTAAATTCACTCGCTTTTGTGAACAATTTAGGCAAGAAACTTTATAACATAAAAAGAAAGACAAATCATTACACAAAAAAATTATGTTTGTAGTTCCACATCGCAGAAGACTCACCTTAATTTTTCTTCACTACTGGTATAAAAGAATACTTTGTCTTGACTAATTTATTTAGAGTTGATTGCTTGTGATAACAACGAATTTTAATTTTAACAAAATCTTTATTATTTCGAATGTTTTTTTTGGTTAAGTATGCTAATTCATATAATAAAATAGGGTGGTCCAACTTCTGCACTCTTGTGGAGCACTTTTCAAAATTATTCGAGTTTGCGGGCCTCAACCGGCTAAAAACACCTATTTTCGTCCCAAAATCAGGGTGTTCTCTAAAAAAAAGAAAGGTCTTCACTTGGAATCGGTCTCTGAAATTCCTATTCTCGATCGTAGCGTTTTCCAAAAAAAACAACGTTGCCGCTGCTTGTGATCAACAAGACTTGTGCAAAATTGTTCCGCGGACCCGTAGTTGAACCAATAATAAAATATTAGTTTATTAAGATTTTGCTAACGTTTTCTGACGTAATTTTTTAACTTTTAATTGTTATACGACTTGTTGAATTAGTCAGGTATAGTTTTTGTAAGAGTTACAATAAGTTAAATTTTTCCAAAAAAGTAATTTAATTACTATAAACTTTAATTTCAACTGTGACGAGTAATGTAACTTTCCTCAAAAGTTATGACACCGACATTCGTTTTTTTGCAAAAGAAATTATTCAATTGATAGTTCGAATTTCAACATTATAGTTTGAAAACAAAACACCAGTACAACCACAAAATTATTTGCACTCAAGTGCAGCTCAATGCATTTTGTTTGAATATTTTTTGAGTTTGTTTATGTGAATTTTAGAAAATTGTTACCAGGCTGAACGAAAGATCGGACGCGCCATTTCAATGCTCCCTTTTTTTTCATTTCGGGACTTGACATTTCTGATATAAATATTTCACAATGACGTTTTTTTTCTGATTGAGGAGGAAATATTGATGACAAAACGGTGTAAATACTTGGCTCTACGACATTTTCACCAAGCAATAACTTTATTTTTTGTAAAATTTCACTGGTTAGACCTTGCTTTGGATGAAAGGTTTTATTAATTTCAAAACAAGAGTAAAACCAACTTCAAACAAATTCTGTTTGCGCTGCTCCGTGTGTTTATTCATTGCTAATACACTTGCTGCATTTATGCGACAAATATCACGCAAATACGAAAATGAAATTGTGGTCCATTTTCAAGACTTGGTTTTACACGAATAGAAAGTAATTTTTTGCTCTATAATGTCTGTACCTCCTTTCGTATAATCACATGACTTAAAGCCAGTTTCTCTTTTGATTTTTTGAAATTTAAAAAATTGGGTGCATTGTTGATAAGATTGAAATGTTTCGCTTTCCTGTGGTTTTAGAGTTTACAATGAAAGATTTGAGGTTGATATTTTTTTCAGGTTCGTTTCAAAAAACTTTATAGAAACTAATATCTCTATTACACACTTGCTTTATTTTATTTGATATGTCTTTGCGCTTAGCTTGAATAGTTTCGATGCTAGTAATTTTCCATTCCAAATACCATTATACCAAAGACATTGAAGTGTATAATCGATCGTAAAATAAACTTTTGTGATAAAGCCAAATCAAGAACTCGGGATTTTTTCCAAATTTGTTAGAAAATTTTACACGAAAAGAAATCTAAATCTAAATCTAAATCTAAAGTTACGGCTTTTTCAACATAAACAACTTCTCTTGGAAAATGAGATTGAAAACGTTTTATTGCCTCGTAAAGTGTTTGAGTAAACATAGTTAATGAAACGTTCAGTCTCAATTGCTTTGAAAAACAGTTTACACTTTGCCTTTTTCTCGCTTTTTGTTGCTTTTTTCTCGCGTTTTATGAAATAGTCAAAAAACTAGTGATCAGGTGATAAAAAACTAATAATAACTCAAAAATCTCTTGAGCAATGTTTTTAAAAATGCACCTACTTTTAGATGAATAAAAATCAGGAAAATGCATAAAATTTGAAAAAATTTGTGAAACTAGTTTTTGAGCAGCATGCAACATTTTAACTGCGCGGGCACTTTGCGCCCCTCCCCCCAATCGTAATAGAGTTAAATACATCTTTTACTCTACATGTGTTGTTTAGGGGTCTGCAAGACAGCATATCCTCTTCAATTGAAACGGACGTAGATTAACAACCAGGCTGGGGAGTCAAAGACGGATCCCGGGGCAACGAAATCAACCAATTTTGGAGACGCTGTGGCCGGATTCAAGTTTTTATATTGTGTAAAGCTATAGCCATTAATATGTTTGCTGGCTCCAGCTCTTATCAATACAATTTTTTTTACATTTAGAAGTTTTGCAATTAATTCGTGCATCCTCAGGCATATGTAACGAACAGGTTATATTTGTGTTTGAGTCATTTGTTTAAGATGAGTAGAATGGTGTTTGAGATGGGTGCCCATTGGTAGGATACTATAATTTTGTATTTCTCTGTTTGGCAGTTTAAACAAGCTACTGAATACGGTCATAAGAATCACTAAAAATAAAAATAAAAAAACAATTAAACTTTTCGACGCGCCAACAATAGTGCTGTTTTTGCGAAAGCAATATTGCTTGATGGTTGTTGTTCTGATTCTAACATAATACGATTAATTTCAAATATAAGATACGAAAGTCCAAACAAAAATATCAGTACTATAAATAAAAACACATAATTTTTAAAACAATATCGAAAATCAAATCAGCTGCTGATGTAGACTAATTTTTCACTTCAGAGAGGGTCTTTGCATGTAGGCCCTAATGGAATAAAATACTCAGGAAGCTAAGAAATTATATTGGATGGCATGAGTACTTTTATTTTTAAAAGAGGAGCTGAAACAAGGTAAGCATGCAAAATGATACTGCAAAACATAGCATGAAAAATAAATGCTAAGTTTGATTTAGACTTTATAAACAAAATCGTAATTGATCCATGATTTCTTGCAAATTCTAAAACAGCCTTTCTTAACCTGGGGTAAATTTATTCCTCAGGTTAATTTCTCAACTTTTAGAAGTAAATTATTGCTTCCCAAATCTACTTTCTCTTCAAATTAATTTTTATTGATTTACTAAAAATGAAGATATAAAAAAGTTTTTTTACTTGCTTTTTGCTTACATTTATGGGGCTAAAGCATTGCAAATCTATAAATGAGAATCTTTTTTGCTTTTAGTTGATGTTATGAGGAAAAAAGTTTGTTTGATCAACAGTTAACAAACATTTTTTATTTCTTTTTTTATTTTTGTGGCTGCATAATTACATCATTTTAGATTGGGGGTGAATCTGAAAATATTATTTGAAAATAGGTAAATTATGCGAAAAAGGTTAAGAAACACTATATTAAAGCGACTATAGGGTTTAAATTGAGTTGCGTTCAGCAATTATTTTTAAAATTGCAGTTTTGTTTTTGTTCGATTGAATATTCTACTATTTTAAAATTTTTTTCAAATTTGATTTTGATTTAAATCAAGAAAAGTGGTAGACTTATATGAAGTTTCATACGGTCTAGATCAGGGGTGACAAACCTATTTGCTATTGTGGACCACTTTGTCAGTTACCGTTGAGTAAGCGGGCCGCACAACTTTTTTGTCATACTATGAAACCTACTAAAAACGAACAAAATTGTTTATCAACAGAAACGAACAACAAACGAAAGTAATAAAAATCCATGCGAACCATACAGCTGAAGTTATTTAACGTTAACGCAATATTGAAGCATGAAATAATAAAAAATAACAAAGAAACATTAAATGAAACTTTTTGCTCAGTGAGAAATTTGGAAACTTTTTTGCTTTACTAAGCGCTTGATATTCGGACGAACTGACGATGTGGCAACTCTCAACTGCATAGCCTACTAAGATTTTTGTTTGTTAGCCTTGACCTGTAACGACTTTTTGAGATGTTCATTTTAGAAAAAAAATTGTTCGCATAGATATGTACTTCCAAAAACAGATGACCATTTGAGACAAGTTTGGAAACTCTTCCTTTGATAAATATACACGATAAAATTCGACCAGCGGCTTGTTAATATACATCGCTTTCAGCGTGTCATCATTTTGTAGTTTCATGGGTTCGAGTTGGAGCTCAGAGGGTGCAGAAGCAGGTGTAACATTGAAGGGAATAGAAAAGATATCAAGCTCCAGCTGCTTGCTTTTTATATCCTGAAATCTAGCATTGAAGCTTTCCAAGAGACTGGAACATTCCAAAGCATATTAAGCACAAGAAGTTGGATTGTATTTTTTCAATGTGGAAAAATGCGTACAATTGTTATCTTTCAACTGATTTTCCCAGAGAGCTTAACATTGACGTGAAAAATTTGATCTTGGAAAACATCGAGTGCAGTAGTTGATCTGGTTCTTGAAGTTGCACGTTCAAGTCGTTTAAATGCTTTTTGATATCTACCATAAATCCTAAGTCGCACAACCAGTTTTCATCCTCAAGTTCAGTCAAAGGACATTTCTTATAATTTCTAAACTCAATAATTTCTAGCAGAAGAGAATGAAAGCGCCCAAGCATTTTCCCACAACTCGTCTAACGAACAGCACAGAAATAAACAAGATCATTATAATCAGCGTCAAAGTCTTCGAGAACTTGCTTAAATATGTGGTTGTTTAGGTCTCTTTTTTTTGTAAAGTTGATACAGTTTGTAACCACCGATACTAAATGATTAAACTTCACAGATTTTGCACAAAGGCTTTGTTGGTGAACAATACAATGAAAAAATACCAACCTATCATGTCTAATTCCTTTTGCATCCATTAAATTCTTTAACAATGATGCCATCCCTTTATGTTTCCCGACCATAGTTGGTGCGCCATCAATAGCAACACCACACAGCTTATCTAACGACAGATTGAACTTGCCTCGGGCTTGAAAGAGCTTTTAAAGCAGGTCTTCTCCGCGAGTAGTTTTGTGCATCGATTCCAGAGACAGCAAGTTTTCATCAATTTGAAAATCTGATGTTATCCCTCGAAAAAATATTGCCAGCTGTGCGGTATTCTTGATGTCCGTTGTTTCATCGAGACAGACGGAGAAGTTAACGAATTTCTCAGCTCTTTTTTTGAGATTTATCTTTAATATCTTGACCTTTAATGCGTTCATAAACAGTAGTCCGGGACAAACGCAACTTTTGGTACAAATGAACCAACTTTTCAGCTGGTTTTATTAATAGTTTCTCGGCCCATGCCCCATCGTCATACGACTAAACCTTTTTAGCAATCAATTCCGATACTCCATAGCACATCGTCATTTGTGCTGCAAAAGGAAGTCATGACACTTTGTTGCGCGTACAAATTTTTCTTAAATTCTTTTATCTTCATTTTTCTGAGCTCTCCATCCAAGTTTTTAAACTCAGGATGGTTGACCTCGTAGTGGCGTTTTAAATTTTTTTTTTTTCGTAACTGCTTACGGCCTTTTCCACTTTAAACAAAACGATTTTCCTCTTTCCTCTATAAAGAAAAACATATTAGTCCATTCTTTTTCAAAAATCCTTTTTTCATCTGCAATCTTTCTTTTCTTTGCTGAAGACATCAAAATAAACTGCTAGTTTTGGTTAAAAAAAAACAGAATAACAAATAACAACTTAGAAAACCTGTAAAATTTTGTATAATATATAGCAGTGTTTCCCAACCGGTGGGCCGCACATATATAGCATTAAGCGCAACGGAGTCTAGGAGAACTGACCGTAGTCCAACTGGCCGCATATTGTATTTTTGTATAAAAAATTTATTATTTTCATTAACAAAACTACATACACAACTTACTCAGCTTACTGTATTTAAATGGAAAAGCAAAACAACTCAAGTTATAATAAATTTGGTTCTTGCACGAAAACAAGCACACGCTGTTATCGCTACTCGGTCCGTTCTCGCAATGTGAAGCTCTTTTAAGAAACTCATGAATAAGCAAAACCCGCGCAAGCCAACTGCGGAGTTTAAGATGCGCTAATTTTAACAAAAATACATCATTTTTGGCAAGCGGTTTATCAATTTAAAGAAAAATAATAAAAGGTAAATTGTATTAAACAACTGAGTCCTGAATTAGATAAAAGGTTTGTACTACGTTTGTATGATTCCTGTGTGTTATGCGCGTAATTTAATCGGGCTATCAACTTTTGATATCGCATCGCAAAGATTTGAAGCGGGTCAAAGAAAGTTTAAGACTGCTGGTCTTGTCTGAATGCTTCGCGGGGCGCACAAAATTCTTTTGTGGGTCGCATGCGGCCCGCGGGCCTTATGTTTGTCACCTCTGGTCTAGATAATTTAGTTGAAATATTATTGTTTACCTAAATAAAAACAAGAAGATTAAACAAAGTTAAGTAGAAATATGTTTTTTTTTATTTTAATTTTAGCTTTCAATCATTGATTCTTTTAGCGGTTGATATCGCCATTAAGGGTCAAATGGGAGTTAATAAAAAGGCCAGGGGGTCAATGAATGTCTGTTGAGGTTTATAGGAGCAATAAATCAACGGTACTAAACCAAAAAATGTAGCGTATTGTTACTAAAGTTAACACCTTTTTTATTTTTAATCTTTTTCCAGTTTTCTCCACATCTAAAAGGGTCTTCACTTTCATGCATCTATGCTATTTTTCAGTACATATATCGTCTTTCTTAATACAGTTTAACACAACCAAAAAAAATACTTTTCACTTTAATTACACGTTATATAAGTTGAAAAAGTGTTCTCTAAGGCTGCTCAAGTCGCAAAAAAATAGTTGAAAGTTATATTCGTTAAAATTAACTGAAAGTTTAGTTAAAATTTGGTTTTAAACCTTAAATTTAGTTTAAGATAAAACAAAAAGGTCATCGCTTTGGTTTCTAAACCAATTGTGGCAAAATACACGTTGCATCAAAGTAATGACGTTTTTATCTCATCTTAATTAAATTTGTCGTTCAAAAACTTTTTATCAAAGAAGTTATTATTTTATCAATTAAGCACTAAAATCAAGTGAATAACAAAAAAAAGATCATTTCTTTGATTGCTAAACCGATTGCGGCCCGCGATGGTTAAGAGTTTGGCCACCTATGATGTGCTCGATTAAGGAGTCCATGGAATATTTTTTACTCAAACTGAGATCAAAGTGTCGAAAAGTTTGAGAACCACGGCTTTAAATGCTCGAGCAAAGTTTTAGCCAAGTGATTTTATTAAAGGCTAATTTCAGGAAATAACATATTGCTTTCGGTCGAAGTATTTTTTTAAAATATCATTTGCCAAAACTTTGCCAAAATATCTTTTTTTTCAATATTTGCAAAACGTATGAAATTGATGAAAATTTTATAAAGAAAAAATCGAGACATTGAATTCTACATAACTTTTGCGTTGTAGGAGATAAAAACAATTCGTAACTGAATAAGCAAAAGCCTTTATTATAATCAAAAGCCAAAAAGTATTTAGTACAAAAATAGAAAAATTGATTCGCATTAGCTTTTCTAATTTTTTATTTTGCATATAGTCATTAAAAGTTTAAGAAGTTCTGAAGAAGTTGAGTTGTATTTATTTATTGTTTATTGATTAATTTGAATAGTTTGAAGCCAGCCATTGAAGGTTATGATTTTTTTATGTGTAGACGACTCTTTTTGGAAGCTTTTTACCATCTGACTCAAGTAAAAAGTATAACTGATTGTTCCGGATTAATGATTTCCGGATGAGTGATGGTGACCTGTACTTGATTTATATAAACTGAATAGCGACAAAAAATTTTGATTTTTTTTGTTTCTTTATATTTTGTCTCATAAAAAAAATACTGTTCTAATGGCGAGCGTGATTAACACGATCTTGTTTTAATTCTTACCTACAGCATTCTGCAGTGCCCTTAAGGAAAACCTTTTCCGGCACTTTTTTTTGTTTAATGTATTACCAAGCAGCTTTCAATTTTAGTCAAACAAAAAGACAAAAAACAATAAAAACTTTTAACCAAACAACAATATCGTATTAGCATCTCCGAAAGCAAGTCGAGGTAATTGGTTGGCGGCTGTTCAAAGTTTAGCCTTTTTGGAAATGTTATGCGATGTTATGCGAGTCAAGAGGATATTTATGTAAATGATATAAATATATTTTTTTCATTAAGTTACGTTTATGATATTTACTCCTAAAACAGACTTTGAAGATTTTTTTTATTCTTCAAGATATTGGGTTCTTTTTTTGTTTCTTCTTCAACTTTTGATTTCATCAATCATTGGTATTTTTTTTCTAACTCTTGGTCATTTTTTATGTTTCTTTTTGCTTTTAATTTAAGTGAAATACTCAAACTCAAAATAAACTAAAACTTTTTTATTTGCAGCTGTAGTGTTTAACCTTTACAAGTTAGCAGCTTTATTTTTTATGGCTTACTTCTTGACAGTTAGTTTTTTCGATCTCACGGATCAGCTTTTGAAAAAAAATGTTCTCAGGAGATATAAAAATGTCTGATTGGTTAAATGACAACACCAGCAAAATAATTGAACATTTAATAAAATGCAAACTTTGCTGCCTGGATTTTTACTTTTTAAGGTTAAATAGCTTTGCTTTTCATTTTTCTATTTTAAACTATATTGAATAAAAAAAAAAGTAAAACAGATTACATATTTCTTTAAAAAAACTATTTTATAATATCAAATCACTTAGCGGGAATTATTTTCAATATAATAGTGAATAATGAAGGATGTCACAAAAGTGAAGAGGAAAAAGGAAATAAGGCATATTGTTCGAAAGAAACGCATTGAATGTCTGTATTTATAAAAAAAATTTTTCAACTTAATGAAGAAAATCAAAGGAAGTAAAACGCTGAAAAAGTTATTTTTTCATTAAAACGTTTAATTTTTTTAATAAATAACATTTAAACTTTAATCATACTTTTTCAGTTCACTCATTTTTATAGATAGAAATATCTAAACGGCGTCCATGGTCTATTTTACAGCAACTTTGTTTACTTTTTAAAACATCTTGTTATAAAAGTTATTCTGTTAAAAGCAAAGAAAGTTTGACTTAGTAAACAAAATTTTGCCTCATCTTGCCGCAGGTTGGTGCATAATTAATTAACGTTTTTCTTCTAATTTGAGCAATTAGCTCAGTGGCTCGCGTTATTTTTGTAGGTGGAGAGCGCAAAAGTGTTTTTGACGAACAATTCTGAAATGTAAATTCCTTCAAATCAAAAACCTATAAATTTACACCTCACTTCAACAGAATCTTGAAGTGAGGTGCAAAACACAATTTTTTTTGGTTAAACTGGCCTCCATTACACTTTCAATTGATTAAAAAAAATCAAAATTTTTGCTTCTTATAATTTCAGTTGTAAGCATCTTATTTGAAACTATGCCCTTTTTCTTTCTATTGTGCCTTAATCCAGAGGTGGGAACTTGCGGTCTCCAGGACAAGTGCGGGCCTCCATGACAATAGAATTGTGTGAGAATGACTACTGCTGATAATTTGGACAAATTCAATGTGAAAACTTGTTTTTTTTTAGAGATTACCATTTTTTGTAGATAAAAATTAAAAAACCCGAAGCGGATTCAAAATGATTAAGCAATTTTTTTAGATATTTCAACTTATGAGGTTTCTTTTCTTCAAAATTTGAAAATATGGCCTCTAATAACGAAAAGGTTCCCATTTTTATAAATTTACGAATACATAGTCAATAATACGTTCAATAGCATTGTTTTGAAATTAAAACAAAAAAGAGCGAAAAAATTTTATTTTTGCATTTTCTTAGAATCTTTCCTATGAGTTCGTCAAGTTTATGTTTTAAACTTTTTTTATTTTAAGTCTAACTTGTTTTTTAGTGTTTCTAGTTACCGCGTCACAACGCTCAAATAATCTATCTGATCCAAAATAGAACTTTAATTTTTTTGGCTTCAAGAGTTGAAAAAATATGTAAATATGAATATGAACTGACTAATAAAAGCAAAATGTAGATGCAACACGTTTCATTTTATTAATAATTCTAGGAAAGAAATCACAAAGATTCGCTAAAAATTGTTCTTGATTCTTTTAATATTGCCGTTCTAGAAGAACACAAATTCAACTGGGTAGTGATCACTGACCATTTTGGACTAAAAAAAATAATAAAATTTCAGTCTGCAGAAGCAATCTAATACATTTGCAAACAATAATTCAAATGTTGCAGCAATTAAATAAATCTTTCTGCACATGTAAATGTTTTCGATTCTTCCATTTTTGACTTTTGTAGTGCGATAAAATTTTGTACCACCATTATAAAGTTAAACAACTTTACAAATTTTGAAAGAAGCTTTTTATATTTACTGTATACAACAGACTTATATTTTGGCAAATTAAACTTGTGTAATTTGTCAAAGATCTTACTTTTTAAATCATTGTTTTTTAACATTTTAACTGGAATTTTATTTATAAAAGAGAGGACTTCTATTTATAAAACTAATGTCTAATAAAACATATTGTTTACAATATACAATTTAAGAGCAAAAATCTTATTTCTATGGGTCAAATGACTAATTGTGAATCAGAAAGTAGACAAGCTATATAGGGCAGATTGATAAAATTTTATGAAAAATGGCAACCGGAAAGCATCAACTGGACATCTTCAAGAAGCAAGTCGTGGTAATCGCTTGACAGTTGCCTTAAATATAAAACGCTTTCAACGCTCTTCCTTGAGTCAAGAGGATAAATAGAAATGATGAACATGATTAATGAATGATTATATCATCGATTCAAGATATTCATAAACTTTTTAAAAACTTTTTACAGATATTCAAAAGAGTTTGCAGATTTTAGGGAAGAAATTTGTTTTAAACAATTACAGCTTTACTTATAAAAAGGTTGCATTTTGGTTATCTAAGTAAAAAATTTCGAATAACCTCGTACCTGGATGTGGTTCAAATTAAACTCATTTGTAAAATTAAACACTCCAGCGAAGCGAGACTTAGCTTTCATTCCATTTCCAGCAACCACAAGTCTATGTACCAATATACTTAGGTAGAAAAGCCATTAAAACTTAAAGTAGACGGAATTTATAAAAAATTTAGTTTACTAAACTCTAAAAAGCGCTTTACGTTTTATCAAAACGACTTAAATCTTTACTATTATACCTGTCATAAGGACATCTGCTGTAAGCAACAGTTGTGTCAGCATCTCCATTTATGAGCCAAGTAAATCGTTGGTCAGTTCGCAACCGAATGTTGGGCCAGTCATTGCAACGTACGTACCTGCAACCAGCATTGAAATCACCACCAAGAATGGTATTCTGCACAAAATATTTTGTGTTTTAGGTTGTTTCATTCAATTTAAAATCTTCATGATTTAAATGTTGAACAAGTTAATCTTAATAAATCAAAATGTTTTAAGACAATGTTTTAAGACAAATGTTTTAGCAATGTTTTAAGACAAAAACCAACTTACACAATTAAAAAAACAGAAAAAAGCTCAAACGTAACTTTCAGTCTGTTACAGATTTTGATTAGTTTCGAACCTTTATATTGTAATCGGTTGTGCACAGTAAAGATTGATGTTTCGCCTATTTTCTTCATGAAGCAAATCATGGTTTTTTAAATAATTTTTTATGTGACTCGCGCATAAGAGTAAAATAACGTGATATCTTTAATGTAGATTGAATAATTTTTGTTGGTTCTGTGTGAAAAATGTGCTTTTGTAAATACAAGTTTTTAAGCTGAAACCATCTCCGGTTTATAAAAGCTATAAAGTTTAAAAACCATCAAAATTCAAATATTTATTTAAAATTATTTTTGCTGATATCTTTGCTAACAAAACTCTGCAAACAAAAAGCGTTGTATAATTAAATGTCGGCATATGTGCAAAATCGTATCCGACAATTGCTCAAAAAGCAATGTTCGAAAACAGCTGTATGAAAATTATTCAAAAACAAGAACCAAGATGTTACAACACAATAGGGTTAGGATTAGGTTTAGGATTAAGGTTAGAGCTAGGGTTGGGGTTAAGTATTTATTGAGAAGAGTAATAATCAGGGCTTATAAAATAGATATTTTCCGACAACTGCAAATAGCGTATTTTTCGAACAATTGTTAATTCAAACAACTTATGAGTCGAACACTTGTTTTCGAACAATTTTTAAGCAATTGTACGGTAACCATTTTTTTAATATACCTAAAGGTTTTGTACTTTGAGTTTCGTCACCTAAAACCTTCATCTTCAATGACTTGAGGCACCCGATGTAGAACAATTGGAAATAATGTGGTTGAAATTTGTTCAGAAGTACAGCACTCGAAATTCAATAAAAGAGTGAGAATATGTGCAAATGAAAACACCAAAATCAGACTATAGGCTAATTGCTTGACCCTAGCTTACCCAGGCAAGCTCACTTAAAAAGCATAGCACTGGAAATTAAAATGCAAAATGTAGATGTAGGTTTGAAGTAGTCCTACTCCGTATTTCATTTATCGTTTTTTGCCCTGAGCCGCGGAAATGACAAGCTTAGATAGATAATTTGATAGTTTTCGAAAAATAAACACGATTAATGTTTAGTTGAACGTATTTTAACCAGGATTACCCAAAACTTTGAGGTTCGCAAAAGGTCTCTAAAAGTTCCACGAGAGCAAACGGGATAAGCTAACGCACATTTAATTTTTTAATTAATTTCATAAATGTAATGTAACGAAACACGCGCAACATATTCTTGGTTATTGTCACAAACTTTGTTTGGGAATCCCAAAGGACCAGTTGAGCTAGGTAACCCGAATACCTGCGCTGAAACAAAGCTGTGTCTAAATTTTATTTTATTCCGGCTCAAGAAGTAGTTTTGCTATGAGCCTGACGGTTTATACAGTTGGTTAACGAAAGCTCGGATTGATTTCGTTGAAGATTCTTTTCCACAACAAACAGAGACCCTTGTCTCTAATAAAAACAGATGTATTACAAAAATATCACGTCCGACGAAACTTCTATTCCACGCTTTGCCAAACTGCAAAGCGAAACTAACACTATAACTCGACTCAATCAACACAAATAATTCTACCTCTGTAGAACAAAACTGCCAACCACTGGCACCAAATAAATTCAACAATTGTCCACCGACACAACATCTAACGGTCCACCTCCTGTGGCCAAACAAATCACCTTCGCTCGAGCCGCCACTCGAGTCGCTTCAAATTATCTCACAACGATAATAATCATCATAATAATGATAATAAATTTCTCGCTACGCATCGGCTTTATATAGAAAACAAAATCACGTGACGTAAACTTTCTCGTAAATTCAAGATTCAGCCAGAAACCCCTGGAGAGTTCGTTACGCGAATCAAGTGGAATATACGCGAATTTTCCAGTACAATGATGTTAGTCAAAAACATATTACGTCAATACAAAGAGAAAAAAAGAGAAAAAGATACATGTATCGAGCCATATAACAAATTGGACGTATATCGCAGACAGCGCTCAAAGAGCCGCATTTATTCTCTTATGATAAAACTACGAACTGCTTTTAACGGGGATACACTACATCGTTATGATTAAAATTATGAATGAAGTGTGACAGTTATTGTACTGTCGTAATACAGTCATCATCCTATTTAACCTATTATGTTATAAAAAAAAATATAACAATCATTGGGAATATAATTAGTGATAATTGTACGGCTCCA
This sequence comes from Diplosoma virens, assembly GCA_963680785.1. NCBI lineage: Eukaryota > Metazoa > Chordata > Ascidiacea > Aplousobranchia > Didemnidae > Diplosoma > Diplosoma virens. Next base: position 21,365,897 of record OY796897.1, on the reverse strand, counting down.
GTGTGAAACCGCCTTCAGTGGTCAGTGTCCACTCAATAGACAGGACTATACGTGACTAATTCAAGTATTAAGTAACTCATTGATTGACTCATTAAGTGAGTGATATCAAATACGTAAATGTTCTTTCCAAGGGTTTTATTGACACATGCAGTTTATTTTACATATTTATTTATTTTAAGGGTTACGCAAAGGCAAAAAGGCTCAGAAACCCTGCTCTAGATCTTGGATTTTCCTGATGCTCTCCAGGGTCCATACCAAACACTGCATGATCAATTAATTGAATCAGGGAATACAAACCAAGAAAGACAGAGATCTAGACGACCTAAATAATTTTTTTTCAGGAAATTATAGGTGGATCCATCAGAAAAGGTTAAGTGGGCTGAATCACTAAATTAATAGATTTTTTGTGAGAGCGTAACAACAACAACAACAACAAGTTTATTTTTTTTTGGTCAACAAATAATTTTTTTCAATAAATGCATAAAGCAATTAAAAAAAATTATGATAAAATCAAATATAAATTGGTTCTTATTTTTGTTAAACAGACAAGAGAATGAAAGATCTTCAATGGTCATTTAGTCCAAAAACTGCCATTTTTTAATACATAATTAAAAATAAATGGAGAATAAAGCAATAAAAAAGAAAAAAACAAATACACACAAAACAGTTAAAAAAAACACATTCTAATACAGTAATACATACAACTACAAAAATTATAATATTTTGTAAAAAAAAATTTAATCAAATAAAATGCATCATTGTTTTAAATATATATTTGTTAGCACTGAGCTATATGTATGTAATACACAAAATAATAATAATAACAATAAATAGACTATTTAGTGATACAAATGCAAATTTATTTAAGAATGACATTTTATATACAGTACTTATACGATGTAAATAATTGCATCTACCCTCTAACAAAGAAGTGTAAATGTTATTCTTAAATTAAAGACTTATAAATGTAATAGAATAAAGTAATAGAGTATGTAATTATGTAATAGTAATTCAGCATATAAATTTTTAATTGCTTACAGAAAAAAGGTTTATATAGTTCAAAAGAACTTTTTCTCTAAAGTTTTACTCCAGTAAAACTGTAGTAACTACAAAATTAAGTCAGAACATTTTTACGTCAAATAAACACTAAAAACAAATCGGTTTTATTGATCGCTCATAGTAAAAACAACCTGGAATAGTTTTTCTAACTTAATTTTTGAAGAAAAAGCCTTATATTATCGTAAAATTTTACCTTACATCTCAAACTAATCCGCCTCATCCTAAAAAAACTTTAATCCACCCAAGAAAATGGATTAGATAATTACAAAACTAGGTGCCGGTTCGGTATAATACCAGTAAAAACAAATCTTTGTCAGATCTGGCAAAGCAGACGAAAAGTTTTAAAACGGTTAACCTGTTTTGCTGATGAATTCAGGCAATTGGTTTTGTATTATCGGGAATGGGGTCAACCAGTTTTTCCTGATCTGTTTACACATTCGAGATCAAGACCCGATTAATCCGCCCAGTGTTTTCCATGATGATTGAATTTGGGATCATAATCTATGATAATTGAACCCAGAAAGGGCTATCTGGGCGGTCAAGTTCAACTATTTACAAATTAATGTTAGAGTTTCCATTGGCTTCCATTGAAACATATCGCTTCTTGCTAGTTTAGCCAATATACCGGGTTTGATTCAAAGTATACAACTTTATTTTCACGTTTCCTATACCTCGGCACAACAAGAAAGAGATTTAAGAAATATAAACGGTTTTAGATAACACTATAATGGCTCAACACCACCACAGTCATTATTTCATCTGGATTCCGAAGTAGTTGGGGTGGTAAAACAACTTATCCTTGTTTCAAATTCTGTTGTGTATCTGAACCAGATTGGCTCTGGTGCATGCATTTTAGAGGTAAAAGAGCTCTTTGTTTTTTAAAATTTGTTTGGAATTACTTGTACGCGTGGACTTCGATGTTTGAGTTGGACTGGGCTCTACATCTCAATTTTTTTTTTTAGGGTACGTAATAGATTTTCCTTGTCAGAAATTATTTGTAAGAGTCTTAATTTAAAAAAAAACAGTAAACAATATTATATACAGAAGGCTGTGAAAATAAAACAGGTTTGTAAAGATTCAATAAGGTTAAAATTAACCTTTTACTAATATAAAAACTAAGACCTTTTTTAAAATTGATTAATTTTTGTATTAAATCTGTGCTTTGATTGTTTTCAAAATCCAAAATATTTAAATAAAATTCTGCTAGCACTAAATAACCTAATTAATATCATTGTTAAAATGAAATAAATCAATATCACTAAAACGCAAAAAATGGTCAATGCTCATCCATGATTGTACTACAAATCACAATGTGCCCTTTATAAAAGTTTGGATTAATACAAATTGGTTCATTTTTTATAAAAACTTTTTTTAAATCTTCAATATACCAGAGCCTCAGGTTCAAGCTTTATAATGTTTTTAAAAAATTGGCAACCTTTATTAAAAAACATCTTCCAACCAGATCTAGATATTCCCACAAAAAAATAAGTAAATGGTTTCTTTCCGCTAAGTATTATATCTTAAAATCATAAGTGATCGTGATTTTTGACATTCAATATCAAGAGCACCCAAAATAAAAATGATTTCTAACCAAGATCAAAAACCACCATATTAAAAATAATCTTAAAAATCAAAATTAGGTTACTTTCTTGAAAATTAAAATGGTATCCATCTCTCTTTGAGCCCAACAAAAAGATAGCTATTTGCAATAAAAAATTCAAACTATTTAATCTGTAAAATTATCGATCAATAATCAACCAACAAATTATTTTAACAAAACTCTGCAAAACATTAAAAATTGTTATTCTTTTTTATTCTGTATATGAAATTTGAGTTTGCCACCAGGTTGAAAAATAGCTGAATCTAGCTTTATGAAAAGTTAGAGCTTCAGTAGTGTAATTCATTTAAGTGCTCCACTTCCTTGTTGGTAGCAAATCTTCAAAATTAAACTATTAACATAAAGAAGCCCGCTTTTCAGTGCGAGTTTTAAAGTTTGCCATTCAGAATATGGTTTGTCTAATAGAAAACTAAAAATTTCTTACCCGTCCAAAGCACGAAGGAATACTGTTGTAAACATCAACCAAACCGTCAATTTCCGCAACTGCTCGAGCAGGTTTGGCATGGATAGCAAGATAATTAAAAACTTTACTTTGTACACCTATATTAATTCCATTTGTAAAAATATACTCTTTTAGTAAATAAATAAACATTTTTTATATTCTCTATAAGGCTATTATCAAATCATCTAATCAAACTAAATTAAAGCGACTGTTGTCATAAATACGTACATTTATCCATTAGTTTTAAAATTGAAAAATAAATCTTCATGCTTTGAACATAAATCAATGAAAATTTAGAGCATTTATAAAGTTAACAGTAGAAACAAAAAGTAAACAGGACGAACAAGCTATAGATGTGTGTTTTGAAATGTACAATTTGCAGATTCACATTTTTATTGTTTCATTTAAAACTTTTTATTTCAGATATACAATTATTGTATCAACAAATCTGTGTACCTGCTGAACCTAAACGTCGAAAATTAACAACAAACGGCGGTCTATCGTACAAATTGTAAGGATTTGGATACTGGTATCTTCCAATAGGCTCGACATAATTGGTTCTACACACAAAAAAAATTATTGGTAATTTGAGGCAATAACAATTTTAGTGGAGTTATGGCTTTAAATCTGCCACAATATTGAATTTCGAATTTCTGGCTCAAAGTTTTTTGAAAACGCTTGCTGATTGGTCTTGAGGAATACTTTTTCAATTCAATGTATTTTGTTTTGGGATGTTTTTTCACATGAGTCATACAGTTATTGTCTACTGCTCTCGTTCTTTCACTCGGTTTTGGTAGCTAGCCAAATCATATTAAGTTCTTTTATAGTACCTTCTTTTTTGTAGTATGGCCAGATATAATGACATACTCGTATTTTTTGTATTCTTATATTGTTATTGACCTCGTTGCTGTTTTTCTCTTGCAATTTAATCGGTAATACTTATAATGGTAAGAATTGTTGGCAAGGAATGACTCTACTTAGGAATTTGTTTTGAACTGTCTTTCTGTTGGGCACAACGAAATCATTCAGATTGACTAAACATCGAAATTGTAGAATTAAAGTAAGAAATTTTAAATATTGCTCTATCGATTAGCGAAGGTTTTGTCCGAGACAAATAATCGCACCATAAAGTATTATTCTCTTGTTACCAAATTCTAGCATCTGTTTTTATAAGCCAAAGCATCAACAATATTTAATGGCGAGATTTATTTTCACACCACTGATGAGATTCGAAATTTTAAGAACAGTTGTTTTTTCTTGTATAAAACTCACTATCAACAGGTTTCTTCTAACACGAAAATTACGTCAAATTAACAACGGGTTTGCTGAACGTTATGACATTCCAGGAAGGTTCGCGCGAACCCGTGTGCAACTTCTGAATCTCATCACTGCTTTACTCGTAAACTGCATATTAGTTAACCTGGAAATAGTCGAAAAAATCTATCACCTTGACTACAAATATTTTTCAAGCAAGTTATTTTAAAAAAATTGATGCTAAAAAATAAAGTCTTATCTAAAATTTTACTTTTTGGTATTTGATCTTAAACTTAAGTTGTTTCTTCTCTATTTTTTTCTTACCAATTTTGCTAAAGCAGTGTTGGGGGACACAATCAAAAGCTTTTTTTGGCCTTCATAATCTTTTGGGACAAAAATGAAATAAATCAGAGGCAGTTTTAAATTGATAACCTTTTTTTTGGTCTTCACTTAAAGTTTGAAAGAAAACTGAAGCAGTTTCAGAGTGATGACTTTTTTTGTCTCCGCTTGAATTTTGGGACAATGTTCTAAGCAGGGGTTACAAGTGTTTCAAAATCTCTAAAAAGGGGTCATGGTCCTGAAAATTTTAAGAATCACTGTGCTAAAGCAACGGTTCTTTTGATCTGGAAAGCCGCAATTTATTTATTCTTCCTTTACTGATTTATCCGTAAGCTTAAGCCGAAATCAAATAACATATTATAGTTAGTTACTGTAGATTGAGCTGTACCCAGCAAAACATTTTAACTTTATGAAATTTTATAAAGATTCTGGATCGCTTTTTCACCTGTATATAAATCCATATTGCTCCTTGTATCTGTTATTCCGTCCCAAGCGTTCACTAACGATGCCATTCCAATTGGGATTGTTTGTTCTTGCTTTTAATATGTTGATAAAGTGTGGGAATGCAGTTTCAGTAGCGTCTCGAATTTCTTGAATCATCACAATGTGGTATCGGTCGACAATCTACAAAAAACTTTCCATAAATCACGAAAGGATTTTTCGCATAGTAAATATATTTAGGATCTTTTTAAATTTTTTTTCTTGATATGTTTAAGTAACTATGTAAATTTATAGAAGGGGATGATTTGCAAGCAGCATACGAAATTAAGCTTACAATAATTCTGAATAAATTTTGTAACTAGACCTTCACTATAAAAAAATTTATTTAAAAAAACTTTAAATAATATTAAACCTAAATTTCTACTATTTTACAATTCACTAATTTGAGGCTTTTTATTGTAGTTTGAGATTTTTAACTTTGATTTTTAAAATTTGGTCATCTATAGGTCCATGTTAAATCAAGTTTTATAGATTCGTCTGTAGATAACAAATCTTGAATATTACTAACAAATTTTCAATAAATTGCTTGTTTAAAATCAGTCATCAATTGGTTAAAATAGATTTTTAATTGTTTTAATTTTTCATTTATTTTATTACGCATTTGGTGGCTCTTTGAAAGTTGACTAATTTCGTTTAAGTATTTTATTGCAATTTTATAAATCAAATAAAATTGTTAATTTGACTTTGCTGAAAGGGGGATAGATTTCCCTTTTAAAAGTTCTAAAATCTTTAATGATGTTCTACTAGTATTAAAAATCAAGATTGAAAATCCGATTAAAGTCTCTTTAGAAAAATTAACCTTAAGGCTCAATATTTCCGTGTACAATAAAATGATCAAAAAATTGGAAAAAATAAAATTGGAGAAGCCGTATTAGCTATTGAAATTAAACGAGAAGAACAAAAAATTGTGCACGAAAATTGACTGGTTTTTATTAAAGGCACAAGCTATTAGTCTTTTTTTCTTCTTATTTCGGCTTTTCCCTTTGATCAGGGGTAGCCACAGCGTATTATGTTTCTCCAAAGCGTCCTGTTTTCAATGTCCGTCTCCCTTGCACCAACTTTACCCATATCTTCCTTCACTACGTCTAGAAAATTTTTCTCCTCTTTTCCTCTCTTTTCCTCTTTCCCGGTAACTCCATTTCCATTACTCTTCTTCCTACGTACTCCTGGTCTCTCCCCATGACATGTCCATACCAACTCACACTGGTCGTTCTACTTTAACTGTACCCCTGATGTAATCATTTCTAATTTTATCTTTTCTCGTCATTCCCATAGTAAACCTTAACATTTTTATCTCTATAACTTCTATCTCTTCTACTTGTTTCTTTGTTACCGCCACCGTCTCAAGTCCACACACCATTGCTGGTCTCACCACTGAACTGTGCATTTTTCCTTTTATTCTAGCTGGTAACCTCCTGTCACAGATTACTCCTGATACTTTTCTCCATCCGTTCCATCCTGCCTGAACACTCCTCTATACCTCCCTCTTACAACTACCACTTTCTTGCACCGTTGATCCCAAATACTTAAATTCCTTTATTCTTGGCACTATTGTGTCCTCCATCTTCACTGTTTCTTCATCATTTCCTCCATTTACGCACAGATATTCGGTCTTTTACTTTCATCCCTCTTCTTTCCAACTCATACGTCCAGCATTCTAGTCTCCGCTCTACTTCCTCCCTGGTCTCTTTGCAAATCACAATATCATCAGCAAACAGCATCGTCCACAGTGGTTCTCTCCTTCCTTTGTCCGTTATCCTATCCATAATCACTGCAAACAGAAACGGACTTAACGCTGATCCCTGGTGTAGTCCGATCTTGACCTTGAAACTTTCTGTAGTTTCTACTGCGCAGCTCACCACTGTTTCGCTTTCCTCATACATATCCTGTACAAGTCGCACATATTTTTCCGCCATTCCTGATTTTCTCATACAGTACCACCACAATTCTTCTCTTGAAACCGTGTTGTAAGCTTTCTTTAGGTCTACGAATACACAATGAAACTCTCTTTGACCTTCCCTGTACTTTTCCATCAACATTCTTAAAGCAAACATGGCATCGATAGTTCATTACATTTTGTTTTGATTGCATTACCATTTTTATTCCATTGCACCTGACGAAGTGGGCAGTTGTTTACAAAAGCTTGGGCCTTTAATAAAATCCAATCAACTTTCGTGCACAGTTTTTTGTTCTTCTCACAATAAAATCATTAAGCCTTTTCTTTAAAAAACAACTTGAATAAAAATATAAAACACAAAAATTATCTGCCTGATAGAGCATAAAGAAGCAATAAAAAGAAAAATATAACAGATTTGTAAAATTATGGCGACAATTCGCAGAAAACCCATAATTTATTATTATTATATTAAAATTTGACAAGGGGTTGCATAAAAACATTTGATTTTGTCATTGAAAGCATAATTGCTCGAGTGAATGAAAAGCGACTCTAAAAATCTTCTTTTTACATCATCAGTTTCTTTGGCTACAATTGTCAAGTTATTCCAAGCTGTATGATGATCTGTAGCATATAGATATTTTACTAATACAGATTTATTAACCAAATTATTAATTTATAACCGGGCTAAATTTTTTGTTGACCTCATTTAGTTATTCTTGTAGAAAATGATTTACAGGGTACACTTATGTAAATAGACAATATAAGCATAGAATTTTTTTCACTACTCCTTGTTGTTGTTTTGGCTAAATCAAGTTTTTTTTATTTTTTAAGAAAACTAATTACGTAAAAAGAAAATTTTTAAAGTCACTTTTTATTCAATGAAACAATCATGCTTTTCATGACAAAATTAATTTTTTTTATTCAACCTCCTACAATAAGATTTTAAAATACTTTGAAATTTACTTTCTACTACTTAACGCTATAAATTTCACAGATCTGTTAATCTTTTTTTGCTGTTTATGCAATGTGTTATATTTTTTTCTTTTCTTCGTTTTATCACAACAATGATGTTTGTGTTTTTTCAAAATTTCTATTGAAGGTTTATTAATTCTATGGTAGGTTTCAGCAAAATGTCGGTTTTTTATTATTATTTTTCTTTTTTTGTAAAGATTTTAATTTTAGACTTTGAATTTTAATATCAGAAGAATATGAATATTGCAATATTTAATCTTAGCGTATCTTAAACTAAGAGATGCGATCCAAGTCAGTAGTTTTAACAATGAATTTTTAAAGTTGCTTAAAATTTGCTATTGCAAATTTTCTAATGTGTAATTATAGCAATTTAATTTTTTGCAGAAATTTTAGCTAATTTGTTTTTTCAAAATACTAGAATGTAGTTATAAATCTGAATTTTGAATTGTAGATATTTTTGTGTATTTATACTGAGCTCATCGAAAATTCACATTGTATTTTATGCTTTAAAGTTTTATAAAGCCAAATGGTAAAAAAAATATACTTGGGAAAGGCAATGAGGATTATCAAACATGATTTCATGAAAAAAGACTGCACATTTAATTAGTCGATTAATTTTAATAAAGACCCGATCTTTCTACTGTTTACTGAAGTGTAAAGTGATGAAGAATCAAATAAGTACAAAAGTCAAAGTTAAACCTTAAATGTATCTTTCACTAAGCAATATCTTTCGTTGCTGCAAACTGCGTTTCTTATTTCTACTATCTTAATTCATATAAAGTATTTGTTTGAATAATGCTGAATTTAAATGCTACTTGGAAACAAAAAAGTTTTTGTCAGTTTTGACAGCTTTAAAAAATTTTTTTAATTTCTAAGATTAATTTTGTTATGATTAAAATTAAACATTGAAACTGAACATAATATTTTTGATGATCAAAAATTGAACTAAAAAAAATAATAATAATTAATTTTTTACTTGCACTAAGACATCAACAACATCAGGTCTGTTCATTTTTCTTGTACCAAATGATTGGATGTTAAAACTTCCAATTATTAAAGGGGATGTATTAGCTCCAATGTTTACAATTTTATGGGGATTTATTTTGGTCTGAAAATTGGAACCTCCAATTGTAATCGGTTGTTTTTTTAAGGGAATACCATACTTTGCTTTTCTTTTTTGAGAAAATTTTTTTTTAGCAATTAACAAATCAACTTTTTCAAAGGAAAAGGAACAAATTAAAAAAAGAAGCAAACAAGTTCTCATGATATTCGCTTTCCATATAAACTACAAACTGCAAACAAAGTTGAAATTTGTCAAAATTAAAAGTAAAAGAAATTGTTTCTTCTTTAAAAACAGTTAAATTCAATAGCAAAACACAAGTTTTAAACGAGAAATTTTTTTATTGGGTATGTTTTACCTTCTTGATCTGCAAAAACAAATCAAAGCTTTCTATTATGATGTAAACGGAAAGGTAATAGATTGCGATTGAAATTTGTTTCATGTCGAACGTTTTTAATAAAATTTTTAAAAATATTAAATGTGGCTATAATAAAAAATTTTTTGCTTCAATTGATCACTAACGGAAGACTTAAACGAGATTTGAACGTACAACTTTTTGTCTGCAAATTAGAGATCAAGCGCTTTAACATTGCGCGTCTTGCAAGCTAGCCATATCAAAAAGCAAAACATAGTGTGAAAGCTTGATTTAGTGGCCTGGTGTTAAAGTTTAATGCTGCCGACTAAAACACCTTTTCTTGTCTCTGCATTGGGGTATCCGAATAGAGAAACTTTTCGACAACTTTCTAAGTTTTTATGTCGAGTAGCGGATATAGTATTACAATACACTTTCTTTTATATCCAATACGTTTAATGGTAAATTTATATTATCTGTTTAATTCCTTTCTTCTTAATACAAAAAATTTCACTTTTCTCCATTGAAAAACTGTTAATTTCAATAAAAAATTTTTGATAATTTTCGAAAAACTAAGTCTCCACTCCCAACAAAAGATTTTTTAATTTCATCAAGCAACTTAATAAAAAATTTATTTATCTACACAAATTTGATTGGCTACTTTAAAAAAATTTTTTGTTACACGGAAGCTCATATCTTAAAGGAAGAGGAAGTAAATCGAATTTATACAAAAAGCGTGAGGAGTCATGAAAAGTATTTTCTTTTAAATTGAGTAACGAGTCCAAAGGAAGTAAAATGCTGACAAGACCGTTTTGTTTGGAAAAGTTCGTTTCAGCTAACTAAGCCATAATAAATTTTTTTCATAGTTTTGTCTGGTTGAAGTATTTTGAAATTATAAAAAATTTTTTTGGATTTTGCTGGTTGCGAAAAATATTTCAAACAAAAATGCCGTAAACTTCAAGTCTGTGCTTTTGCGTAAAAATAACTCTCAATAACTTTTCAAGAAGTTTCAATCTTTTTACTTTCTCAAAAAATCTCAAACTCTTAATGAATCGAAAACTCATACACAAATCGTAACTTTTGATGTTGTCATTTAAAATTTTGCTTGTTCCAGCATAATGGAGGTTAGGGTGTGGTGAAAAAATAAAACTTTTTGAATTTTGAAAAGTGCTGTTTATATTTTTCCCCAAATATGGAGTGAATGACATAGGAACTAAGTTTAGGTTAGTGCACCCTCTAGTGGCTGTGCACATCTGCCGAAAGAGAAAAATATTGCTAATTTGGCAATATCTCAAGAACTGGTTGATCTAGATAGCTAGTGTTTTGCTTAAAAGATGCAGAAACACGACTTTCATATCTTTTTTAATAGAAACTTTTTTTCTAAAATGATCTGAAAAAACGTTATAAGAAAAAAAACAACTTTTTGATGAAAATCATGCGTTTCAGTATATGGAGTGAGGGCCATGTTTGGCATTTGCAAGACTTCTAGATTTATTGTTAATGATTAGGTAAGTTTAAGTTGGTATAATTTATCACCCGGGGTTCTTGTATTACTAATGTGCATCTTTGGATATGTCATACAGCAGGTAACATCCATAAAATACAAAAGAACTGAATGCAACAGACATATGCACTCAGGAGTGCTATAAAAGGCGCAGAAATGCTTCAGTATCATGAAAAGGTATTATTTAAAACTTTATAGGCAACACCCAATTGATGCTTATACATACACAGTTTCTAAAGTGCTTTTTTGTTCTCTCAGGTTTAAATTTAAGATATTTTCTATAGTCTTGTGAATAAGCTTTAGTGTCGACGTTTGCTGTTGCAAGATTACTGATTAATAACAAGCTCTTTCTTTGTTTCAATAAAAATATTGTTGAAAATAAAAAATAATGTTGACAAGAAAAATAGCCTATTCTGGTGCTGTCATGAAAAAGTTGCGCTGTGGAGAAGTTTTCAAATTCTTTTTCTCCAGGAGAATTGTCAACAAATAAACAAGTGATTGAACCAAAGCTAATTTTTCCTGATTTTAGGACACTGAGTGCTGCAAGAAAAGTTGTTCATGAACTGCATGATAGATGGGTATGGTGCAATGTCTACCCAGAGCATCATTATACCATTGCAACTAAAATACAGGAAACAATGACAATCTTCAGCAAAATCTAAGAAAAAACTCAGAGCCATACAAGAAAATGGAATTTTCATTGTTACAAAACATGAATAATCTTTTGATGTTTACTGTATTGATGAATAGCAAAGAAGACAAATGGAGATGCGAAATTGTTTGAGAATGGCAACAGAAGATTATGCATTTTATAAAGGTCAGAGGACCGAGTGTAAACGTATGTGTGCAGATGATGTCGTCCCACTGACGTCATCAGATTTAAGATTTAGTTGTTATGCCCGACCGCTTTCCCGTCCAATATCTACATATGCTTCATCAAGTTTAGAACAACACTCTTCCTTTATTTCTGATTCTGATAGTAATACAAACAGTTCTGCACACAGCCATCTGAGGAAGAAATTTTTGCACCACAAGATACTCACGTCATACAACAATTGCAACATTGCAAAACCGTCAAAGATGGACCAACTTGGCAAGAATGTGTGAGAGATATCAGCTACTAAATAGAGCCGGAGCTGCTATTGCTATGCACAGGACATGGGAATGGTCACTGACAAAGACAAATCACATGTAATTGATCCTAGTAAGAAAGAAGGAGAGTTGCAGAGAAGAAATACGTCAAGAAAAAGTTTTCTAATTTAAATTTGTTAATGGATTGTATTTTGATTGCAGAAAAGATGCAACCAGATTATAGCAGAAAAATCAAATGGAAAAATGTGCAGACCCACCCAACTTGAAGAGCTTTATGTACTGGTAAGTGAACCTGGGACATACTACCTCACACATTTATCCCCAACTGATGGCAAAGGTTGTACATTAGTTCAAGAATCGGAAACAGAGCTGTGTGAAAAACTAACTATTATCGATACTGTTCCATCAGTATTGATGACTGGTAAATTCAATAATGCCATACGTTCTCTAGAAGAGTTGCTTGATATCCACTGCAGTGGTCAATCTGTCTTCTTCACAACAACAAGCTTCCCCTTCGACATGTTTTTATGGAACTATAACACGATCAACAGCCCTGATAGCTTTACTGGACCCACAGGTAAACAACTAGATGGATGTGTTTCAAAATGGCCAATTGCTAACTTCAAAAATATTCCTAATGTGCATTTTCCTGATATACCACACACAGTTGTTGATGAGCTAAGCAGTGACCAACATTATGCATACAGAATTTGTATGGCTGTCACGGTTGGCTTAGTAGATGAAGATCTTCACTTTTTGAAAGTAGGACCAATTGTCCATTCATTATGATTGACTCTTGCTTGCAGGACTTTTCGGCTATATGTTTCAAAACACACCCCTTCAGCAAATCTTCAAGCAATCGCCAAATTTTGTATCAGTGTTTATTTTCCAACGTGGTTTGAAATCCAAAAACAGAGTCAAATAATTCATGGTACAAAAAATTTCTCCAACTTGTTCGATCGTACACAACGTTTCCACACAGCAAAATTCTCTCTATTGCGCTTGCTACACAAGAGGTTCCACACGGAAATGCTTTTTTGCACATCCTGAAAATATTCTTTTAGGTATGCTGGGAGATGATGATGAAGAAATTAGAAGATTGACAGTTAATAAAATTCAAGCTTTGCGAGGAAGATCATTGCAACATACTATTCTAAATAACAACTTCAAAGGAGGTTACATCAAGGAGTATGGAAAAAAAAGAAGGTGCTGTTAATGTAAGCAGTATCAGAATATTTCAAGTTCCAATAATCAGTGCCAATGCACAATCTTTTCATCAAATTGTTAACCTGAATGAAATGGAGGTGAAGCAACCGTCAGCAATAAAACACCTCAGCGACTAGGAAATAAAAGTCATTCGAAAGAACCCCCTGAAACTGAACCATCCATGCCACAATCAGCATTTAGAAAGGCATGTGAAAATGGTCACAGAGGCATCATCACAAGTGTGTGGCATTCCTCGTGGTGATGGAATTATTTGGAAAAAATTGAAGTCGCGACAGATTATGAAGAAATTTCATATAAAGCATCACTTCATAGTTTAACTGGATCTACATGTTGCTATGATTGTAAATTTACACAGATTTACGGCTACCTACTTTTGTCTTGTGCTATTGGGCATTAATACAAAGCAGACTTTTTGAGAAGCTGGAGGTAGGTACATTAACTGTTTAAGGTGTTTATAATATGTTTACTGCCTGCCTCGCATCTTTACCAAGACGTATTTGTGAACAGTGCTTTGATATTATTCAAGTAGCCAGTGCCTATGTCTGTTGCATTCAGTTCTTTTGTATTTTATAAATGATACTTGCTGTATGACACATCTAAAGGTGTAGACTACTAATAAAGAAGTCCCAGATGATAAATTATACCAACTTAAACTTACCTAATCATTAACAATAAATCTAGAAGTCTTGCAAATGCCAAATATGGCCCTCACTCCATATACTGAAACGCATGATTTTCATCAAAAAGTTGTTTTTTTTCTTATAACGTTTTTTCAGATCATTTTAGAAAAAAAGTTTCTATTAAAAAAGATATGAAAGTCGTGTTTCTGCATCTTTTAAGCCAAACACTAGCTATCTAGATCAACCAGTTCTTGAGATATTGCCAAATTAGCAATATTTTTCTCTTTCGGCAGATGTGCACAGCCACTAGAGGGTGCATCAACCTAAACTTAGTTCCTATGTCATTCACTCCATATTTGGGAAAAAATATAAACAGCACTTTTCAAAATTCAAAAAGTTTTATTTTTTCACCGCACCCCGAATTGGAGGTTTTGGCTAAAATAGTAATCAGAAAAAATGTGATGGAACTTTCTATAAACCAAACAAGTTTTAGTAAATATTTATTTTTCTTGTCACAGCTCTGGAAAAAAATTTAGTCACTATTCATATTTACTTTGGACCCAACTTCATTGCCATAGTAGGCAACAATTCACCTTTGTAAAAGCTTTTTATTGATCTAAACTTTTTTTTGTAACTTTTTCAAATTTTGTAATTGCTTTACATATTAAAAAACAACTCGAAATGCAATGGTTTGGATTTTTTTTGGCAATCTTGGTTATATATTTAGCTGTATAATGTTGCATTTTGGCTATCTTAGTCATCTGGACGCCCCAGCCTAATGCAGCGCAAAGAAAAAATTATATTGGTCCAGTAATTTTGATTTTGAGTGATCTATAAACTGTTTAAAATCATGCTAAAGTATTTTGAAGACTGGTTACATCGCTATAATCCCAATGAAAGCCCACAACAAAATAATGAAGTGATTTATTTCTAATTAACCTTTGGGATTTGTTTTCGCCTATAGACCCACTTGATTCTCTTAAATTAGTGAAATGGTGATTAGCTTAAATGCTTGACCTAAATATACCAATCCCCGTCTAAGTTGTTGACTTGTTTTCGTTTCTGATCTTGCCTTCGTCTTGAAATTGCGTCTTCAGGAAAAACACTTTGCATAATGTCCTTTGCTTGGCTGTCGTAAGAAGCCATTCAATTGTAACCGTAAAAGTATAAACAAATTGAAAACAAGAACTAAAAATTATTAATCAGATACTGTATCAAAACAAATATTTCAGTATAAGAAAGACAATATTCTGATAGGATGGAATGTAGTAATATATGTACATATGATGCAATCATGGTGATGAGCCAACATTGGGTTTTGTCTTCTATTTATCCCTGGGTTAAATTATCGCAGATCCAATGAATATTATCTTAATCGTATTTTCTGTTTAAATCAGGGATACTCAATCTTTCACCATCGAGTGCCCAATTTATTGTCACGAGTTACAGACCCGTGTCACAATAAAGTGATAAATGCTTTTTGGTGGTTTTTAACTAAGTTTGTGGTTTCCGATTCCAGTTATGTTTGAGGTTATTCAAAAAGAACAAAGCGGAAGACCAATAGAAAAAGCTTAGAAAGAAGGGCAGAATGTCAGACTGAATTAAATGCTTTTGCAAAATTAACAGTGGCAAAAAACCGTACGTGCTCCTGGTTCAGTTTGGTGGAAGGAGTCTGCGATTGACTGCGAAGAGAGGAGAACCTGGTTTACAGTTAATTTACCAGGTCTAAAATTAGCTTGCTCCGGTGTAAGAGTATTATTCTATTGAAGAAAATGCGTGAGTTATACAAGAATATTTTTTTGAAGAATTAGGAAGTTTAGAAAGTAAAAGAGATAGGGCGGTAGGCAGGGTTACCATCCAAATTGACCGAAAAATGAGAACAACCAACAAAATGAAAGAAGCCTAAAAACGTCAATTGTTTTGCTGTTTTGGGCAGTAGAATTTTTTTTTGTTTTTTCCTCAGTTTTAAATAAATCATACATTTAATTAAAGTAGCGCTTCTCAACCTTTTTTGTGACGACCAAATGCTAAGCTGAAATAGAGAGCAAAGATTTGGACACCTATCTGAAACTTAGGATCCAAGTTTCGGTTATTCCAGGAAGTTCAAAAACTAAACATTCAAACGTGAATCTACCTCAAATTTCACGATTTTGTCCTTAAAACGTAGTCTTTTCTGAAAAAAAACTCTTCATATTGAATCTGTCTCGAATTTCTTGATTTTTGTTTCCAAATAGTAGTGATCTCTAAAAAAATCTTCAATTTAAAAATGTTGTGGAGTTTCGTTTTTAAAAAATAGTGATTGAAATTTCACACAACTACAGTGGGCGGGCGACCTATTTTTGGCTTGCGACCCAGCGGCTGAAAAGCTCTGAATAAAAGACTAAAATAGGCTTTCACTTGCTTTTTAACCAAAAAATGACTTTTTTTCTTCGGACCTAAAGTGAAAACTTTGTAAAAAGCGCGTTTTCTAAAAATTTTATTAAAAACTATAAACAAATTAGTAAAAAATAAGTACAAATCTTAGAAATAACCACGAAATAATAACCCTTGGTATAGAAGGGTAATTTAAGAGTAGCGATGATAATAAATTGTTTCCAGGTTGACTTTTCCCTATTTAGTGGTCTTGGCAAGCAGTTTTAAATTTCAATCATATCTCTATTGAATTTCAGGCGAACAGCAATATCTTCGCACCTCCGGAAGTAGGTCGGGATGATTGCTTACCCTACGTAATATGCCTCTGTCGTTTTTCTGCGAGTCAGGAGAATAAATATAGAGATAAAATAAATTATGAAAGTTAGTCAGTTAGAGAAAAAGTTAAAAAATATCATTGAAAGATGCCAATGGCCAAATTCGTGAAATAGAGTTCGGTGATTGCAGCCATTATGTTGTTTTTCAATTAACATATCGAGCGTTTACAAATTACTTAACCACTAAAAAAATGAGAGAAGTTTCAAATGCTTATAGTTGCTATGGCGGATGGGAGAGGACGTGAAAGGTTCTGAGATGATTACGTCATCAAGTTTAGTTAATATGAGTTATTTATAATTGGCCGTGGTGATTTTTTCGGTCAAAATCAGAGAAAAGCAAATCGCTTAAAATGTCAGAAAAAACTATTTGACAGTTGTCAAATAAAATTGCATAAGGAAAATTAGTTTTTGTACATAGCGTAGTTTCTAGGAAAGAGTTTAAAAAGAAAAAAATTAAACTTAATTGCAGAAAGGTGTTGAATTTTTCAAAGATAGAAAAAAGAAAATTTTATTAGTTGAACTGCTGAAGGCTACAGTTATTTGTTGTGTTTTAAAAGTAATTGCTGAGTTATGTTTGGTTCAATAGAGTTAAGGAAAAAAAGCTTTGGATTTTCTGCAGTTAAACCAAAGAAAAGAAGTAGGTATAATTCAATGTTCCACAATCTGTGTGCCACAAGACGATGTTATCTGTGCCGCGGTACAAAATTTAAATTAAAAAAAACTTATTTTTTTCAAATAAAAAAAAACTTTTATTTTTTTCAATTTGAGACAATTTCTTGACTGAAACTCTAGCTAGGCTGTCAAACTCATAAAAAAAAGTTATAAAGTGTATTTTATGTTAAAATTTTTATTCGTTGCAATTTGCTTGGTGCCTTTTTTTTCAATTCTTCGTTCTTGATGGACGCAGCCATGGTCTGTAGTATTTTTTCCTTCTTTCCGTGCCTTCTTGCATGTTTTAACGTCTGACATTTTCCTTCTTCTTCCTTTCTTGACTTTCGATAACTTTTTATTGTGCGAAAGTTACTATGTTGTTTGTCAAAAATAAAACTAAAATGAATGAATGAATGATTAAATTTTTTTTTAATTTACCCTTATTTCACAATGTATATGTTTATTTGTTTTTGCTGAACTGATTTTTATAATTTTATTTTTTAGTTAAAATAAAATTATATAATTTTTTAAGAGTTAAATTTATTGAAAATAATACATACTAACGATATCGCTAGTAAATATTGGATGAAAAATCCAACAAAATGTTGTTGGCCTCCTAAAAGTACAACAGACGCCCAGTCTCTCGTAAAAGATCCACGACGGGCTGGAGCTAATTAAAAAGAATATTGCTGAAAAATTCGGTACGAAGCAAGTAAGATATAAAAAAAGCAAAATAACAAAAGCTGTTTGTTGATTTCTTAAATTTAAATTACACAAACTTATGAGCGCTATATTAAGAAGGCGTATAAATATGGTTGTTTCTTGAGATTTGCCCAGGAAACCAGAAATAGAGGTGATACAGACAGTGCCGGTGTCAAGTTTGTTTTGCCCAAACTGGGATCTGCTCCCCCAAAAAACTAAGTAATTTTTTGTTACCTTTCCAATCAAAGTAACTTTTAGAGTACTAATTAAAAAATTTAAGCAGCCATCATGGCGATATATTTTTGTTGCGCTTTTTTCTGACTTAAGTGTTTAAGAAAAAAACTTGTTTGTAGTGAAAAGACTTTCTACTATACTGTAGGCGGTCATCTTAAGCAAGTTTAAATTAAAGTTATATTACTATAATACAAATGTATTTACCTTGTACAAATTCTATAGGACGCAAATAACTTGACATCTCCGAAAGAAAATCGAGGTAATCGTTTAACCGTCGCGATAATTTAGTGCAATGTTTCTCAACCTATGTGTGAGGGACGATTTCAAAGTGAGCGGCAAATAATTATGCTTTAGTGCGTAGAACTTATGTCAGTAACGTGCAAAGTACTTTTTTTGCGGGAATGAATTTTGAAATACTCGCAGTCAAAATTTTGGTGACACAGGTTTTTCGCGTTTAAAGATGGAGAAGACTAAAACAAGCAAAAAACAACTTCAAGTGATTCGCAATTACAAAATTATACAAAGACTAAGAAGTTTATTGAATTTACTCGCAAATTTAAAATCTCTCACTTCCACGCCATTGGATATGCCGCCAATCTATTTTGCTTTTTGTATTGTGCGCAATCATAGAAAGAATGAAAATTACTGGTTTATTATTATTGCAAACTTTTCAAAAAAAAATAAAGCTTTATGGGTGTAATTGAATAGTTGGTTCAGTTTTCAATTGTACTTTATTAAAGCAACTCTTGTTTTTATTTACCTATAACTATGAAATCATAATTGCAATTTTTGTATTATGCGTATTTTTAATTAGTGCTGATATTTGAATTGATTTTTTTTTTTTTTGGAGAGTCTTGATATATTTCAGAGGTCGGGAATCTTTTTGTTATTGGAGGCCATATTTTATAATTTTGAAGAAAGAAGGCCGCATAAGTTGAAACACCTAAGAAAATTGCGTAATCACTTTTAATCCATCTCTGTTTTCTTGATTTTGATCGACATGGTCTCGGTTTAAAACCTATTTGTGCCATTCTGTTATGTCCTTTGGAAAGACACTTAACGGCACTCTCCCTTGCTTAGCAGTCTTGGCAAGCAGTTCTAAATTTCAGTCATATCTTTATAAAATTAAAAAAGCAAAATAAAAATATCAACGGGACCGCAAATCTTGGCATCTCCGGAAGCAGGTTGGGGCAATTGCTTGCCCTACTTATTAGCGCCTCCGTCGCTTTTCCGCAAGTCAGGAGGATAAAAATTAAAAATAAAATCAATAATTACACATAAACAAGGATTTATTGTGAACCTACTCGGCGGGACAAAAACACAAGCTTGCTCTATTAATGATTTAAGAATGACATTTCCAACAACCAACTCAATCCTCCAAGATTACATTCCATGCTTTATTTTTTGCATAAACAAGATTTTATTAATGGCCAAGTTTAACAAACGAGAATGCAACAACGCTTTAGCATCAATGTTTTTATACTAAAAACCAAACTGCTTAAAAATAAGAAGCACCAGACTCGAGTTTCGCTCTTATTAGAGCTCGTCAGTGATGCATATCTCACTGCGAATCGAACTCGCTACATGTGGTCTTCCACGCAGGAGACAACACCACTAGACCACGCCAACAACTTGATTACAAGCAGCTGAAAATCATTCCAGGCTTTGCCGCGCAAGGAATACACAGAATCCATTGTGTTTTTATCCTTGTATCAATATTTATTCATGGCCGGTAACAGTTTGATACATATATGAAGAAAAATTTATCGGCAAATTTTAGATTTTATCGATAAGTTCCGCTAAAATTCAAGAAAACTCACAAAAGTACTTTCCAATTTGTTTACAATCTTTATGAGTGAAAAGCCTGAAGCACATTTCTGATTACTGCAGAGCGCTAACAACAACAACAACATTCGTATGGCGTTGTGTTCCACACACACCGATTTGCTGCTTTCTGTGAAATAACCGCGGTCACCATTGTAGGTAAACAGCTTGACCACATTTCTCGGAATGTTCGTGAAGTGCCTTTCCGAAGGGCACAACGAGTATCACTCAAGCGACGTTACGGAGAATCAAACCAGGTCGTTCTGCACGTGAGTCGCGGAGCTGTCGGCGCAACGCAGAGCTGCTTAAGTTGTATTGTTTTGTTTTTAGTTGTGTTGGTTGTTCTTTTATTATTAGTATACATTTATTAGCGTACATACATTATATTTAGCATACACATCTGTTTAGATAAATATTTTTTAAATCATTTAAACCCTAAATTCCGATTATGTTTTGGGTCTATTTTAATAGAATTTAATTTGTTTACAGTTTGGCTACCATCAAGCTACAACCGGAAGAAATCCTGGATGAATTTTATCTCAAGCTAAAAACGCTTGCAAAAGAATAGAACTTTCGTCAGGTTACAAGCAAGTTGTACTGGCAAAATATGCTTCATGATCCCCCTTAAGAATGGTTTTTTGCCACAAGGAATACTTTAAAGACTATTGGAAAACTGTAAATTCATCTTGGAACTGCGGTTTAAAAAGCTTATTCTATAAATTTGCTCAAAAAACTGAAATATCCATGGCAACTAAACGTTGATCATGATTGCTTAATGTTGATTTTTTGTTCATGGTAGTAATTATAGTGACATGAAATTAAGAGTTTTAGAAACTCGGGTGTTTACATTTTACTGTGACAAGATTTTCAGTCACTACATAAACCAGTATTTTTTTAATAAAAAAGAATAGATGAATTGCTTTATTGACGTTTTCAACAACACCATTATTGTTTATTCCTGCTTATTTTTCTCAATAGATTTTTTTAAAGCTTTCTTTTAAAAATAAAATTAGAAAGAAATAAAAGTATATATGATTTGTATTTGGAAACATATTGTAACTATTATGCTAAGCAGAAAGAATAACAAAGAAATTTTATTATTTTATTCTTTTCATAAAGCTTGGTCTATAAAAAAAATTCCAAAAAACTACGTATAAAAATACGTCAGAAATTCTATTTTTACTTATACAAATGTTATCATGTTTTAAGTTTTATAAGAAGTATTTATACAAAATTTCACCATAATCATAATTAGATGCAAAAACTAACACAATTTTAAATTTTATTCTCATTTCGATAAATAGCAGTTGCTCTAAAACTGTACTGTAGTTTATTTGTTTGTTCCTCAACACTGAAATAATTTTATTTCAAAATACGGTCAAAAGAATTATATAAAACTGTACTCGCAGTATTTAGTATTTTTAAATCAGCAAATATAAAAACATTTTTTGGTTGAGTAGGGTTTATAGTAATGCATAAAGAAAGTATTAGGATATGGATTGATTTGAATTCATACGAATAAAAATACAATTAAAGTGACAAAGATTACGCTTAAAGGCTTTATTTGCTGCACTGGTAATAGACCTAAATCTACAACTCAATTGTCTTTTAGTGCAGGGCTTCTAAAATTGTGGGTCACGAAACAAATTTGCATTTTGTGCTTTATGTCGTGTAACTTTGAGAATCCCAGTAATGCCGCGAAATTTTTGAAAAAATTAATCTAGCGATGTCCAACCTGAGGCGGTTATTGCATATATAATCGACAAGTCAGAGAATTTCAGGACAAAAATTGACAAATCGAAACTTGATTCTGATTGAAGACCCTTTTTTTTAGAGAACACCTAAAATCGGGGACAAAAATAGATAAATCGGAGCTTGATTCTGATTGAAGATTTACTTTTTTTTGTAGAGAACACATAATTTTGGAGACGAAAATTAAGAAATCTCGTCTAAATGGCCCGCGAATTTCGAAAAAGTCCCGAAATTTGCCGCAGGTTAAAAATTGAATTTGCAGAAAGAAAAAGTTTGAGAAGCCCTGTTATAGTGCAAACAATAAAAATATTATTCTCGAAATCTGATGTATGCAAACCTTTATTTGCAGATCTATTTAAGGAAATCAATTTTCGATTTTCTGTAATAGCGGCTTCTTTGATCATTTAGCCACCGCTTTTGATAATTGCGAAATTTCGCGGATTATTGATATAGAAGAGCCGGATTAATTATTAGGCTATCACAAGGATATAGACTTTTGCCTGAAAAAATATAGCCCTCCTTTTGTTATTATGATTTATTGTTTTAATTACAACTTAATAGCAACTTATTTCTTTCTAAAATATGTCATATTCGACGAAATGTGTCATCACATTAATAAAAACAATTCGATTGTTTTTACAAGACTATGTCATTTAATAATAAATAAAGTAAAAAAAGAAAAAAAAAATATTAATATTTTATATTTTCCAGTGTCCTATCCTTTTTTAATATTGAGACTAATGCTGTTAGAGGAATGCAGATGACATTGTTCATTTGTTTTCCCCACGTAGAGCAATAGGAAAATACAGTTTCAATTATGCTTTGTTACATACCATGACACTTCAGGTTTTAATTAATGCATGTTTTTATCTTTTTTTTTTGTTTTGTTTCAAAGTAAATAGTTTCCTTTTTTATTGTTTTTATGGTATATTTCTATTATTTTTGTAAGTTAACTTGCCAAATCATACTCTTATTTCTAGGAAACAGCATTAGAATTACAATATCTTTAATCCGGCTCTGGTTATAAAAGCAAAAATACAGTAGATTCTTTGGATATTCATTTTTAGGAGCTGCGTTGCTACTGATCTGCTTTGGTTATTGTTCTAAACAAACTGCTGTAACTTTTGGAGAATCAATGACACATATACGTAGGAAGGTTTCAATTATTACGTAACAATAAACTGACTAATATGAGGACATAATAACTGTCACTATTTTAAAGCTTTGACATCAATGGTACTATTGTGTGAGCGTTTTGCGTAATGACGAAAACATTACGTGCTTATATTGGTCATAGAATTAAAATGCTTTTTAACTGACGTCGTTGGTCCTAAGTACTGCAGCTGACGTTAAAATTACATAATTAAATCAAAATGCAACCAACAGCAAAATAATAAAATCAATTTTGTTTAAAATCTATAAGATTATTTTAATGCAAGGTATATACAACCATTTACAAAATACATATGGGTCAATTAACGTCCTAGTCTTTTTGATGTTAATTACCACTTAGGCTACTACACAAACGTGAGGTAAAAAAACAATTGCAACATGTGAATTATTTTCAACAAAACTTGAAATACTATTTTTAAACCTCAATGCTAATTTTAAAATAAGTAAATAAAGATATTTTTTGTAGGTCACTATGTACGACATAAGGGGATATAAAAAGAATAAAATTTAAAAAAAAACGTGTATGCCAGTTCCACGAAATCATATAAAAGCGTTAAAAAACTTTAGTAAAAACACTTATACAATTTATAATATCTAGGCCAGAAATTGAACAAAATATGTTAAAAAGTTGAACAACAATTTTTTAATGCTGGAAAATATTAAATGATAAAGAAAGTGTAAGCACATAATAAAGTTTATATTTTTTCTTAAATGAGGATAGCTTTAACCTATAAAATAATTCGACGATGAGGAAAAATGAAAAAATTTAATTTGCAATAGTTCAAGTCTATCCTATTTGATACAAATAATTGGATTATATATGTAGAAAAAACGATATAAGAAAATATAAAGAACAAAATTTTTTGTTGTCTAGAAGCCGTTATTTTTTGGCCATTTAACATAATTTTGTTCATTTTTCAACAAATTTTTTTTTATTTTAAATTGCTTTAGAATATTTAGTAAAAAATAAATTTGCAAGAAGAGAACTTTTTTTCAAAACAACTAAAGAAAAGCTTGATGTTTAAAGAGATTAAATTTCTTTTTTGGAAGCATGCTTCAACACAGGCTTTCAAAGGAGGCGCCCGTAATCAATTTCGGTAAACTAATAGTCAAATAATCAATAATCAATTTCGGTAAACTAATTTTTTAAGCGTCTTTTTAGATGAAACTGTTAAAAGTTTGTAAATGCAAAAATAATGTTGTTTTGTGCTTTATTTCGATATTGCATAATGATAAAAGTTATATTTTTTAATTGCTTTTTTAACAAAATTTAATAACAATTAAAAAACCCTTGGTCAGAAATAATTTGTAAGATATTTCGAGTTTTCTCCGAAATATTAGTAATCAATTTATTGTGTAAATAAAGAACATCTTTTATTAAAACATATTTTATTTAAAAAAATATGTTTTGCGCTGCATGAAGCTTTTGCCAACATACCGTTAAACAAGAAAAAATTTAAAAAAATAAGTTTGTTTTCTTTAGTTCAGCGGTTTTCAAACAAGGTTCCTGAAAAATTATTAGATGCAAAATAACTATGAATAATTAGTTAATTAACTTGCTGTCTTTTGAACAATATCGCTAGGCACAAGACCCACCGCTAATTCAATGACCGATAATTTTCATTGAGCTCATGGAAAAAAGTTTTTTCAAATCGTCATTTCTGAAGTAGGCCTGCATCACAAATTCTAGTTATCAATATTACGCCCAAGCTTAAAAGTGAAAACCTAAAACAAATTAATCAGATTTTATTGTACTGTCAGTTTACAGTTTAATTTAATTCGAGCGAAGTTGCGCACAATGCTGGTTTCTTCTTTTATCCTTAGGTTTTAAAAACGTAACTTATTTCTTTGCTCAACTAACAAGAAAAACAAAGATAAGGTCGAATTTTTCCAGAATTTATAAAAAATGTACAACAATTTAACCTAAAAAAAATCGCAGATACGTGGTTTGATCGCAGGAAGGTTTCCTTATATTTCCAGCAAAATTTTTTAAAGTTAATTCTTTTTATATAAGAAATAGAACTATATGTAAAAAATCTTGATTTAGGGTATCATAACAATCAATTTTCTTGATGTTGTTTATTAGTGTTTAAAACATACAACAGAAAATATTATTTTTACTTCAATTATTTGTTTTACATAGATCTTTGATTTATAAAGAATAATATTTTTTTACAAACTCAAAGTAATAATTTCAAACTAAACACATATAGACCGCGATAAAAATAATGTTATTTCAGCGCAATACATGAGATCGTTAGTAATTTCGTCATTACGTTTTTTTTCACTGTATGCTTAATAAATCACACCTTTTTCTGTTAAGAGTTAAGGTTAGCACAGTTAGTGTTAGAGTTAGGGCGAGGATTAGAATTGAAGTTAAAATGGTATCTTTTAGTAAATAAATAATGAAAACTTTTTTAATGAATGTCTTTCTGGTATCCTCTTTTAGTTTTTACTCTTAAAATTAAAAAAAAAATCATTTAAAACATGAAATATTATTAGACTATAAAAAACTTAAACGATGAAATTTCGGACGAAGCGTATTGTCATGTAATTACACTGAGGTGAAAATGTATGCGATAAAATTACAATTTAAATCTTTATGCATTTCCAATACCGTTTTGAAAAAATACAGTTAGCATATTTCACAGATCGTCAAAAGATATACAGGACGTTCTAAAAGCCTTGGTACATTTCTAGTCGTCATATCTATTATAAATGGTAATAGGATGAAATTGGTATTATTTTATAGCTATATACATTACGCTTTTTGTTATGCCAATGTTTTTTTCATATCGTTTCATATCTTTTCCGGTAACTTAAATAACTAAAATCACTAAGGTCTAGTAATGGGGTTTACTCAATCAAAAAATGCGTTTTGCATCCGCAAATATGCAAAAACAGAATCATGAAGACTTGCTCAACGTGCATTTTGCACAAAATTCCTAAAAGAGGCACCAGAAAGGAATTCCATATTGAGATGGCATGGTGAATTCATAAAAAATAAGTGTTTGTGCTCGGCTAAAAAAATGGGACGCCCCTCACCTTTACATGATACGGTTCAGCGAATTCGAACCTTCCGTGTGACCAATGGTGCTCACATTCAACATCTTTGAATATTTCATGAAAAACTTGAGATTGCAAGCTTTTAGATTATATATCCTTAATATTTTTTTAAATATTCAATGTCAAATTGTTTCCAAGACTATTGGAACACCCGTACTAACGATTTAAGAAATACGTGACGTAAAAAACACTTCAATTCCGCTTTTAGTAAAAAAGTAAAAGCTTTAACTAATGACAAATGTAGTTTTGTATGGAGTAAACCTTTAAGTCGCAGTCATCGATATAAACAACTACGCTCGTATACAAATTTATATATAGGCAAAAAAATATTATTTTTTATGTCAACTAAAAAGTAGATTTTATTCGTAAAGTCGTATGATGCGCTATTAAAAGCAACATACGATATAATACCCTACTCTTGAAGAACAAAATGTATTGTTTGTTACTTGGCACCCATAACGTTTAGATTTTCATACTACCAACAAATTGAATTTCAAAAAATTTAGCATTTAAAAATTTATTAATTAAAGGGAAAGTTAGTAGTTTATATTAGGATAAAATCAATTAAGAATAAAATGACTCAGAATTAATAGAAGCAACTTACTTTCACAAGATTAATGAACCTTATTCAAATCCATATTTTTTTATTGTACAAAATATGCGCTTTATTTTTTTCGATCCTTTTTGGACCAAAACTATAAAAGTTAATTTATTTTAAAAAATATAAAAATACAGAGTTAAATACAAAATTTTTTGTCGGTTGAAAAGTTCTGTCTCACCTGAGTAGTATTGTTTGGGGAAACTATACGAGAGTTTTCCGCCAGAAAAGCTACTCATGACCATGCGTGACAAATGCAATAAAAAATGCCACCTCCCACTTGGTAGTGCAATGTTTACATTTAGGAATTGTACCCCGATTGGCTAAAAGTTTTTGATGTATTGCAAATTGCAAAAATAAAGTTTTTAAACAAAATTTTTAAAAGAAAAGTTAAACCAAAAGTACAAGGTAAAAAATAACATCAAAAAGCAGTGATGGCTTTAATAGGGTGCAAACGGAGTGGCCGCACCGGATCCCCCAAAAATTCATCAAAAAGTGGCAAGATATTGCTCTATTTCTTTATAGTAGCACCAGGACGTTGGTGGCATGTCTTAAATGAAGACGTTTTTTTCGAGACATCTTGTTTTAATACACCAATAAGTGGTCCCTCCTAAAACAATGAATTTTTTAGAGATTACAATGTTTTGAAATACTCAGCAGTGGTCCCCCTACATTAAAGACCTTTTCTTTTAGAGATCACTTTATTTTCATACACTAAAAAGTGGCCCCTATGATAATGACCTTTTTTAGAGACTGTTTTGCTTTAAAGCACTAAATAGTGCCCCCCTTTACTTTTCTTGCACTGGGATCCCTTTTAGTAAGGCCATCATTGTCGAAAAGTACTTTAAAGCAAATATTTTCCTCATATTAAAATTTTTTTTTTAATGTTGCTTTAAAGTATTTTTCGATGTTTCTTATAATTTATTTAAAGCTAGACTATCAAAAATTTCTTTCTTACTTAGTGCTGATTCTGATTGCCTGCACTTTCCATTTATTTATTCAAAACTATTTAATATTAAGGTTCACTCCAATTTCGACGTAATCTATTCAAGGCCATATTTTTAAAATTTTTTTCTTGATTAGTACTAATTTCTGATTTGGTTTTTAATAACTATTCTAGAACTTTTGATGTTCACTGCCCTATTTAAATATGGACTTGAAAATGTTTAGTTAATATTCTAAATTTTCAAAAGAGTTTTCACAGAATATATCATCTTTCCCCGCCTAGCCTTACCCGATGACTGTCTTAATTCAGTTGAAGAATAGTCTATCACTATTTTTTTAAATAATTTGCGGCTGATTTTTGGATTTGTTGATACTTTTTTATTGTTGAAATTTACTGTAAGAGTTTCATATTCGAAACTGCCTACTACCAACTTTCAGATTTAATTCGTTGAAAGTTGACAAGAAAAGGAGGTCTTTTGTATTATATTACAGTTGAAATGAGCTTGTCCCAAACAGCTTGGGTCAAGCTTGTTGAGCAATTTTATTCGTCCATGTACAAATGATGGTTTCGCTCCTTGACCAAATTGCGAGTGCGGCGCCCCGCAACAAACCGCAGACCACCTCCTAATAACGTGCTCCTTACGTCGGGCATCACAAGGAGCACGAGATCTCTTTTGAATGATAAAACTGAATGCTGGCTCAACACCATCTCTGCCAGCATCGGACCCGGGCAATACAGCAGCTTGGGCTGGTAAAAGAATAAACCAGTGTATTTCAACCTGTGTGCTGCAAAACTTTTTAAAAAATATTAGTTCATTGATCTGCAAACTTTTTTTAGAGAACACTACTGTTCCGCAGGGTTGCCAGAACAATTTTTCAAAAAAAGGCGAAACAAACTGTCAAAAAGTAAGACACAAAAATACAGTAGTAAGACAAAAAGTAAGACAAATACCGTTCGCAAAAATAGTGTTTGGGATTGTTTAGAAAAGTTGTTTAAAGATTAAAAGCGTATAAAAATTTTATCAAAAAACTATGAAAAACAGCCATTTTTCAAAAACATCTTTTTTACCTTATCAACTTGCATATCAAATAAAAAATCAGAGAAACAAATACGATTAGCTCGATTTAAAACCTAAAATTAATTCAAAGTTCCATTTATTGGAACACAACGTGTTAAAACAGTGTTTCTCAAAGTAAGCCACTTGCCCCCCTAAGGAGGAATTTGAAATCTCCAGGAGGAAAAATCACTTAGGGAGGAATCAGGGAAAAATTTAAAAGTTTCACTACAATGTAAGTAAGGCAAAAAAATTGGTACTTCAAAGTGAAAAGTTTTTTTTTAATTACTACTTTTTTTGGATGAAAATATCAGCAGTGTGGTCGGGTGGTTAGAGCTCTGTGATTGTGACCAACATGGTCTCAGTTCAAAACCTACTCGCACCATTCCATTGTGCTCTTGGAAAAGACACTTTACAGTACTTTCTTTTGCTTGGCGGTCTTAGCAAGCAATTTCAAATTTCAGTCATATCTCTGTATAACTAAAAAAACAAACTAAAAAAATTTCAACCAGACAGCAATATCTGGGCATCTCCAGAAGCAGGTTGGGTTAATTGCTTGTCCTATCTATTGTGTTGTGATGCTTTCTGCGAGTTAGAAAGATAAATACAGAGATAAAATAAAATAAATAAAAATTGAAAAATTTGAGAAAGATTTAAAAAATTGAATGTAATCTTTGAACTTTCTGGGATAATTAGAATTTGGGTCACAAATTTGGATGAAGACAAAAAAATTCTTCACTTTGATCATCGAGGTATTCTTTTTTAGAAGGGGGAAATGATGGTACTCAAGTCCTGAAAGGAAGGAATGTAGCAAGAACTTTTGAAAACCATTGTGTTAAAATGTAAAATTAAATTGGTGTTTGTATGTAAAAATGTAAAATTAAGTTAGGTTTACTATATAGTCGAGTATCAATGCTTGTTTCATTAAGGCTAATTTTAACATCAAGAAATATTATGGTTTCAGAAAGAGGACTATTGTGAATATAATGTTATTATGTTGAGAATTAAGAAATGGAAGAATTTTGTACTAAAATTAGAATTATCAAGTACAGCAAATATGTCATCACCGTGCTTTGAATATAATTTTGAATAAAAATCTGTTTTTTTTTCCAAATAACTTGTTTTCTATGCGAGCAAGAAAAAAAAGTAGTGAAAGTTGTAGCCGGTGGAGATTCCTTACTGACTACACGATGTTGTTGATAGGCCTATAGTTTGTCTTTATATAGAAAGATTACTTTGTTAGCCCAACGCAAAAATTTTATAAATATTTCTTCTTTTATCTGTAGTAGATTGTATTTGTTCTGGTTATTAGTTGAGTAGGTGGAGTCAGTAACGATATTAATGGTTTCATAAAAAAAACATTTGCAAAAAAAAGATTGAAAACCAAAGCTAACAAGTTTGTGATTAGCTTTAAATTTCAATTTATTTATTTATCAAAAATGTATGATTCTGATATGCAAGTATTAATCTCACTTTGAGAAACACTGCTCTAACTACTCGACCACCCTGCCGATTTCAAAACCTACTCGATTTATGTTGTGTCCATGGGAAAGACACTTGACGGCATTTTCCCCTGCTTGGTGGTCCTGGCAAACAGCTCTAAATTTCAATGATATCTCTAAGACTCAAAAAAACCAAAATAAAAAATTTCAACGGGACAGCAATATTTAAGCATCTTTGGAAGCAGGTCAGGGTAATTGCTTAATTTATGCATAGCGTCTCTGACACTTTCTTGCAAGTCGGGAAGATAAATATAGAGAAAAAAAGTTTTTCATTTGAGCTTTGGTATCATCTACTTGCAATTCTTTGTTAAATAAAGTTTTCAAGTTCAAACCTAAAGCGCCTTTTTTGAGAATTGTTACATTTCTGCTACTTAAATTTTTTGCATTATTGGTAAATTTACCCTGTTGTCTCAACTAAAACTGTAGTAATTTTTCCTGTAAGTCACCAATATGTTTTTAGCAGTGACTAAAATTTTTTTAAAGCAATAAGATTAAACATATTTTTTTATGGTACTTAGATTCTGAGCATTGTTTTTATCAATGATATTTATTTATTTTATTTTATCTCTATATTTATCCTCCTGACTCGCAGGAAGGCGACGGAGGCAAAATATCTATAATTACTTTCTGCTCGACTAAGACCTTTTTTAATTTCTTTTAACTTTTTTAACACTTTATACAAATTTTTCTGTGTTCCTATAAACTTAAAGTTTTGGTGTTTTGAATTTAAGAAATTGTAGGCAAATGTCAAGATCAGCGCATTTTTTTAAAAAATTTTATGTCTAACTTTAATTTTATTATCTGTAAAGCCAAACTTTTCGATCTGCGAAGATTTAAAACTCTTTTCGATGTGCAATAAACTGTTATTAGACAAAAATTTGGTTGGTAAAGGTTAAAAAATTATTAATGAAAATTTAGTTTTTTATCAATTTTTATTTGATTTTCAAACATACCGTGCAACGCCAGAAAAACTTTTGATTAAACACAGTTATTTTAGACAGTTAAAATTGAAAAGAAATTGTAATTGGAAAAGTTTTGTATTTACACATAAAAGCATCTCAGAATAAAAAACAATTTTATTGCAAAAAAATCGGTTCAACTATCTCTAAGCAGCAATTAAAGAAATTACTAAGAGCAATTTTAGGATAAATCTGAAAATAGCTCTGTAGTAATTCAATTTAAATTAAAAAAAACTTTTTATTTCGTTCAAAATCATTATTTATTGAATTTTATTTAACACGGAAAAAATTCCAAACAAAACTTTACCTTTGGTAAGTAAAAAAAAGAACGATTAATGAACAAACAAATAAAAAAACATGTTACCAAGCGAAAAATAGACTAACAACTATTGCTAAAAAATCTAAATAAATCATTTAAAACTAAGAAGTTCATCGATAACATTTTGTATCATAATCTATTTATTTCCCAGCAATTTCAAAAAAATCATTCCCGACCTAGCAATTATGCAAATAATGTAATAAGTAAGACAAGTATTTGATTAAGCCTTTCAGTTTTTATTCATTTTTGATTTCGGGGTAAAAAGTCAACTGGAAATACCTGGAACAACGTTCTTAAAGTCTTTGGTTTCGATTGAAAATAAAAACTTTTTTATTATTGAAAAGAAAAAAAACACGTTTTGTCTTCTAATCGAGAACGTTTCGGCGCGAAGAAACTTATTTCTATTTTATCACTTCTTTACATATTAATCTTTAACAAACTCTGGTAAAAAAAAAATTTAAGCAAAATCAAAGTTGATTTGTAAAATTGATTAAAAATAAACTGAGCTTTTCAAACAAATACTACGAGGGCTGTTTGAAAAGTAACGGGACTGTGTAAATAATTATTTTATTTGAAATGCCACGTAAAAATTACAACTTGTCCCCTTCAAAGTAATCTCCTTGAGCTCGAATGCACTTTTCTAATCTCTGCTGCCATGCTTCTATGCACTTCTGGAAAAATTTCATTGGGATCGCTCGTAGTTCCTTCGTTACGGCTGTTGTTATGGCTTTTGAGTCTTGAAAACGGGTTCCTTTAATGACTCCCTTGAGCTTAGGAAACAAGAAAAAATCACAGGGAGCCAGATCTGGCGAGTAGGGTGGTTGCTCCAGCACGGCAATGTTATTTTCTGCAAGAAATTGTCGTATGCTTAAGGCATTGTGAGCAGGAGCATTGTCATGATGAAGCAGCCATGACTTTGTCTCCCACAATTCTCTTCTTTTCTCCCTTACCGAACGCATCAAACGTCGCAAGATGTCTTTGTAAACATTCTGGTTAATGGTTTGGCCCTGTGGCAAGAATTCTAGATGAACAATTCCATGAACATCAAAGAAAACAATCAGCATGACCTTAATTTTGGACTTGAACAGCCTTGCTTTTTTGGATCTTGGTGAGGATGCACTCTTCCATTCAAGGCTCTGCCATTTGGTGAGTGGATCGTACTCGAAGATCCACGACTCATCACCGGTAACAACTCTACTCAGCAGATCTGGTGTAATTTCAAGTTGTTTCAGGATGTCTTGACACACTTGCACACGATTTTCCTTTTGGCCATCATTCAGCAACCTTGGTACCATTTTTGCACAAACCTTCCTCATCCCCAGATCTTCTGTAATGATCCTCCACATCCTCTCACTATTCATGCTCAACTCATCTGCTATCATTCTAACAGTAAGGCGGCGGTCACTGCGCACTTTTTCTCTCACACGCTCAACATTTTCATTTGTTCTGCTTGTTGTTGGCCTTCCACTCTTAGGATCATCTTCCACATCCTCTCTTCCCTCTCTGAACCTCTTGTGCCACTCAAAAATCCGAGTTCTTGACATCGTAGCATCTCCGTAAACTTCTTGGAGCAAATTGAATGTTTCAGTTGGAGTTTTTCCAAGTCGAACGAGAAACTTCAAGTTGATTCTTTGTTCAATGCTCATTATTTGTTAACAAAAGAAAAAAAAAGAAAAAAATATTTACTAAATAAATTATCCCAAAACGAACTACAGTAAAGCACCTTTCAAGAAAAGCCTGTAAAAAAGCATATGGTTGTCACAGAATGCTGAAACTACATTTTTACAACCACAAGACATTGCGCCATCTTAAAAAACAAAGCTTTTATCACTGTTGCAAGTGTTGTTTGTGCAAAGCACACAGTCCCGATACTTTTCAAACACACCTCGTATATATTTTGTTCTTTGAAACAAAAATATTTTTAATGTTTTCGACAGAACTGATGTTGTTTAACCAACAAAAGCATTTCAATATCTATTTGATAACAAAGAAAAAGTACAAAAATTATACGAAAGACCTCCTTTTCTTGTCAACTTTCAACGAATTAAATCTGGAAGTTGGTAGTAGGCAGTTTCGAATATGAAACTCATACTGTAAATTTTTTTCTGTTTGGATAAATGAGTAAAACTACAGTATAAATATTCATAATAAAAATAAGTTGTTGGGTGTTAACTACGTATAGCGCCGAACCAAAAATTTTCATCGACATGGATGAATCTCGTATCACAAATTTGTACTTATTATATCACTGCAGCTAATTTTTACACTTTTTCACATTTACGGTTTATTCAACCGATTTTCAAAACATACTAAAATTTACCTTAAAATGTTTTTGCAAATCTTGAGTATTACTGCCCAGTCAAATTTTTTTTATTTTTTAGAAATTAAAAAGTATTAAACAGCAATTTTGAACTACTATGTAAATGAATTAGTACCTAAATATTATTTACACATCAGGGGAAGTTACTAGTTATCTTTTCACACTATCCTGCTAACGTGGAATCATTAGCAATTGCTTAGGTTTGCAAATATTTTTTATGTCCGACCCATTAAATAAAATATTTTTTTGCTTTTATGTAAAACTCAATAACAAGAATCATGAATGAGGGTAAAATCCCGATTTTAGCAATAATGGTAAACGTAAAAACGCCATTTTAAAATATTTTCACGTTGCTGTTTTTCAAAAAATAACCTTAAACTGCAATATTCAAGAATATACGTAGAAGGTGTACTTTGTACAAGGCACTTGTTTTAGTCAAGTGCTACTCAAAAACTGTCAAATTATGAGGAACAAAAACAACATATTTATGTCTAATTTACCCTTTGGTATTTTGCTTGTGCTAAAACATTGCGGCAAGCCCTTGATACCTTTACTAATGAGAAAGTTTCTGATGTTAATTTTTTGGGCTTATCACTGGTTATAGAAGCTTCTTTCACAAACACAGTGCGATTACAAGCAAGTACATCCAAAAAACTGAGGTGTCCTTGTTCATAGTCAAAAATTTATTGTCACCGAATTTCTATTCTTTTCCTGACTCGCAGAAAAATGTGCAAGACGTTAGATTTAATGCAACTTTTAAAGCAATTACCCAATTAGCTTTCAAAGATGTCAAGATATTGTTCTTTAATTGAAATAATTCATTTCGTTTTTTGCTTTATTTGTGGAAATAACTGTCTGGTCTTTCATCAAATGTCGTCTTCGGAGATCCACTATATAGAACTGCTTTGATTTTTTCATAAGTAAACCGCCGAAATTTACGCATTGGTTTTTCAAGCACTTTCCATCTTTGTCCAACGCATTGATAAAGTTCTTCATTAATCTAAACTTGATTTTTCATATAAGTAACAGCACTTTTTTTATTTCTATTCACTAATGAAACGTTCTTAATTGATATTCTTCTTTCCAATTACAAGCTCTCTCTATTTATGGTCATTTCTTTTTTCATAAAATGTTCTTGTTTGGTTCTGCTATTCTATTAGCTAAGAAAGTTCCAGTATATTTCGTACCCATTCTGTTGTCCAAGGAGCATAAATAACATTTTCACTGTCGAAATGTTACCTTGCCTAATTTGGTTACGTCAATAGTTTTCATATTTTTGTTTTTTTGCTTCATTTACACTGCGGAAGCAAGTTATTGCCATTATGTAATAGAAACAATAAAAATGTCAAATTTTAAGCATACAGACGTATTTCAACATCAATTTTATCAATTGTTTGGCTGCTTTTGAACATAAAATACATTATTTGTACAGTGTATCAAAATTCAAAAAACTTAAACTTTATTCTTACGTACATAGACATAGACAACGTGTATTAAAAAATGCTGTAACGAACAATTTATTTAACCGACTTTTAGACAAGCCATTAAATCTTGGTGCACCGATTCTAAATGTTGCAATATATAAGCAAAAATCAACAAAAATTAATAGTTCCAGCAGTTGTAATTGCTTATTGCACAGTCTTAGTCGTCTAGCCTTCTCGTGATGCTAAAACTCACATACGCCACCCAACGTATTTTTGGTTTTTCAAATATTCTGCAAAAGTAAACATTTTTCAGGGTTGCTTACAAAGCACTTTAAGAATTTTTAAGCTGGATTTGCATTTTATGTGTACTTTTTCTTTAATTTTATAAAAAATTTTGTGTTAAAGATCAAATATATTATTTCCAAATTATTAAAAAACTTCTAATAAAAACCATTTTTTTTTCTTCGGGTTTTTCCTTAAAATTTTATTCTGCAAATGTTCAATCGCCATTATCACCAGAAAGAAATCCACTTCTGATTGGAGCTTTCAACATTAAACAATTTGGTAGAGCTAAAATATCACAGCTTCAAGTTTGCAATCATTTGGTTGAGGTAAATATTTGAAAATGTCTTTTGCGATGATAAAATCATATATGTTAATCATGTCATATATATTGTTTTAGAAATTGCCAAAATTATATTATTGATAAAAAGATAATAACTGTGTTTATAGATAATCAAAAGATATGATATCTTATTGGTTCAAGAAATCCGTGACGCCTCAAACACTGCATTTCCGAATTTAATGCAAGACGTAGACAAAGCAAGTCCTTATCGTTGGGATTACGTTTTGAGTGACCGTTTGGGAAGTACTGATATATACAAAGAACAATACGGATTTTTATATAGGTAAGAAGATAGCATTAACGACAGGCGTTAATCAAAGAATCCTTTTCTAAAACCCAAAAAAATCTTATATTCAATTCATGCTAGCGAAATTTTTGCGCTAATCTTCTTTGTCATATTACAATTGGTGGAGCCCCTCGTGTGTACTTTCGCAAAAGGACTTACAGTTGGAAACACCGTGGGATATTTGAATACAGTAAATTTAACTAAGAAAAACTAAGCCTAGCACAGGAATAAATATAATAGTTGTAATATCACCACACTTACCGTTGCAATGTCAATATTTCAACCAGGCGTGCAACTACGTGGTCTCAGTCTGGTCAAATAGTTAGCCAATTTTAGCGGGAAGTTTGGCCCCAAAAAAAAAAATTTAATGCAAACGCGATTAGCGTGGTTGCGGTTCAAAGTCTTTTCTTGTCATTTTGTTGTGTCCTTGGAAAAGAAATTTTACGGTGTTGCATTTTGCTTGGCAATCTTAGCAACTAGCATTAAATTTTAGTTATGTCCCGAAATAAAAAAATTTAAAGACTACAAAAAAACTCTCAACGAAACATAAACATTTTGGTATCTTTGAAGCAATTCGGGCAATAACGTTTAACGCCTCCGACGTTTTCTTGTGATTTGTTAGTAGGATAAATAGAACTGATGAACAAATAAATAAATAAAAATGTACCAACACATTTAATAAATATAACAAATGTTTGACTAAAAATTATTAGCCTTGGCTAATTTTTTATTTATATAAGATAATAAAACAAGCAAAAACACAAATTTACAATATATCAAAATGATTGAAAGTAACTTTAACTTGATAAAATTTTTTGCAACCAAAAGTATTCCAATGTTTCAAACAGAACGTCCTCTGTAAAAGTAGAAGATACATATCAATATCCGGATTTCAAACATCGCTTCGAAAGACCTCCGTTTGCGGTTCAATTTAAACGAATTAGTCATGGAGGTTAGACAAAATTAAAAAATTCAAATTTGACAGCTCATACAGCTATAAATTCTATTAAGTCTAATTAAAATTGACGAATTGAGATATTGGAAATTAAATATTACAAACTATTTGCATTCATAAAAGTTCCATTCCGTTTATTTATTTAATAATTAATTTAAAACATGATTAAATATTGTTTTTAGTGAGCAGTAATACGTTCTTTAGTAATTTCTGTTTTTTAAGATAAAATTTTCTTCAATGCATTTTCATATTTTTATTTGAAAATGAGTAAAGTGATGTACTGTATTGTGCTCAAAACGTTAAAACCAAAACAAAATGATAATCATAAAATTAGCTCTTTTGTATTCTAAAAATGTTCAAACGTTCTAACTATGATGCTCCAAACTTGAAAAGGAATTTTTAAAAAAGTTATTAGAAATATTGTACAGTAAAAAAATTAATATCTATGTTGACTCGTATTTCAATAAACAATAGTCTCGCATATGAGCTATTATTACGATTTACGACTCAACCGTTTTTGTTCTGATGTTTGCACATTATATTTTTAACTTGGAAAAAATTTGATCACCTTTTTCTATCATCAAGTAAAAAAAATTTGCAATTTTATTGGTCAAAAATTTAATGCTCTTCGCATGATGCGTGCAAAATTGAAAAATCCCAAAATAAGAAATTTTTGCAACATTTTCGGATAAATTTCGGTTTGTATGAGGGTTAATTGTTGAGGCTCTTTTTTAGCATTTGCTGCTCATCTACATCATTGCAAAATAATAGTAAAGAGTTTTCAATCACTTTTAGATTTAAAATCCACAATTAGTGTGCTTTGAAATTCCTTAGCGGCAATGTTACTCAACTTGATTTAGTCAAAGTACAAAATCAATGAAAAAGGAATAGAACATTTTTGTCAAGTAAAAACAAAAAAATATTTCTTAGATTCGAATCCCGAAAATATTTTTGACAGTATCTGTTTGACAAAAGTCAAAGTTATCATTTTAAATAGCATTACGCAAATAATTTTTGTGCAATTTGCCTTGTGTTGAAGTCAACCGATCACAAAAAAAAACAAACGTCTTCAGTTTTAATCACTAATCGTAAAGCATTTATCATGTGAAAGTAATCAAAGCAACTACGGTGAATTTTGTTTATGGCTTTATTAAAAACGATTGATACTAAAACAAAGTTTTTAAATACATTAAATTGCAATAAAACTGCAATAAGGCTTAAAAAACAAGACTTTTTCAAACCTACTTCAAAGAATCAAATTTTTTGTAATTTTCAATATCAAAGATTATTAAATCGCAGGGAAAGTTAATGACTTCAATTTTATTGCAATTCACACAAAACCAACTGAAGCAGAACGAGAAATTGACGCCTTGGTTGACGTGTACGACAATGTCATTGCGCAGCCCAAATTCGATCAGGTGAGTTATTTCAATTAATATTTCAAAAAGTAATTAACAGTTCTATTACCGCACGATAATGGAATTAGATTGTTAACAAGATTTAATAAACTTTTTAACGTTTCGAAAATCTGTTGATGACTTCATTTTTTGCAAAACTGTTTCTATGGCAAGCTTGATTGATATAAAAGCGACAACAATGAACCCCAATCAATATTCGCGAAAGCCGGCTTAAATAATTTGTTACAGTGATGCGATAAAGTTAGTGCTACCACAATTGATTGAATGACATTTGATCGAACGACACTTGATCAAAATGACATTTGATCAAACCACACTTGATCAAAACGACACTTGATCGAAACCATATTTGACCGAAATGACATTTGATTGAAACGTCACCTAATCGAAACGACATTTATCGAAACAACACCTGATCGAAACAGTTGATCGAAACGTTACTTGATCGCAACGACATTTAATCGAAATGACAATTGATCAAAATCAAAATTGATAAAAAAACAAAGATTTATATTTGTATGATCCTGCGATTAAACAATCTCTTAATTGTTACTGTAAATTAGATTCATAAAAGACATACCTGTAGCCCATCAGTATAAACACAGTTTGTTTTTGCTTTTTAAACTTCCTTAAATGTTAAGGTCACAGTTTTTTAACAAGGTCCCTGTGCAAAGTCTTTTTAGGGGGGCAACAAGTAGATCTCTTGTCATAGTTTTGTTTCGGTTGATGCCTATTGCAGCCATTTTTTGCAGCTTTTTTACATTATAGTCAGTAGCGTGTTTAGGAGGGGATGGTGCCATGGTCTCACCCTTGGAGACTCCTTGAAAAAATCAGAGACAGATTCAAAAGGAAGACCTTCTTTTTAGAGATTGCTATGTTTTGGGGACGAAAATTGACAAAAGCGGCACAGGTTCAAAGTGAAGATCTTTGTTTAGAGATCACTATGTTTTTGGGACAAAAAATTTACAAAACCGATACACATTCAAAGTTATAAATTTTCTCTTTCATTATTCGATCAAGTCTTGTTTCAATTAAATGTCTTTTCGACGAAATGTCGTTCCAATCAAGTGTCTTTTCGATTAAATGTCGTTTGGATCAAATGCCATTTCGATCAAGTGTCGTTCCATCAAGTGTCGTTCGATGAACTATATCGGGTCACGGATAAAGTTAAGGCCAATCAGTTACAATATTTTTGGTAATTCCAAAAGGCTCTAAAAAATGCTGAACGAGAAAGATTTACAATATCACCGTAAAGTCAGATTTTAGTATAATTTAAAGTGTATCTGGTGATATTGTGATTAAACAAGTTTTTGGATTTTTTTTACAGTTTTTCCGAAAAAAATGGCTTCTTCTAAGATATCGCATTTAAGGGAAAAAGTATATGTTTTACAGTAACAACCTAGCCGTTTAAGAAAGACTTTTAAATAAAAAAGTGTTGTTTTGTAAATTTCAAAGATTATAAACAAGCACTGTCCTTTTTCTGCGTTGTTATATTTGTCATTTACCAATGTCAGAAAGCAGTACAACTCCCGATCAAAATTAAATGTTTCTCAGTGACCCTGTATTAAAAAGATTATCAACCCTTGGGGTAAATTTATTAAATAATGGGCCTATATTTTAAACAGGATAGTATCATTGGAGGTGATTTCAATGCTGGATGCAGCTACGTTCACAAGAACGATTGGGATCGTATACGATTGCGCTGCGACGAAAGATTTAAATGGCTTATTGGTGATAATGCTGATACGACTGTTGCAACGGACAGCCAATGTCCTTATGACAGGTTTTTTTATAATTCTTTTTTTGAAAAAGTTTAAACTTTATCAACCATTTTGATGCTTGCATTAAAATACAATGGATTTGGCTGAATAGCTCAAATTGATAACGTTCTGACTTGCGAGAAACAGGACGCAAGTTCGAAACTCACTGTTGCGAGTAATTTTTAATATGTTATTTGAAAAGGTTTTTGACTTTAAGTCTCTAAACGAGGTTACGATGCTTTTTTTATAACGGTGATTCCGCTCCATTCAAAAAGTAGCACCAAGTCAATGAAGCAATACGATCACAACCGTAAAACATGATTATAAAACAAAAATGTTTTATTACCGTACTTACTTCAAAACTAGTTTGCACTAGATACTGAAATGCTTTTACCTGTAGTAACATCTTGGTAAATTTACAACTATGCACAAATATGAGATTTTATAGGCCAATGTACATTTTTCAGACAACTTTCATAAAGTGTTTATCAAAACAATAAATAATTAAAATCCTTTCCAGCTTTTATTAACCTAAAAACTGCATAGTTTCAGTTTTTTTTTTTTCCTTTTTGCAGCTTTAATAATTAAATTTACCTACTAATTTAAACAAAGTTACTACTAATTAAATGTGTTTACTATATTCATAAAAAAAAAGGTTTCTGTAATAATACGAACAATTTGATCGTCAAAACTAAAAATAAAGTCAACTGTTGACTTAAAAAGGTCAAAATATGAGTGGCATAGAAATGAAGTGTTAAGGCGCGTTTACAGCCATTTACAGTACTTTTTTCTTTCAGCGCGATCTTGGTTTGTTTTATTGACGCTAAAATCCACTCATTTTTTCTCGAAAACATGAGTGGATTTGAGAGTCAATAAAACAAACCAAAATCGCGCTGAAAGAAAAAAGTGCTGTAAACGGCTGTAAACCAGGGTTGGCAGATCCCAGTGATCAAAAAAAGCCAAATTGAAACAAAAAAAAGCCAAAAAAAGCCAAATAATTTTACCACCTGCAAAATCACAATTTTAATTAAAAAAAATAATTACACATTACACAAAAAATTACAAATTATATAAAGACTTCTGTTTCGAAAAGGCTGTCCTCTTCATTGTTTCCTACAGCCTCAGTTGAAGACTTCTTGCAATATAAAATCTCAGCTTTGAATCTCTTCAAAATATTGGCTGAGGGAACAAAATCGTTGCAGCATTTATTGGAAACCAATAGTTCTGCCCTGATTCTAATTATTGCTTCCAATAAAACGAGCTGAAGTCTATTTCTGGCTTTAGTCTTTATGCAAGTCAATAGAGAGAACACCCTCTCTACTACGGCATTGCTTATTGGAGTAATAAGGCAAGTAAGGGCAAATATAGCAAGCTCTTTAAATTGTGGGTGCTGCATAATTCCTTTCCAAAACTGCTCTGTATCCTGAGGTATCCCATTTTCTTTAAATTGTTTTTCCTCTCTCCAGTCAATAAAGGGCAATTTTCGGTACTGTTCTTCAATAATAGTCTGATCTTCCCCAGCCAAGTGCAAAAATGGCAATTCTGAAAATATTTGTCTTGACACCTGGTTTAAAATTATTGCAGGGCTATAATTGATCAGATCCTTAAATAAATCTCTTGCTTCAGGAAGTCGCTTTCTAACTTGATCATGAGCTTCCTCCAGCATTGATAAACATCTCTCTTTAACCTCCAAGATTACTTGCTGGCAATTAAAATTGTTAGAATTTTTTTGAATGTAGTTATCACACTCTGATAGAAATTTAGTGCCAAAATCAACATTATGAATATATTTTTTCTTGTGATCAGTATCATATATCCTGCTCTCAAGACTTTTATAGTGCATTAATAACTCATTATGTAGCTCGTGTGGATCTGCCTTAGTTTTCTGGAAGAGGGCGTTTAATCTCTCAAATTCTTGCACACAAGGGGTCGCAAAATGAAAGTATAGATAATTTTTTTGGTCTAAAAGCATTTCCTTTATAACTCTTGCCTTATATTTACTGTCAAAGTTTGCTTGAGCTAATTCAGCTGAAATAAAGTACGCTTTAAGCTCTTCCCAAATTCATCAAGATGTTGAACATCACTTTTCCTCGGATAAGCCAGCGTGTTGAAGAAGTTTTTTCAAACGGTAGTGTTGCCGTTCTAGCTGACTGAAATTCTGTAGCAGAGTTCATAATTTTAAATAACATTTTAAATCCTTCTCGTCTTAGATTGCTGTGTCGAAACCAGTTTGGTATCTCTGTCAGCAAAAATCCAATGCTTGAAGGTAATTTTGAAACTGCATATTTTACACACAAAGCCAGTGAATGACACACACACTTATATTGTACACATGAAGGGGATAACTCTTTAATTCTGGTCCAAACAGAATTGTTGCATCCAACCATGTTTGAAGCACCATCTGA
Source organism: Diplosoma virens (assembly GCA_963680785.1). Taxonomy (NCBI): domain Eukaryota; kingdom Metazoa; phylum Chordata; class Ascidiacea; order Aplousobranchia; family Didemnidae; genus Diplosoma; species Diplosoma virens. Next base: position 21,323,240 of record OY796897.1, on the reverse strand, counting down.
TGCAAAACCAATGCAATTTTTCAAGTCTTGATTACAACTTTTTATCTCATCTTCAATCAAATTGAATATGTTCTCTCCAGTGGCTTTTTGAACCGGAACCAAACTGAGAAAACTAGTAGTAATTTCATATGTTTTATCACTGAGGTACCTAACTAAAATACACAAATATTTTTGAGTTGAAACGTCAGTAGATTCATCAATGATAAGTGTGTGCTTCTTGTTTTGAAGATCTTGAATTAAATCTGATTTCAATTCAGGTGAAATAACATTTTTTATTAGTGCTATACACTTTGTCCTGTGCAATTTTATCTGACCAAGAGTGCTACCAGCTCCATGGGCTACCATTATTTCACTCATGTGATCAATGGTGCGTATGGCACTATGGCAAGATATGCTAATAGCAATTTGTAGCTCTGCTATTTTAACTTTATCATCAGGTTTTGTATTTGTTTTTATCACGGAAAGTGTTTTTTGAGAAGAAGATGGTGTATTCTTCTTGTGTTTTTCTGTTTTCTCGTGATTTGTTAGATTTGAAAGTCTCGGCGCAATAGTGCATCTGCACTGCAATATGCTGAATCTGAGCCATCAGTTGATTTGGTGAGCCATACGAATGTCTTTTCCCATTGAATGTTATATTTTCGGTTGCTATCGTATGATGATTTCCACTTTGGCATGATGGTGGGTTAAAATGTAAGAAATATCGAATGGCAAACCAGGGATGTACACCAAACAATATCGAGTCAAGACTGACACCTGTAAAACTATACTACAATCCAAAAACCTAATAAAAAGAAATATTAAGGTGACAGCTATATCTCGGCATCTCCAAAAGTGGACTAGAGTAATCACTGCCGCATCTGCCTATTTCTCTCCGGCCAAAAGGATAAATAGATATTTATATTTAGAATAGCCTAAACCTAAAAAATCTGTCTCTGTCACATATGATAACTGACATACTGAGGAGTCAAGCATCTGGTAACCTGCAGAAATGCTGTGATGCTGCTCTCATTAGGGCCCATCTACACGAGTGTTGTGTGTTTTACGATTTTTGGCGTTTTCAACTACTAGGGTCATTTACGCCAGGACTATGCTTTCAGTAATTATCAAGTCAACAAGTTAGTTACACACTTCCCACGCATCGTTTCTGCATATATTTATACCATAGAAAAAATAGAATAAAAAAGTGATACCACACTAAAACCCGATCAAGTTGAAGAAAACAAAAGCCTGTTTTTAGATGTTAGGCTACATGCGCTAGGCTATGCGCTAGCCCTATTTTCACTCTGGCCTAGAACTAGGCGAGGCCTAGTTAACTCTCTTGTGTTCAGCTCATGCATTTCATTAATTATTTTTAATTAATTATTATTAATTATCGGTATCACTAAATTACACGATTACATATTAGATAATTAGCTAGACTTTGCGAATGCTGGGTCACTGGCCTAGATGCAGGCCTAGAGTTACCGGCGTGAGTGCCGGACGCGTGTAGCGAGCCCAACCCTAAACAGCGCACGAAGCGTGCGGAGATGACGTGATTGGTGTAGCCAGCATGCTTGATCAGTGATGCGTGAGTCATAAAACAAACAAAGCGCTGCCCTGACACAGAATACGTACAGTACGAATCAAAATACTTAACTTAGATGTTAAGTATAGTAGTTTAGCAGCATTGTTGTTCAGTAAATATTGCTATTCATATACTTATGTTCAATTTCCATTAAAAAAGCCAAAAAAATGCCAAAAAGCCAAACAAAATTTCGTAAGCCAAATGCTAACAAAAAAAGCCAAATTTGAGGAATTTGGCGTTAAAAAAGCCAATATGGCAACCCTGGTTTCAATCCAATAAACACGCTGGTTTAAAGAGTCATGCCGTCACAGCAGGGTAGCCAGATCCCAGTGATAGAATAAAGCCAAAGGAGGGAATAAAAAAAGTTAAATAAAGCCAAACAATTTCACCAGCTAAAAAATATTTTTTCGTCCAAAAATCATGGTGTTTTCTAAAAAAGTCTTCACTTCCATTCCATGTCGGCAGTGGTGGATATTGGGTGAGGCGAATGAAGCAGTCGCCGAGAACTCGAGAACGGTTCTGAGTGAAGACCTTTTTTTTTTTTTAGAGAACACCCTGATTTTGGGAGAAAAATAGGTAAATCAGAGATGAAATCGAAGTGAAGACCTTTTTTACCCTGATTTCGGGGGAAAAATATGTAAGCCAAGATCAGACCTCTTATTTTTCTCGGACAACATCAATTTTTGAAAATCCTTGCCTCGGGACCCTAAATTGGAATATCCACAACGTCGGACTCACCTATTTTCGTTCAAAAGTCGTACTGTTCCCTAAAAAAAAGTCTTCGCTTCCTTTCCATGTCGGACTTCCCTATTTTGATAAAAAAGCCAAAACGACAAACTGAAATTCTGATGCAAAACCTGTTCAAAAAAAGCCAGATTTCTCAAATTTGGCATCAAAAAAGCCAATCTGGCAACCCTGCTGTAAACGCGCCTTTATGCAAATGACTAATATAAGTTAATTCGCATCGACAAATAACTGGACCTACTTTAATTTAAACATTTTCTGCAATCTCGACAATGCTACAAATAAATCAGAAGTGACGTAATTAACTTCATGTGTTGACAGAATTGTGGTTGCCGGAAGTAAGATGAAGTCCAATGCTTACGGTGGAGACGTATACGACTTTAGACATACATTGAATTTAAATGAAACCCAGGTAACAAAGAGAAAAACTCTCTGATAAAATTATTTAAAATCAAAGTTAAAAGAACTGTAAAAGCACTATAACCTGTTTAGCTATTAAAGTTTGGTTCTTACTTTAAACAAAAGCAAGACCTTTTAGAATGACAAGGTATTTTTTGAAAAATTCTTAAAGATTTAACAAAATCCTCACACGCTTATATCTTTGAATTAAGAACATATTGTTGATCTACTGCACATTTTTCAAATGTTTCAAATTACAAAGTAAATTTGTGCAAAACTTAATTTTTTGTATATGTGAGTGGCTATAAACCTGCTTGCAATAATAAAATCAAGTCCTAGGTCGCTTCAAAATCAATACAACAATTTTATTTAAAAAATTTAAAAACAATAAAAAAATTTATAATTTTTTTCACAAAACTACTGTGCGGATTTTGAGGAGATCAAAGGCTTGCTTTTGATGTAACGAATATTTCATAAAAAAGTTTTTTTAAGCCCTCGGTTCATCGTTAAAGAATTTTCTTTGAATAACTAAATATTTGTCATAGAACAAATAATTTTATACTTAAAATATGAAAAATAAAAACACAATTTACAAATAGCCTTCAACAAGTAATCAAAATTATATTAATTTTATGTCGCCACAAACAACTAATCCATCAAATGATGTTTTTATTTTTAATCTCTTAAATACTTTAGAAAGATACGCCTCAATATAATAGAAAGTTCTAAGTAAAAAGTTTTTTTAATTTGTTTTCTTTTTCTTTTTAAACTCAAAATTTTAAAATTTACAAAAGTTTAAAGTTTCAAATTTTTGCAGTAATTTTATTTTTTCGTTGGTGCAATGCTTAAAGTAACTCATATAGTTTAATAAGTGAGACCAAAAAATCTATACAGTTCTCTATAAACTTTGAAAAATAAAACGCTAATTAATATTACTTAAAGGTAATTAATTTTATTTCAAATTTATTTCTATTAATTTGTTTTTATTTTTAGACCAAAGCAATCAGCGACCATTTCCCAGTTGAATTTAAACTCGATTAAAATGAATTCGCTGCTCGACAACAACAAAGCAACTCGAAACAGATTTTTGAATTTTCATTTAAACCAATTAATTTATTAATTTAATTTTGTTCAATCTGCACAATTTTTTTATTCTATTTATATCTGCACAATTTTTTTATTTTTTATTAATTTAAAAATCCCGGACATTTTAGTACTTTTTGACGTTTTTTCCGGACGAAGATTTGAACATTAAAATCCCGGACATGTCCAGGAGAATCCTTAACGATTTGGCAGGCTAAACCAAAATGGGCTATGCCTCAAAAAGGTTGGACGCAATTGCGCTAAAATTGGCGTTCGTTAAAGTGCCTTTTTCACTAGAAGTGCCCTTTTCATTTAATTTTGCACTGCCGGCCAAAAATTTTTCTGGTGCCTTTGATTATATGTTTGTTTTTGAAAACAATAATTAATCTAGATATTATTTAAACACGAGTTATTGAAAAACTGATTTTAATAAATGTTTGCCTTTAATCTGGAAACATTGGCTTATTTATAAATATTAGCTCGCAGTTTGTTAATCATTCATTTCAGTTGTTATCCAGCTGAGTACTTCAAGTGAAGTGGTTGAAATTGTTTGTGTTATTATCGACGTGTCAGCGTTGATGAAGTGTTTAAGTAGTTAAGAATCAGTTTGACGCTTTGGAAGTTAATTCAGTTATGGGATTCAGGGGGTTTGCATGGGTTTGCACAAGCCCAATCTTGAAATGTCATGACTTTCAGCAAACTCGTTCTTAATTTAACGTAATCTCTGTATCCCTATATCTCTGTGTAATGAGAGAACCTGTTGTTAGAGAGTTTAACACGAAAGAAAACTTGTTCATAAAATTTTGAATCCCATCACTGATTTAATTCGATAGTGTGATAAATTGTTTGGAGAAACAATTAAGTTTAATATCAGCCATCGTGGTGATAATTTACTCTTAAAGTTAGTCAGTACAAATTTTTTGAGTGATTATTTGCAGTTGGCGCTGTGCATTGCTTTCAAATTTTGTGAAACTTGAGAATCAAGCTTTACCAAAGTTGTCTAAGTTTGTTGATTTGTGACTAATATATTTTTTGTAGTTAAAAAAATGTGGTTTCTTGCCATCTGTTAAGAGAATTTTTATAAAGAATTCGTTGTATTTAACCAGAACTTACCCCATTAAAAACTTCAGTCTCGCGGCAAACGATTTCTAGAGCCGACACAAATAAGAATAAACATAAGTTTGCTTCATCGCTAGTACTTGGGTCACCTAATTCAACTGGTCCTTTTGGATTCCCGAATAAAGTTGTGATACATGCAATTTAAATACAATTTTTCACATTAAAATTATATCTTGTACCCTCGTGCAATAAAAAATCAATAAATGTTACTTTTACCAAATTGGTCTTTTTGGATACCGTAACGGGTAAAACCTTTAAACCCTTAAAACACAAGAGTAATAAATCAAGATGAAAATATACACAGTGAACGACAAACAATTTACAGATCGAAGAAAGAGGAAAAAATTATTGATAAACCTATTTAAATTTTTTTAGAATAAGACTTAATGCTTGTAAAGTTAAACATGATTAAATAAAATCGAAGAGAAAAGCAACAACATTAACACTAGAATTACCGCGTTTATAACCTACCTAGAATTACCGCGAGCGGTCAAAATGACCGTTTGTCCAATAAAGAAAAAAATAGGCAATAATTTAACTTTATTTTATCTTGTAAGTTTTTTTAACTTTTGTAGTATACCTAGTAATGACTTGAATCTTTGTAGGTGTGAGTTCGGTGCGTTGTAGACTCCTTTTTATTATCATGTCCTACATTATACTGCATAGTACTTAATCTCCGAATTACATTGTAGGCCTTTAACCTGCTTTTTAGCTGCAAAGTTAAATTTTTTTCAAATCTTTCATTGTATTTACAACAAGCATGAACACTAAAATTAAATGAAAAACACTTTACCGTAAAATGAGCTTAAAATATCAAATGGTTATTTTTCATCTTGCTGCTGTTTACATAGACCACAAGCGGCTATTCAAAAGCATACAAAAACAAAGAAATTAGCAGCGCTATACATAATCTATACATTCAACTTTTATACAACCTGTCACTTTTTGCAAACTGATATACGGCATCCACATCATAACTTTGTAGTTTTGTTTTGTTCACAGTTCACATTAACTTGGCATTGCTTTCGCTTTCTGCTTTTGTCAACCATCAAATTTTAATAAGAGTTGTTGAACAGAGGAGGCAAAACTGTGGCTAGTGGAGCTGTCTTTCCTTGAACATGAGCTTCTTTCAGTTCAGTGGCGAATTGAAACATAAAATTTCTTCTCGAGATAGCATCTCCACTTTTCTTCTTGTGCAACACGGAGGCGTTGATACAAGCAAGGTCCAAAATATTGTAAAAGACAGCTACCGACCATTGCCGTGTACCTGCCTTCACAGTGTATTGTCGTGCCGTCTGGTCAGCATTATCAACACCACATTTACTTTTGTTGTATAATGTAATTCTTTCCAGTTTCTTTTTTGTTGTTGTATCAATCATAGTAGATGTGTGGAGTGTAATAAGAATACAAACGTTCTTCTTTTGTTTGCACTGGTAAACTGTCAAGGTTGTGGCTTGGTTGTTGTCGCTTTTTATTTACAAGAGTTTGCTGGAATATCTGCTCTGCTGTAAAGCTTTTACTAGTGTCGGAACTTCCTTTCGGATTTTGCTCAGGGTCCCGACAAGTGACGTCTTTTTTTCCAGAGCTCTGTGGCAAGATGAATTAAAGTAAAAAAAATGTCAGTTGTGACGTTCCTTTCTTTGCCTAAGTATGGCTCCACTAACGGTCTGGCTTCATCTTTGCCAAGATATGGTATAGCGTTCAGTATATACTTAGATTTCACATCAACAGCAAGCCAAAATTTAATACCAAATTTGTCCGGTTTCTTGGCCAAATATTGCGTAAATTTGCAGCGGGCTTTTGTTGGGAATAATTGTTTGCCCACTGTAATATTTCCTCCTGGTTTGTAGCAAACAATACAATTCAATGAAAACAATGCACTACCAGCGTAACTGCGATATGCACCGCTAAGCCGCAAGGGCATACTGACGGTGGTTCCAATATGCTAACCACATCATCGAGTCAGCTAACACGAATCGGGTAAAGTCAAGCCAAATCCTGCAGTTCCATTGCTAACATTAAGTAAGAATAATCAAGTCAATCAACAAGCAAGTGCCGACAGACCTGTTTCAACAACAAGCTGTAGTGTCCTGACGAGTCCTAACAAGAACGAAACAGGTCTGTCGGCACTTGCTTGTTGATTGACTGACCATTTTTACTTAAACAATACAGTTTTCAATAAACTTATCCCAGACGGCAGAAATCAAAGCAAATTTATCCGCTTGAAGTCGAGATAGTCTTGTACTCCGCATATCAAATTGAAGAAACCTCATGATTTCGCAAAAGCGATTTCTACCCATAGTTTCTGGAAAAAATTTACTTCCCAATTTTTATCTCAAAACTCAAGAATGGATCGGTTCTTTCCACATAACGCTCGCTGATGAATAAATTAATAAAAAATATACCAACGCATTTGATAAATATAACAAATATTTGACTACAAATTATTTGCCTTGACTAATTTTTAATTTATACAACAAACAAATTAAAATAAAATAGATTTAGAATATATCAAAATTAATTACAAAATAATTAAAAATAACTTTAACTTCATGAAGTTTTTTGTACCTAAAATATTTCAATATTTTAAACAGAACCTCCTCTGTCAATATAACCGGAACATATTAGTTTCCGGAATCCAAAAATCTTTCCGAAAGACCTCCGTTTGTTGTTTACTTTCAGCGAATTAGTTCTGAAGGTTAGACAAAGTTTAAAAATTAAAATTTCACAGCTCAACAGCTATAAATTATAGAAGGTCTACTTAAAATTTAAAAATTAAGGCATTGAAAATTAATAGAAGTTCGATTCCTTTATACTTACTTAATAAATAATTTAACAGATGATGAAATATTGTTTAGTACGCAATGAGACTTTTTGACAATGAGTAAACTAGTGTATTTGAAACTTTAAAATTAAAATAAGATGATAACCGTAATATTGGCTCAAACTCAGCAAAACCAAGATTATCTTTTTAAATAGCATTACGCAAATAATTTTTGTGCAATTTGCCTTGTGTTGAAGTCAAACCGATCACAAAAAAAAAACAAACGTCGTTATTTTAAATCACTAATCGTAAAGCATTTATCATGTGAAAGTAATCAAAGCAATTACCGTGATTTTTTTTATGGCTTCATTAAAAACGATTGATACTAAAACAAAGTTTTAAGTACGTTAAACTGTGATAAAACTGAAATAAGTCTTGAAAAACAAGACTTTTTTAAATCTATTTTAAAGAATCGGATTTTTTGTAGTTTTTCCGTATCAAACAATAATAAATTGCAGGAAAAGTTAGTGAAATCAATTTTATTGTAATTCACACAAAACCAACTAAAGCAGTTAAGGAAATTGACGCCTTGGTTGACGTATGACGACGTCGTTGCGCAGCCCAATTTCGGTCAAATGAGTTATTTTGTTCACATATCAAAAAGTAATTAACGATTTTATTACCACATGATTAAGGAATTAAACTTGTTAACAAATTTGGTAAAGTTGTTAATGATCCCGAAAGTCCGTTAATGACTTAATATTTTGCAGAACTGTTTTTATTGCAAGCTTGATTTGTATAAAAGCGACAACTTTGAGCCACAGCCAAAGTTTTTGAAAACCGGCTTTAATTATGTGATGCATTGATGCAATAAAATTAAAACCAGGCTATTACAATATTTTTGGTAATTCTAGAAGGCTCTAAAAAATGCTGAACGAGGAAGATTTGCAATATACAGTAAAGCCACCATATAGTATAATTAAAGTGTATCTGGTGATATTGTGACCAAATTAGTCTTTGGATTTTTTTAGTTTTTTTTTTTTAAATATGGCTTCTATGATATCACATTTAAGGAAAAAAAAATACATGCTTTACAGTAACAGCCTAGTCGCTTAAGGAAAGATTTTCAAATAAATAAGTACTATTTTGTAATTTTCAGGATTATAAACAAGTGCTGGTCTTTTTCTGCATTGTTATATTTGTCACTTACCTCTGTCAAAAAGCCGTGCGACTCCTGATCAAAATTTAATGTGCCTAAATGGCCTTATGTTAAAAAAATTGCTAACCTCTGGGGTAAATATTTTGTATTTAATAAACAATGGGCCTATATCTTAAATAGGATAGTATTATTGGAGGTGATTTTAATGCTGGATGCGACTACGTTCATAAGGACAATTGGGATCATATGCGATTGCGCACGGACAAAAGATTTAAATGGCTTATTGATGGATGATGATGATACGACTGTTGCAAGCAACAAATGTCCTTATGACAGATTTTTGATAATTTTATTACAAAAATAAAATTTTTTAATTCTATTTTGGTAAAAGTTGGTTAAACAGTGTCAATTGTTTCGTTGCTTGCCTTAAAATACAATGGTTTTGAGAGAATAGCTCAATTTGATAACGCTCTGGCTTGCGCGAAACAGGACGTAAGTTCGATACTTACTCTTCCGAGTGATTTTTGATGTGTTCTTTGAAAAGGCTTTTGACTTCAAGTCTCAAATCGAGGTTACGTTGCTTTTCTATAACGGTGACTTTGGTCAATACAAAAAGTAGCAAACAAGTCAATACAGCTATACGACCATAACAATAAAAAAATTAATTAAACAAAAACGATTTTATTACCGTACTTTCTTCGAAAGTAGTGTGTACAACTAGATACTGAAATGTTTTTAGTAGCATCTAGGTCAGGGGTGCAAAACTCAAAACTAATTCTGGGCTAATCTTTTGGGTATGTAAACTGGCGGGCCCACATAAAATTGAATCCATGCATGAATACATAAACGTCATGTTTAACATGTGCATAAACACACACGCACACAGATGTATATATGTATAATATCAATGTGCATAACCAAACACACATATATGTCTTTCTTTTTAAAATGAAAAGCCTCAGACATATAACTGTCAATGCTAGCAGAAACCTGTGGTTATCACTCATCATTGGCAAGTCAAATGAGAATTTTTCACCTTTATTTTTTTTATAGATACATAAAACAAAATGTGTAACATACATTATTGGAAATCATACATACTTTAAATATATAATTATAATTCTTTATTAAAAACGACTTAATACAAACTGACCTAATTAATAATGTCATTTCTGTTCTACTGTATAAGTATTACAAAACAGACATGAAAAATTCTATGCCAACCCAGAACACCACGGATTCTGCTTTTATTTTTTCATTTAAATCCAAAGACATAAAAATATCAAGGAACAAAATGTATTTTATTCAGTTACCAAGTTATACAAACATGAAATTTTCACAATCAAGTGGCTTTTATTTTTTCTCAATAAAACCACTCCTTTGCAATGGTTTTCTGTTTACCAAATTTTGCAAGTTTGGCTGTAGAGGAAAAATAGCAGCTCTCGTAATTGCGTCCAGGTGTTTATCAGTGAGTTGAGCTTGTGCTTGTGATTGTTTAGATTCATAACAGAGAATCTAAGCGACGGTAGAATTCATTAAGTCCGTGATTAATAAATGCTGCTTTCATATCAGTGTTTGCTTGAAGATCCAGCATTTCCAGTTGAGTTTCAGCGTGGGTTATGCCTTCAACATTCACACGAAACGGTTGCGGAAAAAAAAAAAGTTCTAACTCCTTTCCATTCAGATATTGAAATTTTTTTGGAAAACTTTCCCCGAGATCTTGACAATAGTAAACATATTTCTTAAAATCTGAAATAAAATTCGAATTGCAATTGCTTACAGAAGAAGACATGCTTTGAAACAGCATGGTATTACCAGATGATAGTTGCTTTTGAAATAAACTAAGTTTGTTCTGAAATGCATCAATTGCACAAATCAAATCAGTTATCAGTTGCGAACGTCCTTGTATTTTGCTAAACATTTTATTGAGGTAATGAGTGATGTTAATCAGAAAAGACAAGTCCAGTAATCAACCTTCTTCAGAAAGAATATCAAGAACTGTTTTTCCGTTCATTGTTTTTAAAGTTGGTTGCTTTTCACGCAAGAATTGGCAAAGTTTTTTTAGAAGATTTTGAAACCTTTCCAAAACCTTGCCTCTGCTCTACCAGCAAACATCGCAATGGTAAATCAAATCCCCATATTTGGCCTTACCTCTTCTAAAAAGGATTAAAATTGTTGATGTTTCAAAGATTTTGTCCTTATTTCATTGACACACTTTATTACAACATCCATCATGTGGTCCATTTTTAGAGTTTTTGCACACTCTCCCCCTCGTGCACAACCACAAAATGAAATCAAGCTAAGCAAATCCTTGTGAACGCTCAATTCAGATGAAACATCACGAATAAACACTGCTAACTGAGCAGTGTCCTTTATGCCACTGCTCTCGTCAAACGCAAGTGAGAAACACATGAATGATTTTGCTTTTAAAGAGAGTTGATCTGATATATTCTGGCCAATATCATCTACTCTACGCAAAATTGTTGCTCTTGAAAGACTGATTTTTTCAAACATATGTGCTTGATCTGTAACTAACAGCTTAGTTACCTTGTTAATCCAGCTTCTTACAAAGTTTTCATCAGTAAATATTCTTGAAGAACAAGCTATCTTCTCCGCAACAATGAAAGATGCTGTCACTGCATTTTCAGTTTGTTGGACAAATTTTTTAAAAACGTTCTGTTCTGAAGACAAAGTGTTTGAGCTTCTTTATTAAGTCTTCTCTCATGGTTACATTTCTTCTAACATACTTTTCTTTGTAAAAACTTTCATAATGTCTCTTTACGATGCAGTTTTTTGAAAAGGCAACTGTTTTTCTACACACAAAGCGGAGTGGCTTTTCCTTCTATTCAATAAACACATACGTAGTCACTAATTCATGAATCTTGAAACCGGCGCTTATATCCAACACGCTTTCTTTTGCTTATGTTATCAAATGAAACAAAATCTGGAAAAAAGAATAAAACATGTATAGTGATAAAAGGCAACTGATTACACACAGGGTTCACAAGTAAAACGTTTTAATGGGAAAAAAATCCGATAAAAGCTAACACTTTACTATGCACAGAATATAAAAATGACAAATTTTTATCTTTTTTGCCGACATACAAAAATGTAACAGAAAAATATTTAAGCTTCATTAGAGAAATTCCGGTAGAGTTTTTGTAATATTGTTTAGACTCAAGCTAAACTTGAAACAGGATTGCTAATGAATTTACTTTTTTATTATACAAACAGCACTTTTTACATTGACCTTTCAAGTCACTTCAAGAATCTATACAGTCAATTCTCCTAAAGACGTCATAGACAAGTTTATGACCAATAAAGACAACGAAGACTACGATACTTTTCAGTTATTACAGTATATTGTTTCTTTTTAAAGTGCTTTATGCTATTTAGATTCGCACAATAAGAAACTCTCTTCGGGCTCATTAAAAGAATTCGTGGGCCCAACTAGGTTGTGCACTGAATTGTGCACCTCTGATCTTGGTAAATTCACAACTATGCAAAACATATGAGATTTTATATGTACTTTTTTCTGATGACTTTTATAAAGTGTTTGTCAAAACAATAAACAATTAAAATCCTTTCCAGCTTTTATCAAACTAAACAGTGCATACCGTAAAATCTCTATTTGAACGCCACCTCTAATAAAACGCCTATTAGAGGTGATAAAGGAAAGGAAAGGTTGATAGGGTTGAAAAATAGAGCGCCACCCTCCAATTGAACACCACCTCTAATAGACCGCCACTTTGACATTCGTTATGCTAATTAGTAATTAAAGGTTTCCTTCACCAGTGAATTTTTGATTACTTACCAGTAACTGTGTTATGATAGATATTTTTTCTTCTTCTTTAGATGTTAGATGTTAACTGTGCTAGATGTTTTTCTTTTCATTAATTGATTTTCACCAGTGAATTTCACCAGTGAATTTTTGATTACTTACCACTAACTGTGTTACGGTAGATATTTTTTCTTCTTCTTTAGATATTAGATGTTAACTGTGTTAGATGTTTTTTCTTTTCATTAATTAAATTTATTTTCCCAAAATTCTGACCAGCTAGTCGAAAAATAGAGCGCCACCCTCTAATTGAACAACACCTCTAATAGAACGCCACTAACAGGGGGAAGGGTTGAAAAATAGAGCGCCATGGCGCTCAAATAGAGATTTTACGGTAGTTTGAGATTTCTTTTCTTTCTTTTTGCAGTTTCAAGAAACAAAATTTACCTGCTAATTTAAACAAAGTTACTACAAGTTAAGCGTGTTTATTGTATTTAGAAAAATAAAGGCTCCTATAATAATACGAACAGCTTGTTTGTCTAAAGCTAAAAATAAGTCAACTGTTGACTTAAAAAGGTCAAAACATGAGTGGCACAAAAATGAAGTGTTTTACAAATGACTAATATAAGTTGATTCGCATCAACAAATGACTGTACCTATTTTAATTTAAACATTTTCTGCTGCCTCGACAATGGTATATAAACAGGAGTGACGAAATTAACTTCATGTGTTGACAGAACTGTGGTTGCCGGAAGTAAGATTAAGTTCGATGCTTACGGTGGAGACGTATACAACTTTAGACATACATTGAATTTAAATGAAACCCAGGTAACAAAGAGAAAAACTCTCTGATAAAATTATTTAAAATTATAATTAAAAGTACGGGTTAACGTTTTGACAAAAATTAAGAAATTCCCTGTTTCTGAGCATGCGCGACTTGCCATAATAAAAGCAAGTTCTAAATCTCATCAAAATAAGCCCAACAATTTATTTAAAACTTTTAAAAATAGTAAAAAAATAAAATTAAAAATAATATGTTGTGCTGATTTTGAGGAAATCAAAGGCTAACTTTTGATTTTGCTGATAGTTTTATAAAAAAATTTTATAATTTTATTAATAGCTATAATAGGTTTACAAATAAGTCCTCGGTCTATCATTGAAAAGTTTTCTTTGAAGAAATTTGGTTATTTGTCAAATAACGAATAGCTTTACTGTATGTTCTTGTCTATATTTAAAGTGCGAAAAATCAAAACACAATTTACAAAAAGCGTTCAACAAATAATCAAAATTGCAGTACTTTTGTGTCGCTATAAACAAATAATCCATCAAACATTTTTTTAATTTTCAATCTCTTAAACATTTTGGAAAGATTCGCAACAATATAATAAAAAGTTTTACGTAAAAGCTTTTTAAAAGTTTTTTTCTTTTTGAATTCAAAAGTTTAAGATTTACATTGATCACAAAATTTGCACTTACAAATAACGAAAAATTTTACCGCAATTTAATTTTTTCTTCGATGCAAAGTTTAAACTAGGTTATATAATTAAATAAATAAGACCAAAAAATCTACAAGATTCTCTATAAACTTTGAAAAATAAAACACTTGTCTAGTAGTTTTCAACCTTTTCCATTCCGCGACCCAATTTCTAACCCGAGGTAACTTAACGACCCCCTTCGATGAATATAATTCAATTTTCATCGCAAAAATTTTATGTTCTTTAAAAAAAAGTTTCTGATTTCTCGATAATTGTCGCAAAAATCTGGTGAATCCCAAAAAACAGTTTTTACTTGCGATCGGCCTCTGATTTTCCAATTTCTGTCGCGAAAATCTGCTGCTCTCTAAAAAAAAGTTATCAATTTGAATCTGTGTCAGATTTCTTACCTCAGTTTTCTCCAAAAAAAATTTTCACTATTAATAAAAAATTCTGTTTATCAAATGCTTGCGCATCCTCCAGAAAACAGCCAAACGACCCCAGGTTGAAAACCATTGCTCTAGTCCAGGGCTTCTCAAACTTTTTTGTTCTACGACCCCATTTCAAAAAATAAATTTTTGTGCGACCCCTATATGTGTAGGCTAATTTTACGTTAATTTTTCCTGTGGAAAACCACGCGTGTGCAAGAAAAATCATGTATAGCATCAGTGGTGGATATTCCAATTTAGGGGCCCGAGGCAAGAATTTTCAAAAAATTTATGTTACCTGAGAAAAAAAGAGGTCTGATCTGGGCTTGCATATTTTCTCTCAAAATCAGGGTGTTCTCTAAAAAAAAAAAAAGGTCTTCACTTCCATTTGCTCTCAGTTTTCCGTATTTTCGTCCCAAAATCAGGGTGTTTTCTAAAAAAAAAAAAAAAAAAAGAAAAAGGTCTTCATTTCGAATCGAACTGCGATTTATCTATTTTCGTCGCCAACTTCAGGTGTCCTCTCAAAGTGCCAATTTCTTTCGCGACCCCAAAATTATTTTAGGCGATCCCATTTGGGGTCGCGATCCATAGTTTGAGAAACCCTGCTCTAGTCAATATTATTAAGAGGTGGCTTATTTATTTTAAATTTATTTCTATTTAGGCTAAAGCGATCAGCGATCATTTCCAGTTGAATTTAAAGTCGATTAGAATAAATTTGCTACTCGACAACAATAAAGAAACTCGAAAAAGATTTTTCCATTTTTGTTTAAACCAGTCAATTTATTAATTTTGCTCAATCTGCACAAATTTTGTTTTTTCGATATTTAAATAGTTTGGTAAAAAAATTATTTCAATATTAACATTGATATATCTAAAAGAAACAGTAATTGTTCTCATTTTAAACTTTTTGGCTGCAAAATTTGCATCGAAGAATCTATCAATTAAGTTTATAACGCTAAAAGAATATTTGCAGTTTACTGCAAATGAGTTCGTTGATTCTGATTATGTAAGGTAGGCCTATTCTATTGCTTTTCAATAGCTCTTTTATTCCGATTAGAATTGTCTACTGCCGTAGTAGACGTAAAAGTTACCAACCTATTTATTTAAAATGCACAAAATAAACTTTCTGTGGGGTTTATTTTTAACTTTTGAATACTTTTATGGTATATAATATACGATTTGATTTTAAAAATGTTTTTAATTATCGCATTACTATAATCATTTTCTCTACGCTTTTTTCAAAAATTTTCTCTTAAAATAAAATTCGAAACTAACAGAAGAATACAAATTGTATTTGCAAACATATTGTAGCAATTATACTGAACAGAAACAGTAACAAAGATTTTGTTACTGCTTTGGAAAAATCTTTAAGATTTTCTAATGCTTTGTCTTAAAAAAAATGCAAAAATCTATAAAAAACACGTCAGAAGTTGTATATTAAGCCGTGGAAATGTTATCGTGCTACCACAATTGTAATTAGTGGTAAAAACTATACTGTACATTTCTAAATTGCAATTTGATTTCAATTAATAGCAGTTGTTCTAGAGTAAAAATGTACCAGTAATTTATTTGTTTGCTTCTCGATACAGAGAACATATAAAACTACGTAGAATTGCAGTTTTCTCAACTTTTTTGACTCCACATACCAAAAAACTTGAAATACAATTTTTGCGACCCATTAGACATTATTTGCTTTATCATAAAAAAAGTGTGAGTTCCAGTGTGGCTAAAATGAAGCTTGGAAAAAGATATTAATTTATTCCAACAATTATGTGGTTTCACTAGATTGGTGCTACGACAGTTCATCGAAACCACACGTGATCGCAACGACACGTGATCGAAACGCACTTGATCGAAACAATACTTGATCGAAATGAAAGTTGATAAAAAAAGATTTGCTTGTGTATGTTTTTGCGAATAAACAATCTCTTTGTTACTCTAAATTAGATACACAAAAAGCAGAGACCATCAGTAAGAAGACAGTTTGTTTTTATTTTATATAATTTTTGCCATTGTCAATTTCAGGGTTTTTAACAAGGTCCCTGGGCAAAGTACTTTTAGGAGGGCAACAAGCAGATTTTTTGTCATGGTTATGTTTCGTTAGATGCCTATTGCTGCAATTTTTGCATTCTTTTCACATTGTAGTCAATTGGGATCATTGTACCATGGTCCCACACTTGCAGACCTCTTGCAAAAATCAGAGACAGATTCAAAGGAAAGACCTATCTTTTTTAAAGATTATTATGTTTTTGGGACAAAAAATTAAAAAAACTTCGGCAGATTTAAAGTGAAGACCTTTTTTTAGATATCGCTATGTTTTTGGGACGAAAAATTGACAAAATTGGAACAGATTTAAAGTTGTAAATTTTTGCTTTCATCATTCGATCACGTTTCGTTTCAATCAAGGGTTAAAACTAAGTAAAGCTCCGGGCCCTGATTTCATCTGCAGGTTACCGAGAGTAAGGATGAAACTTCTTTGTAGGGAGTCCGAGACAAGGCGTAACCTGCTTTGTTTGCGGTCACCGAGAGTAAGGATGAAACTTCGGTTTTGAACAAGCTCTATAATCATTCTAATCATGTCTTTGCTCTCCTTCTTTTGAAAACTATTTTTGCTCTCCTCCTTTTCAACATCTATACGCACGACCTGCCTTTCATAATTTCCAAAAGTTTGCTTATGCTGACGATCTAGCATTGCTGCGCTCTTCTAGAAACTGGAAGGACTTGAAGTGGACTTCAAGCCAAGACATGACTACACTATTAGCGTATATTCAGACTTGGAAGTTGAAGCTCAGTAACACTAAGACGGTGATGGCAGCCTTTCATGTAAATAACCGAGGGACCAAACGTGAGCTAAAAGTGTACAGCAACAATAGATTTCTACCGTTTAGTCCAACTCCTACTTATCTTGGGGTCAAACTGTACAGATCGCTCACATTTTGTCACCATCTAGTGGCATTGCGCAAAAAACTATCTTCGCGCGTCACACTGCTGAGACGACTTGTACGCTAAGAATAGGGTGCTCGTGCTAAAACACTGCGCACAGCTGCCCTATCTCTACTCTACTCAACAGCTGAGTACCGCGCATCAGTCTGGTGTCGCAGTGCTCACACTCGCCTCATAAACAGTGTCGTGAAAATGACGCCTTGTTCATAGTCACGGGATGTTTGCGTCCCACTCCAACGGACCACCTACCCATACTTGCAGGCATCCAGCCAACTGAGCTTCGCCGTCTATGAGCGACACTCTCCTTGGCTTATTGTGGATCTCTAGACCCTGATCATATCTTGTATGGTTTTTTAAGTGGGTCTTTAGATGCTCGCCAAAAGAGACTAAGATTCAGACATATGTTTGTTTTAGTTGCGCGGAATCTATTAAACAACCTTGCCGAACTTGGCATCCACGCTTCTCACTGGACGAATTATTGGTGGAACCCGGAGTACTGCGAGAATACACCCAGGCTCCGTGTTTTTATACCCAGGCCTGTAGCAGGTTGGGATGAGCTTGCTCCGAACAGATTTTTTCAAACTGAATCGCCTGCGAATTGGTGTTAGGCAATACCGTTTGTCCATACAAATGAGGTTTTGCTCCTTCATCGAATTGCGAGTGTGGTGCCATTGAACAAACCACAGACAACGTCCTAACATTGTGCCCCATAGATCGGGTACCACATGGAGCACGAGGTCTCGCGGTTTTGAATAACAAAACTCAATGCTGGATTAACACAATTACTGTCAGCATCTGATCCGGAAAGTACAGTGGCCTGGAATAATAAAAGGATAAACTCTCGGCCCCAGTCCGATTGGTGACTAACTTGGAGTGGATGCCCTTCCAAACGACGACGACGACGACGACGACGAGAGTAGCCTGCTATTAAAAAAGCAAGCGAATTATTTGACTATTTGTTTGTGTTTATTTTTTCTGCTCTACGATTTTCGTGTTTGTTTCCTCGGCAACATAATATTTACTTTTTTTCATTCAAACAGTGATAATGTCATGTAATTGAACCCGCATTGTGCATGGGTGCACATTCTATTTATAACGTCATCTTTTGGTGTAATTCGCCGTGTGCTCATGGTTGCTTTGGCAGTTATGCGCGTAGTTAAATTCTTTTGTTTTCAGTTTTGGTTAATCAAAGTTGGTTGATGCACCGCCATTTGAGTTGAATAAAGCTAATGTTTATTTGCTTACATTAGTATACAACATGATGGAAGTTATATTTTTGGTATTACTATTGTATTGTATAGTTATAAATTACTATTGTAATTGTTGTATCTTTGAGCAGAGTTATCTTAAACTCCTTTACTCGGTAATCAAACTAAGTGACCCTTTTGCACAGCGAATACACACGTAAATCTCTTCTTTTATTATTACTCTTTTACAAGTGTAAAATAGCAGTGTATTTATAGTTTTAAAATAACGTTTAAGGTGCGGTAATTACGAAAACGAAAATAAACTGAAACTCGCGATCACGTGATGCTATAAAAGAATGCGCGGTAGTTCGCGCGCTTAAATGAAGTGTGATGCGCGTGAAAGTTCAATTCGCGCTAAAGTCAAAATACACAACAGTAATTATTATTAATTAAATTCATTTTTTGGCTGTTAAACTATAGTTTAAAAATATTCAGTATATTTGGTCTTGCACTCAAAAAACTTAAATTAAAAAAATAAAATTTTTTCTACGTTATTCTGCAGCTCGCCTATTATCGTCTTGCAGCACAATAGTGTAACGCCACACACTGGTTGCAGAGCACTGCTTTATTCTATTGCTGTTTTAAGATGATAAAATTTTTTTTAATTACTAACCAAACGAAACCAAATCTTATCCTTACAAATGTTTTTACACATAATAACAAGAAGTTTTTTTTACAATTAAGCAAATTATCAACGATACGACAAAGACGATGCCGAGCAAGTTATCAACGACATTTTTATATAAACATAAAAAAAACTACGACGATTTTATTTAAATTAATGACAAGTGCAAATTATTGTTTACGTTTAAAATAGCTTCTTTTGGTGAAAGTTTGAAGTTCAACGTTGTTTAATTGAGTATGAATTCCACGGGATAGTGATCGCTCACCTCTTTTGTCTAAAAACAAATTAAAATTCATAGAAAAAAACTTTTTTTGATATTTTTCGGATATACATATTATATAAAGACATTTTTATTTTAATAAATTTTTAACAAGATTGACAATAAATTTGGGCAAACTACTGCTTAAAATTTAGGTGGGAGGTGATGAGTTTTACTATACCCCTTGTCTAGACGGTTGATGTTTGATTGAACTTACTGCCCTGAAGTGATTACTTCCACCAGTACTGCATATTGACATTACAAAAAAACAGCTTTAATTAGTCAGAAAAAGGGTGCGTTAGTTGTTAAAATTAAACAACAATTTGTGGAGCCATAATAAAGTGATAAATTTTAAAGCTGCAGACAAATTCCTTTTGGCGACGAGCGGGATCCAAACCTAAAAATTGATTATTTTAAAATTATGACACAGCTGAACGTTGATCGATTCTAACCAATCAAGATGCTCATCTGTCTCACTAATGAAAGCTGTCTCTTTTCGATGTCCACATGCACTAAAAATAGCAGCCTAACAAATAATTGTTATTTGCAACAAACTCATCGGAGTAATGCTAAAGGAAGAGTTCTCGAGTAAACCCTCATCAAATTCGGCCAAGCTTTAAAAAGTAAAGCCATCTATTTCTCCTGTCATCCAACAATTTTGCAACCTAACAAGTTTATCCCTGTGGACGGTTTTTGTAAACGTGTCATTTCTTAATTTTTTATAAAGCAGACTTACCTCTTCTGTACTCAATCCATAAGCATTGTCAAATCTAAAAACCTTTCCCGGTGTTGAACTGGCTGTCAACGATGTTCCTGCGACAACCAACCTGCATCAAAAACCAAACAAAAGAAAAAAACTTTACAATTTTGCCAAATAAAGTGGGCAGCTTAGTTTTGATAAAGGCATTGTCCACCAATTTTATTATTGTCAAAAGAACCTATGTTTGAACTTTTAAGCAGCTTCTTTTATCTTTTAAGTACCGGTACGGTGATTGGTAAAAACCACCATAGTTATTATTTTTCCAAAATGCTTAAGTTATAAAGCCGTTTTATTTCACTTACTCCATGGTCACATGCCTCTTAGTTATACAAATACTACACTAAGCTACATTCCCGGTAGAGTTTTACCTCTAATGCTAGAATTATAAATTGAATTATTGGAAGTGAATGCTTAACAATGACTGCAATTGATTAAAAGTGTCACTTATTTAATTAAAACAAATAGTAGCACTGTTGATAAACTGCTTAAAAGTTTTAAATCATTTTAGTATCGAATATTAAAACTAAATTCTATACAACCTCTTGGCTAAATACGTATGTAACTTTAACTTTAAACCTCATCTGAATCATTAATTGGATTATTTAGAAGTAATGCTCAGAATATGTAGCCTAGTGGTTATATGACCGGAAAGTAGGTGACGAAGCGTAAATGGCCCAATATCAGAATGTCACTACTTTAATCAGGAATCTTAAAAAACCAGTTAAACTTGGTAACCCGAATAATAGCGCTGAAGTAAAGCTGTGTTTCTTTTTACACCGGCTCAAGAAATAGTTTGCTGTGAGACTGAAGTTCTTAATACAGTTTGTTCTGTCTAAGCACAAATGAATTCTCTCGAAACACCTGTTAACTGCACTTAGCCAAATGACTACTGGAATGAATAACAAGCTACTGCAAGCTACTAAATATATAAATCAACCAAAGCTTCCAGATATAAAGCGAATATACTTAAACAAACAAGAATTCTTAGATTAATTATTATGCTAAATTTAGCCATCGAATAAAGCGCTTTATGACGTGACAAATACGATCATAAGATCCAGTACAAAACTAGTTATACAACAATCAAAATGGAATATACTTCAAAATAGTGGATCATATTAGAAACAAATTACGTCTCGCTGCCGCATTGTTATAGCAAATGGCTTAAAAACTGTAGTCAGTCAATATGCTTTGAATAAAAGCGACTCTCTATAATTACTTTTTTAAAACAATTTGCAGACAAAATAAATTAAGTAGGAGGTGGCGTACCGATGACGCAATCACTACGTAACAATGGACAATATGACGTCATAATTAAATGCTTAAAATTACTGCAAAACACTAAAAATAAACTGTTAATTTATCAAGTAAGATTATAATTAAGATGAAGTGTGACACAGAAACGTAGCCAATAGGTTTTGATCAAAAAAAATTATTAAAAAAGCAAACAGAGATAAGCATACAAAGTAAGGCATTTTTGAATAACATTTAAATCAAGTCAAACTAAGAGCAAAGCGATTTCTATGGTTTTTTTGAATAACATTTAAATCAAGCCAAACTAAAAGCAAAGCGATGTTCTATGGTTAGTAGTAAAAACAAAATTAACTGTTTTCAGCTGACTTTTCAATTGTCGACCTAAGCCTACCAAGTAACAATCATTAGCTGGAATAACTTTCATCCTACCTGTCGTAAGCGCAACTATTAGACCCCACATTTGTGTCAAAACTGGATGGAATAAGCCAAGAGAAACGCTGGTCCGTCCACAAATCGATCTCGTTCCAGCAGGTTGAACAAACGTAGTCACAATCCGCGTTGAAATCCCCTCCCAGAAGCACATCCTTTTGTTGGATGCAGTCGTTTAATTTCTTTTTTTTTATTTGCATTATGTCGTGTAGATGACATAGCAATAAGTTTTTTCTTCTATATTGGTTGTAAATTTTGACATGTTGTTCGATGTTTTGCTTATTTTTTTGTTTTCATTGAGCAATCCTAACATTTATCATCAAACTGTTTAAATTTTGTTTCTTGAATAAAAAATAGTTTTTCCTGGTAGGTTGGTGTTTAATCACTTGCTATAGTATTCCAAAAAATCGGTAAAAATTTTAAAAAAACTGAAAAAACTTGTTATTGCAAACTTGAAATTGAAAAAATGCTTCTTATATTAAGTACCGCATTACCTCGCCATAAAGTTCTTGCACTACATCGTACACATCGACCAGAGCGTCTATTTCCGCAACGGCGTCATCAGGTTTTGCATGAAGCGCAACGTAAGTGAATCGTTTCGGACTATCTGGAGGACAAACAGGGTTTCATTTCATGCATTTGACTTTTTTGTTTTCAAAAATGCAACAATATATATTTTTTTTAACAATCTGAGCAAATACTTATAAATGTAAAGTTTGCAACACTTGATTCAGAAACACGGGAGTGTTTTTTGTTTTGAAACACTTAATTGATTTGAAACACTGGTTTGTTTTTTGACCGAGAATCAATTTTGAAAGTACAAGATTTTTGACTTGCAACTAAAACTACCAGAAGATGTTCTTTCAAATTGAACTGCGTAAGGTTCCCGCTCAAACACATCGTTGTTGTCTGGATATTGATATTCGTTAACCACGCGAACACGACTCAGTCTGCAAAAGATTTCGCTAATGTTACTTAAAAAAAACTCTTTCTAATCCAAATAAGATATGCTGATTTTCATTAAATATTGTCTGTAAAATAATGCTCAAAAAGGTTTTAAAAAATCAACTTACATGGGAAATAGCTTTTACGTATACGCAATTTCGACGTGATTTTCTTGCTTAATGGCTTAGCACTTTACACACGAAAAAGCTGATTTAATGTCTTTATTTCTGCATTAAATTAAAAGAAATATTTTTTAGGATAAAAGTGTAAGAGAATAAAAATTTAACTACCTTTCTTATATAAAAAAAGAAACAAGACAAATATGCTTGCTTATCAATAGGGACATTTTTATTTTGACCTAAAATAATTTAAAATTTTTTTTTGTTAAATTTTGATTTAATGATTAGGCCCATAATAGAGTTTTATGGTCAAATTTAAGTTTAAATGCTTCAGAAATAACAATTTACTTTAGTCTAAAAAGGTATTATTGTATTCTGTTGTCAACCGTTTAATACTAATTTTAATTTGTGGGGTAAATTATTCTGGATGACAAATACAAGCATCACGAAAAAGCGTTGTTCAGCGTAACTACTAAATGCGTATGAAAATCTCAACATACATTTTCAAAGCAAATTTTATGCATCAACAGATATAGTTTTGATATATTTTTTTCTGACAAATGCACATAAAGAGATACGGTTTCAATTTACAATGTCCCCTCAGTTATCGCGGTAGATGCGTTCCAAGACCGGGCGCGATAAGTGAATTTCTGCGAAGTAGCGATACACCGTTTATACTTTGGATTTTGAGCGCGGCCGGCCGCGAAATAAGGATGTTATACAGTGCGGGCGGACGCGACGGAGTGATAAATCCGCGGTTGAAAATCGCGAAAATAATAAAAAGATGATATGGCTGGCGGATGCTGCGATGTAGCGAATCCGCGATAGATGAATCACGAAGTAGAGAAAGAATATTGTATTTCCATAACCCAGTACTTTATTTTTACAAAAATTGAAATTGGGGGAATTTTTCAAAGTGTCGCAAAGGTATAGCAGCTCGAAGAATTCAAGGACTACTACAAATAGGTCGTAAAAATAACATTCAAAATATTTATTATAGCTGTTTAAAAGTTACAAAAAGATTAAGAAAGGACTTTTTGTATGTACAATTTAATGAGGTAAAATTTTGAAAAATTTTGACTTTTTTTGACTTAGGCTAAAAAATGCTTTAAAAAGACTCTTAAACAACCGAAACCAAAGTTAATGCAAAGTAGCAAACCCCGCAAAAAAATTAATTTTATTGACTTTAGAGAGTCCTATTTTTAAATTATAGTACGTCGGTAGAGTAACTAGAATTTTATCTAGACTTGACAATAGAAATCAAGTCCAAACTTTGTCGTTTCCTAGCAGTAAGCCACCTAGTTTTTTTCTTCAAGCTAAGGTCAAGAATAAAATTTTATTTATGGTTGCATTTTTTTATTTAAGTTTTTAATTTTTTAGCATATTTTAAAAAGAAAAGAACATCATTAGACTTGTAAGTTTTTTAGTTTCTGGTTTTATGAATAATTTATTTTATAAAAAACCAATTTTTACTCTGTATCATATCTTTTTTTTAAATAGTATATTTAAATGTCTATTAAATATATTTCACAAAAAAATAGAAATAAATATATAATAAAGATAGCCAAAAAAACAGAGATAACATAAACTTATAATTAACAAACTAAAGTAATTACTGAAAAAGGGTAAGCGTTTGACATTGTAAGGCTATTTAATAAAAGTATCACTTTCCAAATTAAGATTTTGTTTGCTCATTTTAAGTACTTAAAAATATATCCATATTGTTCTTTGCTGCTAGTTCTTCCAGTTCGGGGACTTTGAACAAAATCGTATTGCTCGGATGGTGATAGACCCGCGTTAACTTCTTTCACTAATTCAGGAAAAGCAGTTTGCTCTTTGTCACGAATTTCTTGGATCATGATGACGTCGTATCTCTGTACGATCTGTTGAGATTTGCCAAAATAATTATCAAAATAACAAAACTTGTTCGGCTCAAGCTGCAGGCAATAAATCACTGTTTCCAACCTAAAGTAGCTTCAAATAAAATCGAATGGAATGTATAGTAGTCAGTGGGGTTTTTTGATTGCTGAAATTTTGCTTGAAATGGTTTATCAAAGCTTGAATTATCTAGCGCGTCAATTGAAGCTTTTTAATTTTACAACTTTGCTGCTTGAAGCATAGACTGCATTTTTATTAAAATTTCTTGACTTTTATTTTTTCTTAGATTCACACACTCTGTTAAAGTTGAAGAAAATTTTGCTCATCAAACACAGAAATAAATTCACTACTACATAAAATTATCAAGCGCATCATTTGACGCAGCAAGCAATTAATGCTGATAATTAGAAAAACACAATGTTGGGTTTTTGATTATATTAGCAAATTATTTCCTATAATCTTTTATTTTATTTGACAAGAGGGTTACGTCATATTATGAAATATTAAAATCATTTAGAATATATTTACAAACTTTGTTAGTTTTCCGAAGCTATATAGTTTTACACCACAGTTATGGAGCTGCAAAAACTTTTGTTTTATTGAAATTTAGTTCATTGTCATAGCTTTTCAGTTCGCAAAATGTCTGGTTTATAGCTTATATTGTTTTGTTTTTCAGGATATAATGCCGCGTTGATTTAACGCTACCAACTTTAGAATTGCCATGAAATATCAATTGATGCGCTTGGTGATTCTAAGTAGTTGCAAATCTTGGTAATTTTAGTGTTATGTAGCATTTACTTTTCAATTTAAACAAAATCATTGATTTTTGCTATTTTTTAGTATAAGTTTTAAGTTTAAAATCATTCCTATTTTAAAAAGTTTTTTAGAGTAGAATATAGAGAACTTTGGAATAAAAATTAGATTAGTAGATGCGTACTGTCATCAACTATATAAAAAGTTAGTTTTTACTGGCTAAAAATAATCATTGAACTGTTGCATAAGCTGTACAAATCAGGATATACTAAAACTGATATTACAAATTTGTACAAAGAGTTAATAAGCAGTATTTATATTTGTATTTACTTGATTGGCTCACTGCGGTAATTAGTACGTAACTGTTGAACATTAAATAATTTTAAAATTATAATTACTTCACATGAAAAGTTATGTCTACTAACTTTGACTAAAGTTTTTACAACTTCTGTTTCATCCATTTTTGATTGTCCAAAAACTTGGATGTTGAAGGCTCCAATTAAAAGCTCATCTCCATGCGTAATCCACGGCAGAAAGGAAAACAAACACGCATAAATAAAATAAATCATTGCAGAATTTTGGTATACAATAGGCTAATAAATGCTTTTGATAAAATTAAATACCAATATTTTTGTTTTTCTGAATTACCAATTCTTTTAACTAAAAATAAGTCACTGTTTAAAAACAATAGAAAAATATTTTCATTTCTGCTGTATTTTATCATTTTAACAGCACACAGACTAACAAAAAAAATCAATTTTATTCATGATTTTAATATGTTAAGTTCGAGAGTGAGTTAAAGAAATAGAATAAAATTTGCTGTAAACCCGATTGATAGTTATAGAAGCCAATAAAATAAATAGACCACACAGACTTTGGTCTTTAATACAGGGTGCCCATAAGTAACCTTATACTTGTCACAATAATGAATTCATTTATATATCACACAATTACACAATTACAATGACAAATTTACTTATTTGTCTCACAATTACACAATTTTCAATCCATTTGAGTTAACAGTTTCAATAAAATCAATAATTATCACTGTATTACATTAAATGTTCGAAGTGTTTACCTTCTTCACCTATACATTTCAAGCATTTGTCCTTTGTCACGTGGCAAATGTTTTGGCAGAGTTACTTGTTCCTATTGATTTTCTGAATTTCTTCTCTGATTTTGACTCAGACATCTTACGAAAAACTGATGCGTCTTATATGCGGGTCACAATTGAAAGGGAGGTTTCAAACATCCAAAAGAAGGTGCGGCTTATACGCGGGGGCGGCTAATACACGGGCATATATGGCACGTGAACAAAGTCTTCTAATATTGATTTATTAAAGTCAGCAGTAACATTGCATTGTGCATTATGCTGAACTTTTACATGTTCAACTATTGACGTAATCAATAATAATTAATTATAAATTATCAATTTTACTCTTTGGTGATAACAAGTGTAAGGTTGCTTATGGGCACCACTGTAGATTGTGCAACTGTATTTGATAAAACAAATGTCTTATAAACTGGAAACATCAAGGTTGTCAGGAAATTAAACAAAATTATTTTAGGCAAAAACTAATTTAAAATTAACCATCAACTGATTTAGACATTAGCTTATTGGTTTTTGATTTCAAGTGTATGTACGAGTATTTACGTAGTTTTTGTTTTTTCATATAATAGACTCAGTCAAATCAAAAAATAAATAAATTAATAAAGTAACAGGATTAATATTTTTTTTCGTTCAATATCATTTAAGAGATAATAATGGAAAATAGCTTAATATGATTTAAAAAGTTTTTTGTTGGTACAAAACTTTAAAATAGCTTTTAAAAGCAAATGTTTTATTTAAAGCTCTTTTGTTAATTGAGTAGCCTTAAAAAAGGCTGTTTTGAAAAACTCGAACGTTTTCGTCTAGCTCTCTTCAAGACGTTTTGCTAGAATGAATTGCAGAACTCGTCGTCGTCGTCATCGTTTGAAGGGCATCCACTCCAGGCCAGACACAAACAGAACTGGGGCCGAGGGTTTATCCTTTTACTACCCCAGACTGCTGCACTGCCTGGATCAGATGCTGGCAGTGATGTTATTAAGCCAGCATCGAGTTTCGTCATCCAAAACCGTCAGACCGCGTGCTCCATGTGGTGCCCGATGTATGGGGCACATTGTTAGTACATGGTCTGCGGTTTGCTCTGAGGCGCCACACTCGCAATTCGGTGAGGGAGCGAGACCCCATTTGTGCATGGACGAATGGAATCGCCCAACACCAGTCCGCAGGCGGTTGAGCTTAACCCAAGCTGCTCGGGGTAAGCCCATCCCAACAGGCCTGACACTGGTCCCGGGCACAAAAGCACGGAGCCTGGAAGCATTTTCACAGTACTCCGCGTTCCATTTATGATTTGTCCATTCAGAGGCGCGGATGCCAAGTCTGGCAAGATTGTCCAAGAGATTCCGCGCACCTGGCACAAACGGGCGTCTGGATCTTAGTCTCACTTGGCCAGTATCTGAGGACCCATTTAACAGACCATGCAAAATATGATCGGGGTCCAGAGATCCACGGTAAGCCAAGGAGAGTGTCGCTCCCAGTCGGCGAAGCTCAGCTGGCTGGATGCCTGAAAGTACAGGTAGGTGGTCCGTTGGAGTGGGACGCAGGCATCCAGTAACTATGCGCAAGGCGTCGTTCAAGACACTGTCAATGAGGCGAGTGTGAGCACTGCGACACCAGACTGGCGCACAGTACTCAGCTGTTGAGTAGACTAGAGACAAGGTGGTTATGCGTAGTGTTTTAGCACCAGCACCCCATCCCGAGCCCACGAGTCGCCTCAACAGTGTGACGCGCGATGATAGTTTTTTGCGCAATGCCACTAAATGATGACGAAACGTGAGCGATCTGTCCAGTTTTACCCCAAGGTATGTAGGGGTTGGACAGAACGGTAAAAGTCTACTATTGTTGTAGACCTTTAGCTCACGTTTGGCCTCTCGGTTGTTTAAGTGAAAGGCTGTCGTCACCGTCTTAGTGTGACTGAGCTTCAACCTCCAAGTCTGGAGATACGCTGACAGTGTGGACATGTCTTGGCTTAATGTCCCCTCCAAGTCCTTCCAGTTTCCAGAAGAGTGCAACAATGCTAAATCATCAGCATAAGCAAACTTTCTGGAAATCATGGAAGGAAGATCGTACGTATAGATGTTAAATAGGAGGGGAGCCAAGACCGATCCCTGAGGAACGCCGTTTTTAAGACGGCGTAGCCTGCTTTGCTTGCTGTCACCGGTGGTAAGGGTGAAACTTCGATTTCGAACAAGCTCCATGATCATTTTGACCATGTGCTTATCCGGAAGTAGTCTCAGCAGCTTGCAGGTAAGGCCACGGTGCCAGACAGTGTCATAAGCAGCTGTCAGATCGATAAATACGGCACCGGCCTTCTTTTTAGCCTCAAAAGAATCCTCGATGTTCTGGGTTAGCAGAACAACTTGATCTACGGCTGACTTCCCGCGTCGGAACCCAGCCTGCTCTTTAGGGAGCAGTGGATCAATTAATGGTTCAACGCGGGCGTAGATAAGCCTCTCGAGGATCTTGTAGGGGACACAGAGCAGAGATATCGGTCGATAACTCTTTGGGTCCCCCACGAGCTTTGCTGGTTTTGGGATCGCGACCACAAGCGCTCTTCTCCAGATCTTGGGAATTTTGATTTGGCGCAAACAGGAAGAAAGGAAGTCACGTAACCAGGACTTCAAAGCAGCTCCAGCATGGAGTATAAGCTCGGGGCAGATGGAATCAGGACCCGGAGCTTTACCTGGTTTTAAATGTTGGAGGGCAGCAGCAAATTCTCTCTGTGAAAAATTGTCAGAGATATTTACTGCGTCTGGTGTTGTGGCCCTCCAAAGGTCAGACACTTCTTGAAAGACAAGTCGAGATGACTTGCGATCAACAGCCTCGTATTTCCCATTTCTAACCAGCTGAGATGCAATAGCATCGGCTGAAACGGGACAATGACGAGGAGAGTGTCGTGACCTACCAGTAAGGTTGTTCAAAATACTCCACGCTTTTCGACTAGAGTGTGAGAAGTCAATGCTCCGAACTGCTTCGGACCATCGATCCCTCCGTTTTCTGTCAAGCTTGGCAAGCAGAGCTGTAGCAGCCAAACTTGAGTCGTCTCCCTAAGGAGATTGCAGAAAGGTTTTATAGAGGGATTCACACTCTGCATCCCAACACGGAATATAGTTGTTTCGATACCCGCGTGGGATAGTCTTCTTGGCTGCTTTCTTAATGATGTTACAGAAGTCCTGGTAAGCCGCATCCACATCAAGTGAATCAGGCGGCAACAAAGTCTTTGCGAATTTATTCGTCAAAGCAATGTAGTGACTCCAATTGGCCTTGCGGAAGTTCCATCGCTTAACAGGCATGCTTGGCACTGCCATAGCAAACCTTGGTGGTGTAATAAGCGAGGGTCGATGTTGTGACCTGGGAAACTTCTCAAGGACACGTCTATCCCGTAAGCGACTGTTTGGACCTATGCTAGCGAAAGCTAGATCTGGATTGGTGCCAGTGTTCCAGCGGCCGAAACAAAAACTGGCAGCGTCCTTGGCATTATATAGGAGGGCAAGACAATTAATACTTGCCCAGCCAGCCAAGCACTCACCATCCGGACTGTTGTCATCATAACCCCAGTCAGCATGACGACAGTTAAAATCGCCAGCGTACAGACAGGGGTGAGGAAACACTGGGAGATCCAGGGTTCGCAATCGCGTTGGTGGTGGTTTGTAGACGTTGACTATTTTATAGCCATCAACGTCCACACACAGCCACTCGATCTCCGATGTCGGTGGAGATTGGTCCAAAAGCGTGTATCTCAGTCGCTCGTGGACAAACGTGACAAGGCCATGCTTCCTGCTTAAAGAAGACCCAGCTAGTTGGTAGTGTGGTAGCACCAACTTCTCTGCATCAGTGCAGTGGGTCTCCTGCAGTAGGATGACGAGTGCCTCAGACTGCATAGCGAGGTGATGAAGAACATTCATCTTGCTTGCAGTGAGACCTTCGATGTTCAGCTGAAGAATAGTGGGTCTTCGGAACTTGTTGGCAATGTGCCCTGAAAAGGGCAGTTTTATCCTGACATTGCCCCGTCCTGAAAAGGACGTTTGCCGATTAACAGACCCACACTGAACATCGGAATGGGTGGATACCCTTTCGTTTTGGTAGGTTCGGTTTCGGTCTGTCATTTTAAAATCAATGAGCAGACTTACTCACGGCCCAGGCTGCGTGAAAGCACCTACCATCTGGGCCAATTGCAGAACTGAATGTACTGTAGTATTTCAAAAGTTTTAAGACTGATTAAAACTTTTGAAATACTACAGTACATTTGTAGAATTGCAGAACTGAATGTACTGTAGTATTTCAAAAGTTTTAAGACTGATTCTGATTGGCTAAAAATTAAGGTTAGTAATAGTTATCATAATAATTGAAAAGTATTTAATAAATAAAACCACGTTTCGTCAGCGTAAAAAATTTTTTGGCAAAAAAAAAAAAGGAACAAAATTATGCAAGCTTTGTGTTAAAATTTCGAACTAAAAAGAAAATTTTTTTACAATATACTAACAATTTATGCTTATAAACAAACTCTTTCTGTCTACACAAATTAGGTTTTCGAAGAGTGATGAAAATTGATTCTAAGAGTGATAAATGGAAATCGGATCGTGCTTTAGAAAGAATAAAAAATTGATTGTCCTTATAGTGAGATGCACATTTTTGGTTATGTAACAAATGGTTTCCAACCGCTGAGTCACAGTGCGGTATTGAATTAGTTAGTTTTCCTGGACGTTCTGATTGTTTACGTTCTTGACTGGTTCTGTTCCTAATAGACTTCGGCACATGCTGGCGGATTCTGTCCTGCAAACGTTGAGACGTTCGACCCACGTACCGACTGTCACAGTGGCACTGTCACAGTCATACCACGTTACATTACTATTTACTCAATTAACAAAAGAGCTTTAAATAAAACATTTGCTTTTAAAAGCTATTTTAATATGATTTACAAAAGCAACTAATTTAATGATTTAGGCATGCAACTTTACGAAAATATCCAAGTATGTTTAAACAGTCTTCCTAAACTATCATCACGTTATAACGTCAGTATAAGCTGCTCAAGAACAAGCCAAAATGTTCGGCGCACTTTGGCGACATAGTGACATTGCCAACCAGGTCCGTGTTAAGCGCCCCACAAACCCTCCGGCCGGGGGGCCAGCATCGTATAGGGGCCCACTCATTTTCCTGAAAACAATTATGGTTTGCAGGTTTTGCAATATAAGTATTATAATGGTTTAAATGTTTGGTCCCATTGATGTTTTAACTACTTTGTAATTTAACTACTATGTTTTTACAACCGAAACGTTATCTACTATAAAGTCATACAATTAAGTTTTGTCCTCGTGATTCAGTTATTGCGAAATTAGTTAGTCAGCAAAGATATTGCCTTTGAACAGCTAGCAATAACAATGTACTGTGCAAGTTTTTATCACGTTTTTCAATTCAATAAGAAGCTGGATAAACCTCAACCTTTAATCGTTTTAGCCTAGTTTGACTTAGTTATTTCTTGTTTATGAAGTTTTGACTTATTTGGACTAGTTAGTTCAGGCTAAGTGATTTGCTGTCGCTAAGTAAACAGCGCATTAGAGTACAAGTATTTTCGTGACTGTAGCTAACTGCAGCGTCGGAAACAATGTTTTAATTTTCAACTTCACACTGTATTGTTTTTGTTTTTTCACATAATAACTGCTGATTTGCTTAATATGTTTTTTGCAAATTTTTTAGTTTCGTCCAGATATAGTTAATTATTTCCAATTGTACTTTTTTTGAACTTTCTGTGGCAGCACAGCAATCTAATTTTTAGCGGTCTTGTCTAATTCAAATAAAAAACGATTGGAGTGAGAGTAAAAACAAACAAAACTAGTTGCTCTAATAGATAAAAAGAGAAAAAACGTCGCGCAAATTTGTTCTTGCTGGCCCAAAGTGAGCCCAAATTTTTTGAAATTTTTTAAAATTTGTCAAGATGCTCAAGAAGAACTTATTTTCTTTTGAACCAACTACTTTCTCTCAGAAACTAACCCTGTATCTCCGTAAAACTAACTCTCACTCCAATCAGCTTTTCTTCGAATTAGACACAACCATTTTTAGCCATGAAGAAATATAAAAGTGGAGCGCAGAAGCGTAAAGAAGCAGCTTTAGCTAAACAGTCTGCCCAAAAACTAACCAAAGTAACCCACTATTTTTCGGCTGTATCAACATGTGTGAGAGATAATATTAATCAGAGTGAAATGTCAAGCATTGATAATGCTGAAACAGAACCACTTGAAAATTGCACCGAAAATTTGCCCGAAACGTCAATATCATTTCCACATCCTTCTTTCATCCCCCTCTCTAACGATCCAGTATTCTGGCCTGCTACTATCTCAGACACGCAACGATGCGATTAGTGTTTCCAATTTGGGGCAAAATTTTAAAACCCGGGTTTCGGGTACCTGAGAGAAAAACCCCGGGAAAACTAGGGTTTTTCGGGTTTTGATGAAAAAGCGATTTTGCACAAAATAAACCCATTATTACGTTGAAATTATTACTGTTTGACTGGTATTTAATGCGTACTTTATTAGCAACTCATTAGTTCTCTATAGTGGAAACATAACACAAAGGAGACGGCAAAATGTCTATTCGGACAATATGGCTTTCAAAGTCAACCACATCAATCATATAGCAGAGTGCAGACTGCTGAAGTTTAAATGTACAAAACAAGCTGAAATTTCAAAAATACACACCAAGTTACCACGTTAAACATTAAAAAACAATTGTTACAACAACTAAAAAAAACTAGTTTAGCAAATGATTATGAAGACAACGAAAAGAAGAATGCATAAATTAATTAAGTCTTTATTGATAAAGTAGAGCTTTTACTGATTTTTGTAGTACTGACGCATGAAAATCAAAGCGTCAAGACTCTCATCATTTAGTCTATTTCTCAATTTCGTGACAAATAGTCCCATAGCTGAAAAAGCCCTTTCTGGCTCTACTGATGTGGGCTTGATTGTTAGCAATGCGTGATACAGTTCTCAAGATTTTCAGGTCTCTTTTTTGTAGCTTCAAAAAGACTCATTTCTTTTTTTACAATTTGTGATCGACTCTCTTCTTGTGCCGAAATAGCCTTACACTCGTGATTTTCACTCTCGAGAAATGAAACAAACTCTTCGGATAGAGTCATGACCTTAGGTGCCTGGTCAGGCTGGCCAGATTTAGTGGTAACGAGTTCATCTTCAACATTTTCTTGATCCTCTTCCACATGATTATAAGGGCCCTGTGGATAGAGCCTTTTCAAAAGAGATATCGCCAAGGATGCAATTTTGGTTTTACTGATTTTGTTTCCAAAATGGTCCTGATAATTGTCCAGGTAATTAGAAGACCTCAAATACTTAAGTAAGTGGATCAGTTCCGTGTTTCGCCTTTCTTGCACCCGTATCTGAAACTTTTCCTGTAGGGCCTTACTGATCTTTGTATCCAGATCTCTTAGTTTCTTTAGAGTGAACATAACCACATTTTCAGCCAGAAGTAAGTCAGCTTTGTCTTTGCAAAGGTATTCGACTGCCATTTCTATTGGAGCAAGGGCTTCACAGAGCTCGTTGATCTTTTTCAATTCATCATCGGAAAACTCAAACTCTCGCTACCTTTATTTCCTTGCGTAGCTCGTAAAAGCGCCGGAGCATTTTGAGCAAACTATTCCACCGAGTCTTGCAATCCAGGAATAGAGCTTTCTCTTTTCCAAAGGAGGCAATGTTTTGAGGCTGTAGATTGTTATCGTTGCGCACCACGGATTTTCTGAACATTTTAACCGTCTTGCGCACCTTTGTAACGATTGTACGAAACACAGAAACCAAAACTATGTCTGGAAGTTCATCGAGATTGTCTTCAGCAGTTTCATCTATATCACTGTCTTCTTCCTCAACCTCATTATCATTGGCATTATTATTTTTGTTGTTAAATTTGTTAATTTTTCGCTTCTCTTTGTATAGTACGTCACAAATGCACAAATGAATTGCATGAGATAAACAAGCAATGTGTAGAGGACTTGTTTCTCGAGCGACTTTCATCATAGCACTAGCTCCATCTGTGATTGTGGCCACAATGTCCGTGTCCAAGTTAAGATTGAACTTGGCAAGTCTTTCTTGAACAAGCTCGATTGCTTTTTCAGATTTCATGCTGCCTTTGACACGAATCATACCAAGAGACTGAAAACTTTGTCCGTCATGTAGATTGAGATTCATGTATCGACGATTCCTGACTGAAGTTGATTCGTCAAAGCTAATTAAAAAACGATCTCCGTTCTTCTTGGCTGTGTTAACTTTTTCACTGACAGTCATGAGAGTGTTTTTAAACTCTTTAACAAAGTGATCACGGATGGTTTGGGGACTTTTGGGCGTAGAATAACCATCAGCTTTGAAAGCTCTACTAATTAGAGAACCGTTTGCAATTTGGTTAAAAGTAAGACCATCGACGGACACTAACCGAGCTATGACTTCGCTGATGGACTCCTTCTTACTCTTAAAGTAAGACTCGATGCGTGAAACTTTCAATATTGGTTGATTTTCCTCAGCAGCTATTTCATAGCATCTTTTGATTTGAATTCTGTGCTTTGATTTCAAGTGACTGATCAAACTTTTGGTGCTTGAACCAGCTGCTTTCAGTGTCACTGAACATAACTTGCACTGTGCTTTTTGTTGAGCCTTGTCATATAAGAAATGTTTCCAAACATCTGATTTTCTATGGTCACTAACGTCTTGAAACTGAATGTCTGATATGCTTTGTTTGTGTCTACAAAATTCAGCAATGTAATATAAATGGTAAATAGTCAACTTTTAAAAAAGACAGCTTTTTATTTTTGTTTTTGATCATGTGATGCTGTAACACGCGACAATCGTTTGATCGCTTTCGCTTTGATGTTCAGCCAATACTTTAACCGGCGCCTGCTTAATAAGGGCAAGTGGAGCTAACACTGCGGGTGTTTTTCACGGTTCCAAAGTTCAATTTTGTACTCTGCGGTCTGCGGGTGCTTAAATCGTAGTTAATATTCCTGAGTAACACTGAAATTTTTAAATTTTAAAACCCGGGTTTCGGGTAGTTAAAAAATAGCAAAAAACCCGGGTTGGAAACACTAGATGCGATACCATTAAAAGAGGTCCTGAGCAAATTAATATAACTTTTCCATACAATTCAGCAAAACGGCAATTTTCAAATGTTTATTATGAGCGTATTATGATTAATGGTAAAACTATTCATCGGTCATGACTTCTATACTCACAGCAATCGGATCAAATATTCTGTTTTTGCTGCAAGCTTTTTGGTAACACGGCTAGTCCATTTTGTTCTGGTATGAATACTTGGGAGAGAATTTCTAAAAAACTAAAAGATCATGAAAATAGAACTTTTCACAAAAAATGCTTTAGTCAATGCATGTTACTAAAAGAGGGAATTCGAGAGCAATCTACTATTGACCTGCAAAAAAACGCAGTTATTCCTTAATGAAAGATCATTTTGGAGAAATGTACTAGAGAGACTTATTGTCATCTTCTTGTCCGAAAGAAATTTGACTTTTAAAAGTTTGAACGAAATATTGGGATCACTACAAAATGGAAATTTTTTAGGACTATTTGAATTGTTGGCAAAGAGGGACTCTGTTTTAAGTAAGTTAAAAAACAAAGTAATCAGGCACACAACCAAGTAGCACTATTTAAGCAACACCATTCAGAATGAACTAATTCATGTCGTAGCAAGAGAAGTTAAAAAAAATCTTCTAAAGCGACAAAAAAGGCCAAGTATTTTTCAATAATTCTCGATTGTACTCCAGATGTATCTCATGAGGAACAACTGACAGTTATCTTGCGTTTTGTTCAATGTGACGAAGAGCAAGGATCTATTGTGAAAGAACCATTTTTTGGCTATTTGAGAGTACAGTAAAAGACAGTTCTGGAAAAGGTTTGTTAGAGACATTTTTGAAACGATCTGCAGAACTACAGCTAAATCTATCTGACTGCCGAGGACAATGCTATGATAACGGTGCGAACATGAAAGGAAAAGAAGCTGGCCTTCAGGCTAGAATTCTAAAAATTAATCCCAAAGCATTATTTGTGCCATGCAAAAATCATTTATTGAATTTAGTTGTTGTAGATAGTGCCAAATCTTTCACCGAAGCTCGGTTATTTTTTGATGTGTCAGCACAGCTGTACTCATTATTTTCTTCTACTCAACGTTGGACTATACTGAAAAAGCATGTCCATTTGTCATTAAAGTATCCATCTGCTACCCGTTGGGAGAGCAGAATAAATTGCATCATGCCATTACGATATCATTACTCACATGTGGTGGCAGCATTGAAAGAACTAGTCAACTATTCTTTGGAAAAGAAAGATGGGAAAACTGCCACAGAAGCTCAGTCTTTGATAGTTCACATTATATCATGGAAATTTGTTTTTTGGTTGTCATTTGGTATAACTTACTCTTTCATATTAACAGAACCAGCAAAATCATGCAAACCTACGGCATTTCGTTAGAGATTAAAGAGCTAGAAATCAAAGCTACTCTGGTATTCTTGAAAAAATATCGTAATGATGGGTACAGTACTGCAATAATAGAGGGTTGTGAAATCGCGAAAAATGCGGATATTGACAGCACCTTTGCCGAAAAAAAGGCACAAAAAGAAAAAACAACTGTTTAGTTATGAGAACGAAGATGAAAGTGATCACGATTTCGAGGAGATGAAATTAAAGACGAACTTTTTTCTGCAATTGGTAGATCGCGCTATTGAATCTTTAAAAGATCCTTTTACGAAAATGCACGATGTGTTGAAATATTTAATTTCCTTTTAAACAAAATCTTTTAAAAGAGAGTGAATGTAGCTCGTTCAATGCTTG
Source organism: Diplosoma virens (assembly GCA_963680785.1). Classification (NCBI taxonomy): domain Eukaryota; kingdom Metazoa; phylum Chordata; class Ascidiacea; order Aplousobranchia; family Didemnidae; genus Diplosoma; species Diplosoma virens. The sequence goes on along the minus strand of OY796897.1, from coordinate 21,285,584 downwards.
CCAAAAGTTCGAAGAAAAGCTTGGAAATATTGATCCTCTTGAAATGAAAGATGAGTTAGTGCGTTTTGCGCTTATTATAAAAGAAAACAAAAAAACTTTAAATACAGCCAAAGATTTTTTGAACTATATTTGCATGAAGCATTTGATGAAAGTATACCCTAACTTATTTATTGCTCTAAGGATACTGTTAACGTGCTTGTTTTTTGTAGCCGGTGCTGAAAAAAGTTTTAGTAAACTTAAATTTATTAAAGCATTTAATCAATCAACAATGATGGATGATAGGCTATCATCATTAGCAATTATTTCAATTGAAAGTGATTGTGCAAGGTCCTTATACAACCACGTAATTGATGTGTTAGCGGCAGAAAAAGCTTGCAATAAATCGTTTTAGTATTTTCATGCCAAATTGATAATCTGTTGCTAAAATCTTTAGCCTACTTATTGTGTCTATATTAAGCGATTTCTTAAGTTTGTGTATATTTGCTACGTTGTCAAGTTTAAAAATGCAAAATACATTGTTATTTACTTTTCGTATAATAATTTTCACAGAGAATAGAACCAAGAGTCTTTTCTGCTTACCGGTGATCACAACTTACATAACTCGTATTAAAATATGTAGTTACTACCACATGCAACTGCTATCAAATAAAAGTTGCCAAACAAAATAGGGGCCCACCGGTGAGATTTTGGGGAGGGCCCAAGATTAAGCTCACACAGCACCGTTGCTAACGTAGTTTTGTTCCAAATCTTTTAATAAACAACCATGACATGTAATAATCATTATACATTGTACTGCTCATGTTAATACTTTTTTTAGATTTAAACATGGATTTGTTTTATTTTGTAATGATTTATCATAGATACACGATCATAATTCCGAATTTAAATAAGAAACTAACGATAAAATAGATTTTTAGCTTTCGATCTGAACAAAAACCACAGTAATACCTGAAACTTTCTAAAGGATCAGTAAGTGCTTGATCCAAAATAAGTTAGAAAGCATTGCGCACGTGTTTATATTTTAAAAGGGAAATCAACACTTGTGTAAATTGCGTAAAACTTAAAACAAGATAGAAAGTAAGTTAGCTATATTTTCTGAAACCCTGCTTATTGTTGTTCGTCTCCAGTAGAAAATAATTAATTTTTAAACCAAAAACAACATTTCTATAACCAATATTTAAAATGGATTGACTAATAGAAAAATTAAAACCACTTTACACATTCAATTACAAAAAACTTGTTTCAAATTTTTTACAAACAATTTGTTTGAAATATTTATTAAAATTTTTACTGTCATTGTATCTGCTGTTCCTCCTAATTTTTAAGACTAGATAAAAGGCTTTATACTTTAACCGTCAAGCTATTGTCCCAACGGCTTTCAGAAATGCCAAGATATTGCTGTTTGATTTGAAGTTTTGCTTATTTTTTCATATGGTACTATTAGAGCAATTAGCTTTGCTTTTTATGACCGCTAGGCAAAAAAAGTGCCACGAGAGTAGTATACCAGGGTACTTTTGTGTTGAATTGTGACGTCATCAGAGGAGCCCTCGGATTAGCGCGGTGGAGCGCTGACGTCATCATCCCGCTTACGGTTTCGAACCCTAGACTCCATGAGTCAGCAAAAAGTCGAAACCCTATCTTTTTAATGTTTATATGTTTCAAATCAATTTAGTTTCAAATTAATATTAATAATAAGTTCTAAAAGAAAAAATAAAATTAATAAGTTTTATTGAAAACGTTTTTAAGTTCTAAACAGTTACGACGTATTTCGTGAAGCCGTGTCATTTCCTGTTCTGAATCGTATCGATTTGACCTTAAGTAAACTCTAAGTCCAAAAAAGCGATTTAATTTTTCTTTCTAACTTTAATCTCAAAGGCGATATTGGTGCACGTTTAAGCGTTAATTTTTGTTAGACCTTCACTTAATTTTTTTTGATAACCTTAATTTTTGTCATACCTAAACTCAATTTTTTTTCTAAAAAACCTTGATTTTTGTCATGCCTTTGTTTAACTTTTTCTTGATAACCTCAATTTTTGTCATAACTACCTTCAATTTTTTCTTAACAATCTAAATTTTTGTCATAACTTTGTTTAATTTTTTCTTAAAAAACTTAATTTTTATAACTATCTTCACTTTTTTTCTCGGCGATCTTGATTTTCTTATATCTAGGTTTAATTTTTTTTTTTCTTGATAACCTTGATTTTTGTCGTACCTTTGTTGAATTTTTTCTTGACAACCTCGATTTTTGTCACACTTATCTTTAATTTTTCTCCGTGAACGTCACAAAAAAAAATAAACAAAATAGTTATGAAATTATGGGTTGATGATGATGACATGGAGCAAAAAACACAAGAAAATAATCAAAAATGACAAAGATAGTGTTGAAAACGAAAATAACAGAAAGAAGAAGAACTGTGATTATGACGCAAAGTTCAACAGTTGACTTGAGAAATAGGTTTATTGCTGTTATGATACAAAAAACTTGGTAAAATAGACAATACTGTGGTTTAAATAAAACTTTTTATGACGATCTGTATATTTTTCAAAGTTTGTGCATGAACTTTTGTTTTCAAAAGCAATAAAAACACTATTATAAAAACTTTTCAAATTGTAACTTTTATCTAATATCTTACCATCAAACGAACTTATAAATGACGATAAAAGAAAATTTTTTAGCAAATTGTGATAATTTTTTTATAACTAAAGACAACAATACGTAAAGTCGAGAGAATTTTTTAAAATAAAAATCTAACAGACCAGTTGAAAACATAGAAATTGATATGCTCTACAATTTACATGGCATAATAGATTAAGAAAGTTTAGGTTTACAAATCAAAATACACAAGTTGTGACTTCAAATTGAAAAATAAAAAAATTTTTCTTGGTTTTTACTTTTGAAACAACAAATTTAGCTATTGAAACGTGAACAAAGTAAAATGTAGGTTTGTTTCACTTGAATCGAAAAGTTTGCTTGTAAAAAGGCAAAATTAAATTATGCTGAAACGTAATGTTTCTGATTTTTTGAGACACAAATGGTTTCAACTTAAACTAGTTAAAATTTGTGAGGTTGACTGATTTTTATCATAAAGTTAATTTAAAGCATCATACAATGAATAAACAGTTGCTAAAAACAGATATTGATTTGTAAATCGAACAACTTTTAACGCCAAATTTGCTATTTTTCAATCAAGACTGTTTCAACTTGAGAAATTCTTGTGAAATTTTGTAATGCTAAACACCTTTTTAATGCAAAGTACGTAGATTGAAAACATTTAAGTTACAAGGTGAAAAAGCTTTTCAAGTCAAAAATTGGTATCTTTTAATGAGTCTAATAAACTCGACTAGTTAACTTTTTGTTAGTTAACTTTAAAATGTTTGTGTTGTTGCTTAGTATTTAAAACAAACAAATCGAAATTTAGTTAAACTAAAACCTTGCGACTCTTTTTATTTTGGAAAGAAAAAACTAAGTAAAATGAGAACCGTGCAAAAGTCGTAATATTTGCTTCTGTGCTACAATTATACAAAGAGTTTGACAAAAATTACAACATTTGCGCGATTAAGAGAGCAATATTGTGACAAAAAATTTTTTAGATTTTTTAAGCTAGTGTTTTTGTAACTTTAAAATGTAAGACACTTGGAAGAAAGGTCGGCTTTTCAAAAAGTTAAATTTTTTCACGTAAAACGAATCTACTGTTTCCATACTAAAACCTTTACAATGTGAGGCTCTTGAGGAAATCTTTAAATAGTGATAATTTTAAGAACCTGACCACAAAACCTCCGTGTGAAAACTGTATAAAATTATATTCATGGATCATATTGTTAATATCAATTAATGAAGTTTTTGGTTAATACGTTTATTTGGAAAAAGAAAAACTAAAATATTTTCGGTTTAACTAGTGTCAAGCGGTCATTTTCTAAAAAATTGATGTTTCAAAGATTTATTAAGCTAGTAAAAATAAAAAATTTGGTTTAACTTGAATCATTTTTACTCGGTTTGTCCTAATGATTACCGTTAAGTTTGGGATATGATGACTGATCGTAATTGGTTGTTAATCAACGCCCCGTGTCTAATTCAATGATTTTAAAATTTTTTCTTGGAATTAACCAATGAGTTTCTGCATAGCATTTCTTTTTAAAAAGTCGAACAATGTTACGTTGGAATAAATTAAATAAAAAGTTAGAAGAATGAATTAAAAATATTAAAAGCGAGTTGAATTTTGTTTAAAATGTAAAAACGTTGCTGTTACACCTTACTGAAATCGAGTTAAAATTATGTGTGAAAGAAGTTTTACGCTTTATTGGATATTTTACATTTTCGATTTTTAAGAGAATTGTTAAAAAGTTTTCTACAGTACTTTAAAACGTTGTGTAAAAAACAGAAAATAAAGTTAAAAAGTCTAATTTTTAATATCCATAGGTGGTTTCTTTTACAAGATCACTGTCCAAACCTTTTCTTCAGAGGTTAGCAACGCTCAAGATAAAAGAGTGAATATGTTGATTTCTTACTTTATTTGTGTTTGTTACCCCAAGCAAAACCGTATCCTGAAAGTAAAATTTTTAGCTATTTTTTAAAAAAATCCTGATTTTTCAAAGATTTATTTTAAGATTTCGAGCTAGTCGATAAATTTATTAAATAATTTCAGCTTGGTTTGTTTTCATTTAGACATAAGAACTATCTGTGATAGGGTTTGCTAGAATAAATCTTATTATATTTTCAAAAAACAACTGATTTTTCTTGGAATCGATCTTACTTACGTTGGCCTTATTTGATTTCAAATTTTATGTTAATTTTAGAAAATTTAGTTGGCAAAATGTATTAAAATGTTCAGTTTAATGATGAATTTTCTTATTAAAAGTGAAAAAATGCAAAACTTTTTAACATAAACGATTGTTGTACTTGGCTGGGGATCAAACTAAACTTAAGTCGGTGTTTTGAAATCAAAGTTTTTGGGTCAAGCTTGTAATAAAATTTCTTTTTACATACGGTTGTTAAAAAACTATAAAAATCAAGGTGTATCATAGAAAGTTTTTTCGCTTACTCTATTTTTACTCTGGAAATTAAAGTAACCAGATTTTCAAACTCCGATCATGAATATGTCAGGAAACGCAGTACGCTATGAGCAGGATACGGCCCAAGCTTTTGTATAAGAGAGAGAATTTGACGCAATTATCAAGAGCATATTGTCACGCTTACAGAGATTACGGGTAGCTTTCTTATTATTAAAAGTTTATAAAAATGGCCAAAAGATTAAACATAGTTGGAACTGAATTCATTTTTGAAACAATTAAAATATTAACACTAGAAAGCGAATTTATACTCCATAAAACTAATAACTATGTTTGAATTTGATTTACTAAATAATAAAGAAGACGAATTTTTTATTATGAAACATCTGCTTATTGAACACAAATATCCTATCAATAAAAATTTTTGTTTAAAACTTTTAACGATTACTTTGACTGTGAATAAAAATCAAGGTTGCCAAGAAAAAAATTGAATTTAGGTATAACAAAAAACGAGGTTGTTTAGAAAAAAATTGAAGATAAGTATAATAAAAATCAAGGTTGCCAAGAAAAAATTGAGGTTAAGTATAACAAAAATCAAGGCTGCTTAGAGAAAAAATTGAGGTTAGGTATGACAAAAATCAAGGCCGTTTTGAGAAAAAAGTTTTAGAATTGAATAAAGGTATCTAAAAGTCAAGGTTGCCAAGAAAAAATTGAGGTTAAGTATAACAAAAATCAAGGCTGCTTAGAGAAAAATTGAGGTTAGGTACGACAAAAATCAAGGTTAGCAAGAAAAATTAAACAAAGGTAGGACAAAAATCAAGATTGTTAAGAAAAATTAAAGATAGGTACGACAAAAATCAAAGAAAAAATTAAACAAAAGCAATGCAAAAAACAAGGTTGTTTAGAAAAAATTGAGCAAAGGTATAACAAAAATCAAGTTTGACTAGAAAAAATTGAGGTTAGGTATGACAAAAATCAAGGTTACCAAGAAAAATTAAACAAAGGTATGACAAAAATCAAGATTGTTAAGAAAAATTAAAGATAGGTACGACAAAAAATCAAACAAAAAAATTAAACAAAGGCATGACAAAAAACAAGGTTGTTGCAAAAAAATTGAGCAAAGGTATAACAAAAATCCAGTTTGGCTAGAAAAAATTGAGGTAGGTATGACAAAAATCAAGGTTACCAAGAAATAACTAAACAAAGGTATGAAAGAAATCAAGATCGCCGAAAAAAAATTGAAGATAGTTATAAAAATTAAGGTTTTCAAGAAAAAATTAAACAAAGATATGACAAAAAATCAAGATTGTTAAGAAAAAATTGAAGATAGTTACGACAAAAATTAAGATTTTTAAGAAAAATTAAACAAAGGCATGACTAAAATTAAGACTGTTAAGAAAAATTAAAGATAGATGTGACGAAAAATCGAGGATGTCAAGAAATAACTAAACAAAGTTATGACAAAAATCAAGGTTACCAAGAAAAAATTAAACCTAAATATAAGAAAATCAAGATCACCCAGAAAAAAAAATTAAAGATAGTTATAAAAATTTAGGTTTTCAAGAAAAACTTAAACAAAGTTATGACAAAAATCGAGGTTGTTAAGAAAAAATTGAAGGGAGTTATGACAAAAATTAAGGTTGCTTAGAGAAAAAAAGTTTTTAAATTGAACAAAGGCATGACAAAAATCAAACTTTCTAAAAGAAAAATTGAGAAATTGAACATAAATATTGCAAAAATCAAGGTTATCAAGAAAAAATTAAACCTAGATATAAGAAAATCAAGATCGCCGAGAAAAAATTGAAGATAGTTATAAAAGATTAAGGTTTTCAAGAAAAATTAAACAAAGGTATGACAAAAATCTAGATTGTTAAGAAAAAATTGAAGGTAGTTATGACAAAAAATTAAGGTTTTCAAGAAAAATTAAATAAAGGTGTGACAAAAATTAAGGTTCTTTAGAAAAAAATTGAGTTTAGGTGAGACAAAAATCAAGGTTACCGAGAAAAATTAAACAAAGGTATGACAAAAACCAAGGTTGATAAGAAAAAAATTTAAACAAAGGTCAAGATTGTTAAGAAAAATTAAAGATAAGTGTGACAAAAATCGAGGTTGTCAAGAAAAAATTCAACAAAGGTATGACAAAAATCAAGGTTATCAAGAAAAAATTAAACCTAGATATAAGAAAATCAAGATCGCCGAGAAAAAATTGAAGATAGTTATAAAAGATTAAGGTTTTCAAGAAAAATTAAACAAAGGTATGACAAAAATCTAGATTGTTAAGAAAAAATTGAAGATGGTTATGACAAAAAATTAAGGTTATCAAGAAAAATTAAACAAAGGTATGACAAAAATTAAGTTTTTTAGAAAAAAATTGAGTTTAGGTGAGACAAAAATCAAGGTTACCGAGAAAAATTAAACAAAGGTATGACAAAAACCGAGGTTGATAAGAAAAAAATTTAAACAAAGGTCAAGATTGTTAAGAAAAATTAAAGATAAGTGTGACAAAAATCGAGGTTGTCAAGAAAAAATTCAACAAAGGTACGACAAAAATCAAGGTTATCAAGAAAAAAAAAATTAAACCTAGATATAAGAAAATCAAGATCGCCGAGAAAAAAATTGAAGATAGTTATAAAAATTAAGTTTTTTAAGAAAAAATTAAACAAAGTTATGACAAAAATTTAGATTGTTAAGAAAAAATTGAAGGTAGTTATGACAAAAATTGAGGTTATCAAGAAAAAGTTAAACAAAGGCATGACAAAAATCAAGGTTTTTTAGAAAAAAAATTGAGTTTAGGTATGACAAAAATTAAGGTTATCAAAAAAAATTAAGTGAAGGTCTAACAAAAATTAACGCTTAAACGTGCACCAATATCGCCTTTGAGATTAAAGTTAGAAAGAAAAATTAAATCGCTTTTTTGGACTTAGAGTTTACTTAAGGTCAAATCGATACGATTCAGAACAGGAAATGACACGGCTTCACGAAATACGTCGTAACTGTTTAGAACTTAAAAACGTTTTCAATAAAACTTATTAATTTTATTTTTTCTTTTAGAACTTATTATTAATATTAATTTGAAACTAAATTGATTTGAAACATATAAACATTAAAAAGATAGGGTTTCGACTTTTTGCTGACTCATGGAGTCTAGGGTTCGAAACCGTAAGCGGGATGATGACGTCAGCGCTCCACCGCGCTAATCCGAGGGCTCCTCTGATGACGTCACAATTCAACACAAAAGTACCCTGGTATACTACTCACGAGATTCTTCTCTAAAAAAAAAACAGCGAAATGATAAGGTTTGGAGTGTGCAAAAACAATATTGATTGCAGTAGCCATTCAAACTGCGCAGCTATCAACGTTTTCATGCTCCCCATAATTATTTTTCAACATTTGTTTAAAAGATGGAATATTAGTGGAGCAATAAGATATTGTCTTGATCTCGACCTTTCCAACTTATACACAATATCATCACAATGTTTATCAAACACTAAACAAAAAGAAATATTTTCTTTTGTCTCTTAAATCTTTTGTAAGTATTTGTCACTTCAAAATCCAGAATCTTTTACAAATTGCCAGACGCATCTTCGCCTTTATCAAATTCTATTTTTATTCCATCATCATAGTAGTACTAGGACACTTAATCGAAAGACACTTCATCGAACAAATATTAATTTTAAATCAGCGAGTTAGTTCCCTTTTTCTATGCAAAAATAAAGTTGCTGGCTTTAGCTTAAAAGGATCATGACAGTGATATGAATATATTTTTGAGTTGATTATAGGAGAATGTTGTAAAATGTCTATCACAAAATCATACTACCCTCAAAAATTCTTTTGAATTTTATAAATATCATTGGGATTAAGTAGTTATTAACTTTTACTTCCTATTTCATAATTGGGGATTTTATCAAAACTATCTCAAAATAAGCTTTTAAACATGCTGTGACGTAGCCAATCATAAAAGTTTTCACCAAATCTATGTTCCGTCGCCAAGTTCAATGTGGCTTTCTTCCAAGATCAAACCTTTTTTTTAACCTTCAATGACAAAATGCACCTTCATGTATTTATTTAAATAAAGAACTTATTTTGTACTTAGCGCTTCAAAAAAAAACTTAATTTTTTTATAGTCCGACAAACGAATCTGAGACCACTGTGTCAGAAAAATATTTTTTACTACCGCACGATTCACTTTTACAAAATACTTCATGGTCCCACTGACACAGATTTTACTTATATATACGTCATGACGAGACACTTTTACAGCATTATTAAATTTATCTCTACAACATGCTATTTTCAGCTACGCCTTGAGCAAACATGTTAACAGTTTTTCGTAATAGTTCTTATTTAGTTTGTCAACATAACTACATTATATACAAGAAAATAAACAGAAACAAGAATCTCATATGTTCTTCGGTATTTTAAGCACTTCAAGTTATTTTCTTTAACCGAAAAATTGAACATTTAAAACTCACTTATTTTTTAATTAAAGACTCGTACATAACAATGCTAAACCTAAATGTTAATGTTAAACGTAGCTGTTTCAGAGAGAAGTTTTAAAAAATTCAGTTTCTAAATCCTATTCAGCCTGATTTCCGCTACATAATTCAAGTTTGGTGAAAATTTGTCATTATCATGCGCAGCTATTAGAAGATACTCGATGTTGTCGATTGACACAATCGTGCCTAGATTGTTTTCCTTCTTGAGGCATCTTGGTGTCAATTGACAACATCTAAATTTACAATGGCATTGCTGATAAACTGTGCACAACTGTTCAAAATGTTGAATTTGGTAAGTCAGAACAGACATTTGAAAACACTTTCTTAAAAAAAAAACAGTGAAAGAAATATCCAGACCCAATTTATTAAGTAAAAAAACTAATTTACTTTGTGAAGGCTCTGAAGTGAAACAACTTATCAAAAATTAATTGTGTAACCAATAATTTTTTAAACAAGAAAACTTTGATATCTAATGTCACGATAAACACTTCACAGAAATGAAAACCTCTCTAGTATTATCTGAAACAGGAAAAAGAAAAATGGTTTCAATTGCCACCAAAATCACCGAAAGGGTTAAAAAAAGCTTTGACCCAAGCTTTTATGCTTTAAATGACATGGCGTTTCTGCTTCTTCAAAAAATGGCTCCATCTGCCGTTTTCACAAAAAGACAAAGTATTTTTACAGGCAAATTTTTTCGTGTATTTAACCACGTTATACTGTAAGTTTTCGCAAAGTAAATTTGACTTATGTTTCAACAACTGCAATTGAAACTATTCCTTTTTAGTTGGTCTCTGCTTTTGCCTCCTAAAAGTAACGTCGCAATTACTTAGGTTGTGTAGGGTCCCAAAGAAAAGTATAGTGATACCTCTTCATTGAGAATCCCTCCAGTGTTATTTATTACTTACTGTTTGAACCAAACATATAAATATTTGGATGATTTTTCAAATTAATTGAGGTTTGTAGAACCTATACAAAAATATTTCCTGAGAAAAAAAAGCATATAGTAGCTCTTTGCAACGCCTTAAACACCTCAAATTGATTCATGCATAAAATGCAGAGTAAAATAATATAAAAATTAAAATAAATAAAGTGTTTAACATAGCAAAAAAGATTTTGTTGGTAATACGGCTATGACGCATATAAAGCAGAGCACGAGCTTTCTTTACCACGAAATCAATTTAAAATCTACAATTTTACAACGCAAAGAGTAAATGATTCAAAAAGAACAAGGTTGGCCAATCCATGCTTGTTTGTGGGTTGCCCAACATAAATTCATAAAGTTTTTTAATTTAGTCAAAAGCTTCAAATCTTTGCTTTGAGATTTCATTCTAGATGTAGCCTACTCTAATATATTCAAACTTTTAAAGCGGTTATATTTGAAATCGAAACACTCTTGGACATATTGCTTAATCTACGTTACGCTATAATTGTACTGCATTAAATAACCCTATTTCTTTCCCTCAACCTGATTAAGATTGTATTTTACAGAGAATAGTCAAGCGTTTCTCCTGATTTTAATTAGTAATTAAAGAAGAGTTTATTTGTTTTAGGGATTATTATAAGAATTAGAGTTACTGAACGTGTATAAAACAAACGAAAAAAATTTCTCGGAAAAGATGAATATACTCGTGTATTGGCTTTAAAGCTGTGTATCATTTTGATTTTTCTAAACCAGTGCTTTTCTCCTGGGGGTCACGAACAGAAGATTTTCATTTAAAGCGAAGACTTCTTTGGGAGAACACTAATACAAGAAATCAGATACAGATTCAAAGTGAAGATCTTTTTTTAGAGATCACCAGAATTTAGCGACGGAAGTTAAGTTTTGCCCAGCGAAGGGAATCGTTAAGTTACCTCAGATTGGAAATTGGGTTGTGGAATAAAAAATATTAAAAACCACTGTTTTAAAGCATGATATCTTTAATAAAATTGTTTCAATAAGCACTCGGTTCTACTGAAACAAGATAAAACTAGCCAAATAGTTTAGTTGTTAAAATCCGTTTTTTTCAATAAGGTTTTTAAAATCGAATTTTTTAACAAAGGAAAATTTAAATTTTATCTTTTGACACAGTCTTTTAAACCTCAACATTTCTAATACCTGTGCGGTAAGCTTAATTCTTAAATAGAACAGAACTAAAAAAATGTTGGCAAACACTCGCTACGGTTGCAAGAGTCTCTAAAATGGCAATTCTGTCCAGTATGGTGCTGTAGAAATAGGTATTGCAAGCTAAAGAGATAGTTTTGCTATTGCAGTATTTCTACTCGTAATTGGTCAAAAATCGCGAAGTAACATCATAAAACGTTTTTAAGCATTTTTTATTTTACTTTAATTTTAGAACAAATTTAGTAGAATTAAATAATTATTTAGTGCTTATTTTTTTAGACTGTAACCAGAAACAAACAAGCTTTCATGAACAGTTAAAAGCTGTTTGAAGCTTTTCTTCTGTGTTTGTTTGCCTTGGTTCTTTGATAAAAATACATGAAGTTTGACACAATAACCGGAACGGGAAGGGCTAGACATAGTATTCCAGACAATGCGCAAATAGACCCGATGATTTTTCCAGGTAATGTAATTGGATGCATGTCTCCGTACCCAACTGTTGTCATAGTGACAATAGCCCACCAAAATGCATCCGGAATACTGTCAAAATGGGTTTTTTTACCTTCTGGTAAATTCGCCGTATCGATTTCTAAAATAATAAAAAAAATATAAATATTTAAATAATAATAAATATATAGTTTTTGTCTTTTTTTTGCGGTCATGAGTAGACAAATTTTTTAAATTGTTTAATTCAAAATGCAGCTTTTGCATTTTTTTCATTTCACGATTTTCGGCAAGCGGAACTTACACACACTGATCATATTCACACTATTACTAATTGATATCTTAATAGACTGGAAACATATAGTTGTCACACTTCATTCTTAATTAATAGTCTAACGGTTTTTTTTCAATCCATGAATCTATTTTATTTTACCATCAAACAACATCACCCACTACAAAATAAAAAAAAAATAAAAACAACAAACAATAAAAAAACAAAACAAGTACATTGTAAATGCCATTAACAGGATAGTAATTAAATGTGTTGTTTGACAACGGGGAAGCTGCGAATGGATTTCTTCGGTTTTTGAGTCAAGCAGCTTCGAGTCGATCTTCGAGTCGTTAGGCATATCATATTTTCGAAAAGGCAGACCGGGACGCTCGTTAACAAAAAAAATCGTCCCTAAAAAGTAAAGTTTTCTAAAAACAAAGGTCTTACTTCGAATGATTCTCGGATTTCATGATTTTCGTCCCTTAAAAGGAGTGTTCTCTCTAAAAAAAGGTCTTTACTTTGAATCTGTCTCAGGTTTCATGATTTTCTTCTCCGAAAACTAGTGATCTCAAAAAAAACAAGAAAAAAAAGTCTGCACATATTTTCGATTTCTTGCAGATTTCTTATAAAATGAGCGGGACAAAGCCCTAAAAGTTGAGACTTATGATAACCCTAGTTATTAACCTACAATTAATTTTCAGTTTTTTAGTATAAATTTTTAAGCTTTCGATTTTTTAAGCTTTTTAAGCATTCGAACATCCTTTAGTAACAATTTTTAAGCTTTAAGCCTTCGATAACCTTAATTTTTAAGATTTCGATTAGTAATAATTTTAAAATTCATTCTTAATCATAGTATTTGTGCCGTCATAAAACGCTTTGTTTGATTGCTAAAATTAGCATAATAATTAATCTAAGAATTCTTGTTTCTTCAAGTAGATTCGCTTTTTACCTTAAAATTTTTGGCTGATATGGTAGTTCGCAGTTAGTTGCTCATTCCAATTCTAGTTCGAAGTAAAATGTAAAGATTGCTTTACGTTATTGTTGCCTGCGAGTTTGTTTAATTGTTCAGTTGTTTTACGGTCAAGTGTTGACGCCCTATAGTGATTTTATAGTGAGATAGAATTGTTGGACGAACTATTAAGTCAAATATTAGCTATTAGGGTGCTAAGTATACTTAAAGTTAGTCAGTACGAAGTTGTTCAGTAATTATTTGCAGTTATAAATTTCTTTAAAGTTTTGTAAATTTCTTGAAATTTTGTGAAGAGTCAAGTATAACAAGAGTCGATCAAGTCTGTTGATTTTGTAAGTAATATATTCTTTATAGTTAAAAGCTGTGGTTTCTTGCTATCTGTTAAAAGAAGTTTGCGAGAGAATTCATTTGTGCTTAGCCCGAACTAACTGTATTAAAAACTTCAGTCTCGTGGCAAACTATTTCTTGAGCCGGTATAAAATAAAAATAAATTAATAAACATAGCTTTGCTTCAGCGCTGGTATTTAGGTACACAAGTTCAACTAGTCCTTTCGCATTCCCGAGTAAAATTGTAACAATAGTTCATTACAAACTATCAACAGATCAAAAAATATTTTTTTAAGTGGTGCTAGGGTTTAAGGTTTTTTAAACATGGCGTAGCGGTAAAATTCAAAAAACTTGTCTTATTTCAATCTTAAAATGACATTTTAACGAAAAGTCTATGATTGCCTTTATAAAAAATTGTTTTGTGCATTGCTTTGCCAAACGCAAACCGTAATTAAAGAAAATGCTCATAAAAGTGCAACACAAAAACAAAATAGATTGTAGGCCTACTTGAAGAAAAAAATCATGCAATAACTTAAAGAAAAATTTGCAGGCCGCTTTTGGCTTATAATCATTTAAATAATAGATCGAAAAATCTTGTCAAAGATATTGATCGTTAAGTAAAGACCAAAGAAAAGGCTAGAGAAGGCAAATAAAGACCATTTTTTTAGTTTTTACTTGACTTTAAAAGAAAAAATTGCTTAATTAATAACACTTGTGCAATCTCCCTAACTGTTTAATCGAATAATTATAATTATGAAAAGCTGGCGCTCTCCCTCTAACCCACAAGAATTGAAACGTTTCAAATTGTTCAGCACGCGCTGCTGAAAATCACGTTGCAGGCCACCTTTATACAAATCTGCAAAGAATCGTTGTCTAATAAAAAACTTTTTCACAAAAACCAAATATTATTATTGCCTTGTTTTAACCAGACTGTTATAATTCGGCAATCTTCTATAGGTGCCAGCGGCTGAAAATTACTTGATTGCTAAATGATATTAAAAACATATTGTCAAAGCATTAAACTAAAAAGTCAAATAAACTTGATTTGTTTAACAAATGTCGCTAAGTCACTCGCCCCAAAATTCAGCTAAATCCGGTGAAAGTGTCTTACTGTATATTAGCAGCAGTATGGTCGAGTCGGCAACGTGTTCGAGTGGTTAAAGCGCCGGGATTGCGATCGACATGGTCTCGGTGCAAAACCTTCTCGCGCGATTCTGTTTTGTCCTTGGGAAAGACACTTTACGGCACTTTCCTCTCCTTGGTGGTCATTGAAAGCAGTTCTAAATTTCAGTAATATCTCCATTTAATTTTAATCGGACAGCAATATCTTGGCATTTCCGGATGCAGGTCGGGATAATTGCTTACCATATATATTAGCGCCTCTGTCGCTTTCCTGCGAATCAGGAGGATAAATATAGAGATAAAATAAAAAAATAATTAATTAATTAAAAGAAAAAAAGTACTAAAAACAAATAACAAAAAAAGACATTGAATTTTAAAATGATATAAATTTTAACTTACCGGCAAAATATATGGCACTGGAAAAAATGATCACTCCAATAAAAACGAAAAATAGAAGAAGTCCCAATTCTCTAAAACTCGACTTTAGGGTCTGTCCGAGTATTTGCAGACCAGTTGAATGACGAGATAGTTTGAAAATGCGAAATACACGAACAAGTCGAATAACACGAAAAAATGCAAGAGAAAGTTCTTTCTCGTTCTTTCCCATTTTCTGTACTATACCCAGAAATGCAAGGTTAAAAATTTGTTGCAGTTACCTTTACAAGATAACCAACTAAAAAGCGACTGTGTTACCATTTTTAGTAATACAAAATTTGTAAAAAGAGAAAGGAAAGCAAAAACTTTAAAAAATTTTATTATAATTCACTTTTACTTTTGGTTCAGAAAGTGTGAATGACCCAAACTATTGCTGTTTGAAATAACTCCGAAAAAAGTTTTTTTTGGAATCAATTCAAACAGCAGCATGGTCGAGTGGTTGAAGCGCCGTTCTTATGATCAACATCGTCTTGTTTCAAAACCTATAGGCCGCATTCTGTTGTGTTCTTGGGAAAGACATTTTCGGCACTTTCCTCTGCTTGGTGGTCTTGGCAAGCAGCTCTAAATTTCAGTAATATTTCTATTAAATTACAAGCGGACAGCAATATCTTGGCATTTCCGGCAGCAAGTCGGGGTAATTGCCTACCCTATGTATTAGCGCCTGCGTCGCTTTCCTGCGAGTCAGGAGGATAAATATAGAGATAAAATAAAAAATATATTATATGTAAAATTTTCCGAAAATGTTTCTATGTAGGCCTACAACTTTCTGACTTTATTAACATTCAATATTTTTTTTATTCACAACTTTAAAAATTTTGTTTTCCTTTATAATGAACCAATCGATTTCACGATTTAAAATTAAACGTAAAAATTTCATTCACGTAAAGTTTTTATGATGTCAGCTTGAAACTTTACCTACTTTTCTTTTATCATAATTTAATAAAAAGCAACTAACCTCCCTTTGCATAAGCAATTGCTTGCGAACTAGTTGCTACAAAATATGGAATAATCGCCACCAGGTCGATAATGTTGAGGATGTTTAACCAAAATTTGGCTTTGTTGGGACAGCTTAAAAACCGCGAGAATAGCTAAAAAAAGCAAAACTATTACAATTTAAGTTTTAAGTTTCCAAAAATGCATATTTAATAAGTGTATTGTGCCGTCGTTAGGCATATTGCCGGAAGAGCTGCCGAATAGGTAAGAGCGTTACTATAATGGCAACTCCAAGTGTCATAAACTCCATTCAGCTCTTGAGGCTCGTTTCCATTACGAGCGTGGAATGAATTAATTTTTGTTTCTTTTATGGATTTTTTTGCTTCGCTTAGCGCTTAAGCGCATAAAGAAATAAAAAAATCAATAAAACTAACATAGATTACTCCATCCACGCTCGTACGGGAAACGGGCCTTTACTTTCGTTATTCTTTTAAGTATTTAAAAAAACACTTTATGACACTTTACTGTGCTGGAAGGCTTATCGACCAGGTCTAAATTACAGTTAGGTCATTGTATAAAAACTAACGATCCATATAAATTTTTTTTTATCTAAGGATAGCAATATCATTGTATCTTTGAATGTTGGTTCGGCAATCGCTTGAGAGCTGCTTTAAGCCTAACGCTTTTGATGTTTTCTTGTGAATCAGAAGGATAAAGAGATGATATGGTATTATGATGATAACGTTGAAACTCTTTCCAGTAAAACTTGCAAATTATTAATTAAAATTCTAAACTGTTAGTGTTACCCTTTGCTGGTTTACTGTTTAGTATTACCCTTTGCTGATATGGTATTATGATGATAATGTTGAAACTCTTTCAGTAAAATTTGCAAATAACTTAAATACAACAATTTAGAATAAGCTCACTTCAATTGTAAACCATATTACACAAAAAGTTTCAACAATCCAAAAAGGGCTTTTAACAAAAGGAGGGATTCCATTACGTCTTGTAAAATTAGAGTTGGTTCGGTTTCCAGTAAAACTGTTAAAACAAATTAACAAAGAACAAAATTTAATTGTTTTTGGCGGTTTTTAGTTCAAAGCCTACCTACCTTACATTTGAATTACTGGGGTACTCGTTTTGCGAAACATCGGATTCGTTTGAAGGATCGTCGAATTTTAAGCTTGGAACGGTTTCAAGACAGAAGCAAATAATGGAAAGAAAAATGACTGTAACGGAAAAGATGGCGATAATCCGCGCTGTTGCCGAACTGTTTGGTTTTTCAAACAGAAGCCAAACTTTTCGTTGGAATTTGTTGCGCGGCAGTTTTTCTTTCTTTTCCCGTTTAACAGGAAGAGAGCCATTTCCGCACGATCGATATTCATCGTCTAAAAAAATATTTTATTTATTTTATCTTTGTGTTCATCCTTCTGAGGAAAGCGACGGAGGTGCTAATACATAGAGAAAGCAATTACCCCATCCTGCCTCCGGAGATGCCAAGATATTGCTGTCCGCTTGTAATTTAATGGAGATATTACTAAAATTTAGAGCTGCTTGCCAAGGCCACCAAGCAGAGGAAAGTGCTGTAAAGTGTTTTTCCAAGGACAAAACAGAATGGCGCAAATAGGTTTTGAACCAAGATCATGTCGATCGCAATTCCGGCGCTTTAAGCACTCAAACGCGCTGGCTACAAATAATTCTTGTGCGTCTAGTAAGTGCTTATAACAACTGAAAGATGTTTACGGACAATGCTATTTTAATTAGTTGAGATTATTTGGGAAAAAACGTGAAGCCATTTTAAAGTTTAAGCTAAAGGTTAAAAATTGAATTTTTTAAATTAGTTCAGTATTTCCCAACGTTTTTTCATGCATTCCCCTCTTTTATTGTTTTTAAACCGTTATTCCACACTTGTCATAAAATATAGGGCAATAAACAAATGTACAAAAAAAACTAAGCCAATGAATAAAGAAATTGTATGAAAGATTTTCGTCGTCGTCGTTTGAAGGGCATCCACTCCAGGTCAGACACAAGCAGAACTGGGGCCGAGGGTTTATCCTTTTACTACCCCAGACTGCTGCACTGCCTGAATCAGATGCTGGATCTTTTGGACAACCTTGCTAGACTTGGCATCCGCGCCTCTGAATGGACAAATCACAAATGAAAAACGAAGTACTGTGAAAATGCTTCCAGGCTCCGTGCTTTTGTGCCCCGGACCAGTGCCAGGCCTGTTGTGATGGGCTTAACCCAAACTGTTGAGCTTAACCCAAGCTTACCCCGAGCAGCTTGGGTTCAGCTCAACCGCCTGCGGACTGGTGTTGGGCGATTCCATTCGTCCATGCACAAATGGGGTCTCGCTTTTTCATCGAATTGCGAATCTGGCGCCTCTGAGCAAACCGCAGACCATGTACTAACAGCGTGCCCTATACATGAAAGATTTTAAAAGAAAGGAACTAATTTTGTTGTTGTCGTTGTTACCCAAACCTGCAACTGTAATGGTGCGGAAACCTCACGGGCATTCAGTAACCAGGCAAATTCCCGTAGTCCGGACCAAAATTTTAACGGAAAAAAAGAAACAGTTAACTGGAGCAGTAGCGATGATTAAGATTATGACAATCAAGGCGGAAGTAAAGAAAATTCTGTATGGCTAAAGACAATTAGCACTGCAAAAAGAATTCGTCAGATTTTAGATTCTGTAAAGAATAAAATTTAAAAAAAAATGTGATCAATGTTGGACGTTTATAAAGCACAGAGCATGTAAGAGCAAGAAAATTAAGTAGTCAGAAGGGTTTGAGAAATTGTGAAATGAAGGTAGTTAGAGGAAAAAAGCGACTTCGATGGCGTGAGAAAATTTTTTTAAGAAAGAATTTTTTCTAGAAGTATAAGGGGCATAGAAATGCAGTAGTTGAAGAATAATTTAGTGCTGTTTTGCTGACAAATAGCATTAATGCCAAGAATAGTGTGATAGTAACATATCAATGAAAGAAGTAAATGAACCACTGAAAAAGAATTATGACAAGGGTGCATTGTTCGCTTGACTCGATCCTTTTGCAAGCGCTCCAAACGGTTTCAGAGAGGAAGAAACAATTTATAGAGGAAGAGTGAAAGAGTGAAGCGAGACGACGGATTTATATTCAACGGAAAAAGATTGAAGTGATCTAACACTGATTTGTTTGGACATTATTCTAGATTAATTTAAGCTTTAGTGACTTTCGTTTTGTAACTTAAAGAGATAGAGCTTGAAAGGAGAGGAGAAAATTGCGTGAAGTAAAAGATTTTTCTTCCCAAAGCTTTTCATCTGACACTCTTCAGGGGAAATCGTCAGAATGAAGCAGAATTGAAACCGAACTAAGTTATAAAGGAAGAAAGTAGAGTTCTCATTGGCTGAAAGAAGTCAGCCAATGAGAGAAAAGATTAAGAAATTTTCAAAGAGTACACGAATTCTTTTTGCTTACACAGAAGGATATTGAGAGATTTAATGAAAGTCGCTTCAAGAGCAGAAAGGTGACAGGAAGAGCGACCTCAAGCGAGAATAGAAAATTTTTCGTTGCTGTAATGAAGGGCGCATTGGGCGTTGTCAAGAAGATGTTGACCAATGGCGGATTCGTGAAATTGTTGTGGGCGCGTGTTGTTCTTGCAAGAGCGGGAAAGACTTTGGCGGTTGGCCGAGGCACGAGGATTGGTGATGGGTCTAGGAACGTGTTGTTTAATTCGCTCTTCTAGCCGTTGAGACGTGCGACCAACGTACCGACTATCGCAGTGGCACAAAAACTGGTAAATAGCATTGCTCTGATGATGGGAAGGTAACACGTCTTTCTTAATCGCTGGAATCTAATCACTCTCTCCCTTTCCTTGACGTGTTGGTAGAAAGGCATGATTCAGAATTTCTAAGTTCAGTATACAGGAAACCCATCTTCACTGGCCAATATCTACGTTGGAACTCTTTTAGTCCCCAGAAACGGAAAATCAATCTAATTGGTACTCTCGTTCACAGAGCTTTTATGATTTGTTCTACAGTAAAAGCAAACTGGACCAGGAGCTTGGCAAAATTCGTTAAATTCTTTTGGAAAATGGCTACCCGGAACGTGTAATCAATTCGGCTTTCAAGCGAAAACTTCAACAACTAAATTCTAACCCGGTCCACACAGTAAAACAGTCCCCTGTCTACCTACACATCCCATGGATTGAAAACGTCTCGATGAAGTTTGAAAAGCAGATTACGTCTGCTGTGAAACGCTGCTTTTTCTCCGTCGAACCACGTGTTATTTTCAACACCCGACAGCTCCTTCCAGCGATTAAAAAAGACGTGTTACCTTCCCATCATCAGAGCAATGTTATTTACCAGTTTTTGTGCCACTGCGATAGTCGGTACGTTGGTCGCACGTCTCAACGGCTAGAAGAGCGAATTAAACAACACGTTCCTAGACCCATCACCAATCCTCGTGCCTCGGCCAACCGCCAAAGTCTTTCCCGCTCTTGCAAGAACAACACGCGCCCACAACAATTTCACGAATCCGCCATTGGTCAACATCTTCTTGACAACGCCCAATGCGCCCTTCATTACAGCAACGAAAAATTTTCTATTCTCGCTTGAGGTCGCTCTTCCTGTCACCTTTCTGCTCTTGAAGTGACTTTCATTAAATCTCTCAATATCCTTCTGTGTAAGCAAAAAGAATTCGTGTACTCTTTGAAAATTTCTTAATCTTTTCTCTCATTGGCTGACTTCTTTCAGCCAATGAGAACTCTACTTTCTTCCTTTATAACTTAGTTCGGTTTCAATTCTGCTTCATTCTGACGATTTCCCCTGAAGAGTGTCAGATGAAAAGCTTTGGGAAGAAAAATCTTTTACTTCACGCAATCTTCAAATTCTGTACCACCAAATGTTTAGAGGAGAAAATGAAAAGTTATCTATCGGAGTCAAATTGCGAAAATGGTAGAACATTCAAGCCAAGCAATGAAAAAACAGAGCCCTCTTTTCAGACTGAATCACAGAATGTTTAAGAGATTAAAGGTCTTAGACACCCCGATTATGGCGCATTTGCAGGGGTTAACTTCACTCACTGCATAACGACGTAGTCGGTTTAGTAAAACGATGAACAGATTCTTCGGACAGAAAAAAAGCATAAAAGAAAAGACTTTCTTGGTGAGCTGAAAGAATTATTTTTATTATTTTAAATTTATTATTATTAAATCTATTAAATTTATTATAAAATTTATTAAAGACTAAATAAAGAAAATTAAGGTCAAACAGAATATTAGGTTGTTTACACAATGTTATTAAAATAGAGAATTGACGACAAAATTTTTAAGCATAGTTCTCCTCCGGTTGGGAACCAGTAAATTAGTTGCAAGTTTCTGTTAGTGTTTGCTGCATGCAACGGTGTAGTTCTCTAAAATAGTTTTTGACCTTTTATTTTAGCCAAGGTTCGGTTTTTGTGCTTTTTTTGTTTTTTACTGATTGTATTCTTACTTGGTTTTGTAAGTCAGGTTGAATGTATAATTGTAGAAATTCGTATCAAATTTTTCGGTTTGATTATTTTATTTTATTCTTGTTTTTAATGTTTATAGCACGGCAATTTACAACATTCTAAAACTAGATAAAACGAAAGTGCTTGATTAAAAAAATAAAAATTAAAAAAGGACTTTTCACCAACCTTCAAATTCATATCCTTCTACTTCTTGGTATTTTGCCATTGCATCTGTTCCCAGCTGAAAAAACTTTATTTCTTCAGCAAAAATGTCCACGGGAACATATATGGGTCGGCGAAGTATTCCTCCGCTCTAAAAAGTTTTGAAACATAAAAGTAATTGCTTTTGGAGATTATGCAATAAGTAATTAAATTTGTTTTAATGGTTTTAATAAAATCCTCCACAATTCTTTTTTGCTATGGAACAAGTCTTGTTTTATTGTTGTTGTATTCATGAGGCCTGGAATCGGAGGGGCAAAGGCGATTGCCTCACCTGTTTACCACCGCTTCCGTTGTTTTTCAATATTTTCAATTCCGCCCCGCTTCTTTGCAATTTTTCAAAACGAGAGGACTCAGGGCCAGATTGTGCTCTTTGAAATTTGCAATACCGAATCATTCGGTTAGACTTCTCTTTACAATCATATAAACCCGATCAAAATTAAATCTGATAAATTTTATGAAATAGTGATTTGACTACAGCAAATAACAATAAATTAGCAAGGGTGCAAAATTGAAAAAAAGAGGCACTCTTTTGATAAGGTACTTATAATAAATGTAAAAGGTAAAAATCTTTTTTCATGTATACGAGAAAACCGAAAGTCGATTAAATAAATAAACAGCCATAAAAATGATGACCTTTTTTAAAAAATTTTTTATAGTCTTAAACTGTATTTCAAACATTTAACTTCCAATTTCAGATCATTCCATTTATAAAAAAAGGTGTCATTGTTTTAAATTTTGCCTTTCAAGCCAAGAAATTTTCCAGCGCCCTGGTTGTATTGCTAGTAGTTGTTTATTCGAAGAAAAACAACCACGTCAAACATTTAACAAACTAGAATAAAAAACTTGTTCCCATAGTTAATTTGGTGACAAATTTGAAACAAATTTTCAATGTTGGATTCTATAATGGAAAAGAAAATACTCGTATAAGTTTTAAATTTTTTATCATTGAAGCATCCTTTTTTTTATGATCAGATCTTATAACAGTTAAAGGCCGCTAAATTGCATTCAGCACAAAAGTTTCGATACAACAAAAATCTTTACACCACTGCCAATATATAAGTTTGAATCCTTTAAAATTGTTAAGTTATCAACCCCTTAGATACTTACAGCAAAAACAGCACTAATCGATCAGTAGTTGAAAAATCCTGATCTATAAAATGCTGTTGAAAAATTTTACGTACAGGAATTTTTCAAGCACTAATCAACATAGATCAAAACGCAAACCAACTTTTTTAAATAAATTTATAAAAAGCAACTGAAGCTGTAATAAACATAGGAAATTGCTTTCAGTAAATCTAACCAAAATAGAATTTTTTTACTTTTTCTATATTTGACATAAAAAATGCAACAGCAGTGCATTGGGAAGTTTGTGTGTCAATCAACTTGTTTATCAACCTGGTAATAATTAAGAATTCCATCAAAAGAACCGCGACACCTATCAAAAAAATATTGTCGTCGATTGTGGTCGTAAAATTGTTTTCGTCTTTCGGCGTTCCCGAGCAGAGTATCCGGAAAGCGTTGCAACGTCATCGACGTGGTTTCGTAGATTTTACCGGAAATATTAATGATGATCGATTGGTAATCAGCAGAATTTGAACTGGATCCCACACTTTGATCTGCAAATAATATGAACTGCAAAAATATAACCTTGACTAAACCATTTTCTTTTTGTTTCGAAATTAGATAAAAGGTATCTTTAATGTTAATATTTAAAAATAAACATTTTACTATTACAAAAAAATTATAAATGCTGTTAAATATTCTTTAATTATGTAAAACTTGAAAATTTAAACAAGAAAGTGCCATTTCAAATAATAGTTCTGTCACAATTGCCAAAAAAATAACCTGTGATCATAAGTTTAACGTAGGCGCTAACCTTAACTCTAAACCTAAAAATTACTCTTTGGTTCAAACATATTTTTATTTTTTATTACAACTTTATAAATATTGCTGTTTCATTTCTTTTACATTAAATGCAGGCTAGTTGGAGTCAAAACCTTAAACCGACAATATTCATAAAAATAGTTTCAATCTCTTGCGACCATTAGCTTTATTATATAAATCTATCATGAGCTTATACTGCTTTTGTATTACCGTATGAAACACATTTAAATATTGATTACCTAATTGCTAAGGCACTTTAAGGCTTGATATATACCCAGGACAATTTGAATTTTTATTAAAAGGCTCATGAGATAAAATTTGCTTTAATTTTTGATTGAATTAAAACCAAGTTTAAAAAAGATTGTTAGTAAGTCTATTAAGCTTACTCCACAACATTTAAAATTACACACTTAATTAAATTTTACAATAATTTTAGCATGGAAATATTTGGTTTATTTTGTTTAAATCTGTGTAAATTACGATTAAAAAAACTAACATTTTTAAAATAAATTAAATAGCTAAATTGCTAATTATACGTAAATACGTGTTATCATCTCTTATAATAGGAAATATATATCCTACAGGATGTTTTTAATATCCTATTTTTTGACTCGCAGCATCATGAAATCTTTTATTAATGTTGAGTTGTATAGTGTAATAGCTTTGCTTAAACTTTTTTTGTTATTTTGGTTAAATACCTTTCTCTGTGTATTTAGATTGTACTTTTTCTACTTTTATGCAATTTTCGGGATTTTGGTAATTTTACTTTTGTTATAATCTATATCTAGCGTTTTCTCTTCAAACTTTATTTTAAAAAAAGTTTAAAGATTTTTTCTGTTCAAACATTACAGTTTAAAGATTTTTTCTTTAAAAACCAATGGAAATAAAACTTTTGTTTTAAATAAATCAAATTGTAATGTTTAAAATACCAACTTACTCTCGTTTTCACTGTCAAGATCATACGGATACGTTCCAGAATGTTCTTCACAGCAGTAAAAGTTTTTTAAATTGACATTTTCTTCAGCTACATCAATTATCTTAATATCTTGCACTCCATGGCCCTTGAGAAAATTAACTTTAGCTGCTGGATTGAAGCAAGAATGAGACTGTGGACACGTTTGCACTGCTTTGCTTCTTACTAGAATGAAACATTTATTTTTACAGTAGGCAGAAAGGAGTTTGGTTAACAATTAAATAGCCTACGATTTTTGAATGAATTTTTTTTTGCTTTTAAAGCACGAGAGAGGATGAAGACCAAAAAAAAAGGTCTTCACTTTGCATCAGTCTCGGAATTTTTTAATTTTCGTCTTAAAATCATGGTGTTCTCTAAAAAAAGGTCTTCCCTTGGAATCGGTCTCGGATTTTTCAATTTTCGTCCCAAAATAGAACATACAAGTTTCATGTCCAAGTTCTGAAAAATAATTTACTAGATGACAAAAGTCCGGACATTTGAGTTTTGTGACCAAAATTCCGGACGGTATGGCAACCCTAGTTCAATCTCCTACTACGTAAAATGTTGTTTGACAAAATCCCTTAGTTTTTACTGAGATTTGTGACTTGTCCATTGCTTTTTCATTAAATTAGAATAAGTAGACCACATTTGTTTATTGACTTTAAACTTTTGATTTGATTAAAGATTGTCATTTTTTCCGCGTAAACATTTGCTTTCACCGATCAAAACCTATTACATTGTTATCAAATATAAATTTTAAAACAAAATGATTATAAATTAACCAAAATATTTTTAAAATGAGCTCTTTTTTCTTCATCGATATGTTGTGAATTAACGTTTGCCTCTTCAAAATTGTCAAAATAAATATTGCTGGTGTGGGAGTCAGGTTATTGAAATTAAAACTATTGGTAATTAAAAATAAACGATTGCCATCTAAAAATTAGTGTTGGTGGGTTTCTGATGCTTAATTGTTTTCAAAAAATTTAAATAATCTTGCTTGACAAAAAGGTGTTTTTTTCAGCTAAGTGGTCCAAATTAAAGAATATTCTATTTTTATGAAAATAAACTAGCTGTATTTATAATACTTTTAAAAGCTAAATCTTTGTATTTTTTAGCCTACCGCTGTGACTTTTTTGATCAGCATTTTTGTGTACAAAAACAAATTGATTCACCATAATTAAATACACATCAATGCTGTTGTAACCGTAAAGATTAGGCTGTTGTTGAAATATAAATATTCTTTTTAACTTACTGAAAAACTTAAGTAAGAACCATTTACTACACGAAATTACTTATAGAAGTAAAAAACTGGTGTCTGGTTAAAGTTGATTTTTTTTTTCTTATAACAATAATACACATATCATTTAAAGCTATTTTTAAAAATATCGAACTACAAAATTTTTCAAAAAATAGTTTCTTTGAATGTACAATAACGTCAACCAAAGCAAAAAAAAATTTTTGATAAAAGTTTACCAATCTTCAGACATTCTAAGAAATTCAATTGCCTATGATTTATAAAACCAACATTCTATACTAGCATGGCTAATGTCATTTTACTATCTTACCTTCAATTATTTTTTTTATCGTGCTGGCAACTTCTTGACAAACATCATCCAATTGATGAGAATCACGTTTCTTGTGAACACTTGGATGTTGAACTTGAGATTGATAACGAATGAGTGGCTCATTTGAACTGTGGTGGCCATTTTCTTTGTCTCTCAGCTATCCGGTAAGAAAAATTTTGTTAATTCTATCTTCAATAGTTGGACAAGGCTTTAAGAAAAAAGTTTAAAAAAATAAATTCATTCAAAAAACCTTGACAACAATATCTTCTTAATTTGTCACAAAGCAAGTAATGCTTGATAAAATAAAGGTAAAAAAGCAGTTTGTGATGTATTAGGCCACCAGTACTATTTTAGCAAACCTCGAATAAAAAAAAGTTTTTTGGTTTTTCACATAAGCTGCCAGTTACAAAGTGGGTTTGCGAGAGAAAAAAATAATGTTATAACTCAAGGTGATTTTATTTTTTCACTCGTGCCTTTATTTTTTTGACAATTTAGATTTTTATGAGAAAAAAAGCTTTTACTGCTATTTTCATGAGGAAAAAGGCCATTATGTAACGTAAATGATGTGTAATTAAATACAAAATCAATTTTTCATTGCCAATTTAAAGCTTAATTTGCAGTTTCAAAATAAAAATATGTGAAATATTCTATTGCGTTGCCCACGAAAGCTCAAGAATAGTAAGATGAGATCTTTATCGTAAAACCTTTGCGGATCCCTGTTTCAAAGTAGAAATTACAATACTTCATCAAAATCTGTTTTTTACGACAAAAATTCTGGTTTCGTTAATTCTAAATGTTTTGCTTCACTTTTTTTTAATTGATTACTTTTTCCTAAATCAAAATGGAAAGTATTTAAATTTATAAAAAACTCAATAATTCATGAATGATTTTCTTTTTTTTTTCTGTTAAAATATTTAGTTTTCGACGAAAAGAATCTCTTACTACGTTAAAACATGAGTCGATTTAAAAACATCTTAATCAATATATATCCTAAAAGCCGCGTCTTGTTTTAGATTCTAACGCATATTAAAGCAATCTTAAAGAAAAAAATCTGCGTTGATTAAGTTTTACCGGGAAAGTGCTGTTCTAATTAAAGATCAATCGAAACATAATTGACTAGCTTATAAACCACGTTAATGAAGGTGAGCTGAGGCGAAAAAGCTTTAACGGGTTTGTTAAAAATTAAACAAAGAAAGAAAATGACTTTAGACCAGAATAATTTATTCCATGCCATCGCAATATTTTTTTTTTAGCGACTTTTTACTGAAGGATTTCAGTTGATATTTCTTTGTTTTAGTTTATTATATTCATTTAAAGGTAAAAACAAGTTAAGCAATCTTTACTTTAGTAAAGTTTTTTTCTAATTTTCCGGATTTTTTTTTTTTAAAACAAGATCAATTGCAAAAATAGTAAGAGCTGACCAATTTAAAGCACTCTTGCGTTTTTGCTTTTTTTTAATTTTTGTTGTTTTTTATAACATTAGTTTAGCGGTTCTCAAACTTTTGAAATTTAACAGCATTAGCCAATCTACAAAAATAAGTTTTTTTGCAGCCGAATCACAAAAGAACCCACTTCGTAAATGCAAAAAAGTATAATGAGCCACGTATGTTTTAAAATTGCTTGAAGAATCAGCAAAATTTTTGGCAAAAGCGGCTGTGAATCTTATCAATTATTCGTAAAAAGTTTTGTCCCAGAAAAAATAAAAATTTTTGTTTGGTCAAAAATGTCAACATAGCTTTTCAATCAAAAATGGAAAATTTTTCACATTACGGCCAATTTGTTGAAAATTTAGACAGACTGGTCCCGAAACAAATCAAGTTTTATTAATTTTTCTTTAACCCATTTAAAAGCAATGCTATTAAACAGCTTTTATGTTATGATGTCTATAAACTCCGCCTTGGACAGTCCTAAGCCCGTCTGCAAAAGGAGCCGGGTTGACTTCAGGAAGGGCATTCGGCCGTGAACTACTGCTAGTTCAATAAAATGCAGCTATTTAATGTTCAAAATACAAGTTGTTGTTTCTCGTCATTGGCCCCTGGGGTGTCAAAAAAAAATAGAGCTACCAGGAAGAAGACTAGTCTGTTGGAAAGTAGAGCTAGTAGAATGACGACGTCAGGGAAAATCTTTTGTGGAGAAGATCACAGCAAGTCTGATGCAAATATCAAAAAGACACAGGCAAAGCTTAAACTGGAAACTATCACTGTACAGGTAGGTACACCGGTGGGTCGTGAAGTAGAAGCGCTAAAGATTGCTGAAAGAAGAATGGTAGATATACGGCAATTGCTCTGCAAGAGGTAAGATATAAAAATTAAAGAGCCAAGTTATTAAAGAGAAAGGGTTCACACATAAAATTTGTTAAAAAGAGGACCATGTGGGACGAGAAGGAGTCGAATTGATGATAAAAAATGACTTGGTGGATGGCGTAGTGAAGATAAAACGAGTAAACTCAAGATTATAACAATAGAAATGTTACAAATGAAAAGATTTTTTCTTTGTATTGTCCACAGAATAGAAGAAGTAAAAAAAAATAAGGAACAATTTTATATTAAACTAAATGCAGAAATAATGAAAATATTTGGAGAGTGCATAATAATGAAAGGTTTCAATGGCAAATGGGAAACTCAGTGGATGGCTTTGGAGGAATTTATTGTGGTTTTGATTGTGATCAACGAAACCGAGAAGGTGCGAAGGTTCTAAAATTAGCAAACAGCCTGGACATGGTTGTAGGAAAAATACGTTTTAAGAAAAGTGACAAAAGTTTAATTACTTTCATGTCTAGATGCAGTGCTACAAAAGTAGATTATATTTTAGAGAAAAAGGTTCTGAGCTCAGTTAGAGTTGTGAAAGTAATATCAATTAAAGAATGCTTTTCACAACACCGGTTGCTTGTTGCTGACAGGGTATAAAAACAAAAAAATATGGAAAAGAAGAGTTGCTAGACAAGTAACACTGTGGCGGTTGAAAGACAAAAAAATAAGAAAGGCAGTTAATGAGATATGTTAGAGATAGAATGCAAGTATAATACTTTAAAGGAGTGAAATGAAAAAAAAAACAGGAAAGTGGCTACTATAGTGTGTGTGGTGCTTTTCAGGGTCAAGGCACCAAAAAGACAACTTGTTGTGGAATGAACTGGTTATAGAAGCAGTTGAAGAAAAAAGATTGTTGTGCAAAGAGTAGCAGAAGAACAAAAGTGATGCTTCAAAGAAACTATATGTGACAAAGAAAAAAGAAGCTGAAAGAGTTGTGGCAGCAGTCAAAGAAAAGAAAAATAGGAATATAGTCGAGAAGATAGCCTGTAGAAGTGGGAATGATCTACGGCAGGTCAACAAAATTGCTAAAAAGTTCATTAGAGTAGCAGGGAAATTGTTGGAATACCGTGCATTCAAGAAAAGAGCGACAATTTTAAGAAAGCCTTGAGAGATAAGATGCAAGTGTGGAAGGAGTACAAAAAGTTATTTTATAAAGAAAATGAATGGAGTAGAAAATTTAGTCCAGACAAAAATAAAGGACCTTGTCAAAATCTTATTGAGAATAACAAGGTGGAAGCACTGTGCCGTACGAAAGTTGGAAAGACAGAGAGTCCAAGAAAAGTCACCTCTGATCTTTTTAAAGCATGTTGAAAAGAAAGTGTAAAAAGATTAAATGACGTAAAAAATGGTTTGTTAGATATTTTTAAAAATGCCACAAAGTTGGAGAATGTGTGAAATTTTACCTTTTTGTAAAGAAAAGTGAGATGCTAAGTGTTGTGGCGCTGCAGAAGTCTGAAATTTTTGGAACACGGGATGAAAGTTGTAAAAAGAGTTTTTGAAAAGCAGCTGAGGAAGCAAGTTAAGATTGATGGAATGCATATGGGATTTATGCTTGGAAAAAGTAGAATAGATGCAACATTTTTGTTAACACAAATCATAAAGAAGTACAAAACGGCAGGGAGGCATAAAGAAGTACAAAACGACAAAACGGCAGGCGTTGTAGTACTAGTAGACTTGGAAAAAACGTTTAATCGAAACCCTAGAAAAGTTATCTGGTGGGCACTTTGTCGAAAAGGTGTGATAGAAAAAGAGACTTTAGCCCTAGTTTCAATACATAAACTCAAGGACCGCAATAAGCGAAAGGGATAAAATTAGAATGGTTTGATATGAATGTTGGTCTACATCATAGTTCGATATTAGGTCTCTTTTTTTGCAGTTGTATTGGATGAGATAACTAAGAATGCAAGAGGTGGAATTCTAAAAGAAATCCTCTAAGCAGATGTTTTGTGCTTGGTAGAGACAACTATAAGGAGGGGAAGAAAAGTATTTGAGAAGAAAGAAAACTTTTAAAGAAAAAAGGTTAAAAGACAATGCAGAGTTTTTTTGTATCGGTGAAAGAAGGTGAGAATTAGCTAAATTCCTGTGGAAATCTCGAAAACTGGGTCGGAGTCAACTCTATCTAATGCAGAAAATGCATGAAATGGGTAAATAAGAAGTGCTCAGGAATTAAACGGAGCTTGGTTAAGAAGGTAAAAACTTTTAAGTGCAATATGTGCAAAACAAACGCGGTTGCTTTAGATTCCTTCAAAAGTGTAAATATAGGTGGAAATTTAATTGAAAAGTGGAGGTGTTTGCTATCTCGGGTATGTTTTGTGTACAGAAGGTGAAGTTTAAGAATCAGTCACTGCAAGAATAAGAGTTAGGTAGAAGAGAGTTGAGGATGTTGCAGATGTGTTATGCAAAAAAACCTTTAAAGTTGAGGAGACTTGTATATACTCGTAAAATGTGCAGTAGATCAGAAGTGCAATGAGTTACTGAGCAGCGGGCTGACCAACAAAGTAAACAATATAAGAAGAATGGGATCTACCCAAATGAGATGTTTCAATTGATATGTGGCAAGACACAGAAGGATAAAGTAAAAAGTGAACAAATATTAAAAATGTGGTGTTTAACCATAAAAGAAATTTTTGAAAAGTCAAAAACTGAACTGGTTTGGGCACTATAAATATTACAATAAAAGGTGAAAAGAAAAAAAGACCTAAGAAACCATTGATGGAGGTTGCTGAGGAAGACATGAAGAAGATAATTGCGACAAGAGCTGACAAAGAAAACGCAAGAGTGGGGGCACAGCTGAAAGAAACAGCTGAACCCTGCCTGCAAGGAAAACACGTTGTCTCCTTTACTTCGGGATGAGAATGGATGACGATAGTTTTGATGTCTCTAATTCTTTGGCTGCCGGATTAATCAATAAAAGGAGCCATAATTTGTATTGACCCCGTAATTTTCCAATTTCAATTCTAAAACGTTACCCAGCTTTGAAATGTCGTTATGGTCGCATGAAAGTCAAAAATTTATTATTGTTGTTACTTCTGTTATCGCAATTGTAACATGTTTTAAGCATATTATGGTAAATCTATCGCAGTTTTTTCTGAATACAGCTGTTAATTTTTTAATTTTTTAAACCGATCTTTGATATTTTCCATCATCAAACGGGTTTAAATTCTTGATAAGTATTATTTATACTTACATAGATTTTGTATGAAAACTTTATATATCTTTCAATTTAGAGATTTGGAAACGTAAAGTCACTTGCTAAGATCACCATGCATAGAAAAGTGCTGTAAAGTTTTTTACAGAAGGACGCAAAAGAATTATCAGAGAAGCTTTAAAACCACAATCGCGTCGATCAAGTTTACCATCAATACGGCGCTTCTACCTACTAGGCCAGAAATGTTCAACCTTTTTCGAAGTTAGGCCAAATTTCATATCGAGCTGAAGTCGGTAGGCCGCAAAAAGCTGTTTGCGCTGAATCTTGCTCTGATTTCTTAAGTTTCGTCCCAAAATTCAGATGTTCTCTAAAAAAAAAGGTCTTCTCCTAGAATCTCCTCTTATTTATCGATTTTCGATTGAAATGTCTTTTATCAATCTCGCGGAACACTTCTTCGTAACCTTCATTATAACCAGAAAACCGGAAATCGTCGCTGGGCCGCACCAGAACTTTAAGTGGGCCGCGAGTTGGATATCCCTGTACTAGGCAATGCTAGACTCAAAATCCTAACTAATTATGAGGACCCATTTTGAGCTGAAAAATGTTTTATAGAGTTACACTCAAAAACTCGGTACATTTACAATTTTCAGTAAACAATAAATCACTTAAAAGCAGAAATTAGTTTTTTAAAAAAAAAAACCCTTGCTTATTTTTGACTTTGCGACGTACACAAATACAGTTTTGACCAAAACTCACAAAATTCAGGTTGTAATCTTAAAAAGAGATTGTTGCAAATTTCTATTTGGAAAAAATCTCCATTACAATTTTTATATATTACCTCCATCTACTTGCTTTACAACTAATATTCTATTATAAATACTTTTTTGAAACCCCAGCTCAAAAACCGTCCTCCCTAATTTTTTTAAGCCGTGTAAAACGTTTAGAAAAAGTTGACTTCAACATTAATTGCACTTTTAATTTTTTCCATAAACTCGATTATTTCAGATTTAATCTTTTAGAAAGAAATTTAAAGAAAAATCTTTCTTTTTAATTATTATTTTAATGAAACCCAATGAGCACGATCGCTTTGTTTTTTGCCGATAACAGAATTCAAAAGCACCACAACATGATTTAGGTCACTTTCATATCTGAAATTGAGATTACTTGATTAAAGCAGTCGACACCAATTGAAAACTAACCGATTTTGAGATATTTCTGGGTGATTTATTTCTTTCAGAAAACATTTTGCTTTTAGAAGTTTCTTCACAGAGCGATACTTTTTTACCCGTCTCTTCCGGTTCATCTGAAAGGCTCATGTGCTTACGTTTCTACAAACATTAGTAGATTTCATGATTTTTATTCAGATAAATGCATTTTTAGATAGTTTGTTACCTCAATTAAAAGATATACAGCCACCAAATTTTGAAGAAATTTTTTTAATTTTCTTTTGAATCCAGTTCTTTTTTTCTTGGTAAATTTGTAGTGCTGCTTTTCAATATCTTAATGTTCTCGCACTATCACATTGCAAGTTGTTTAAAGCTAGAAACAGTGTCACCTCGTTCTTAAAACTACTGCTCATCGAATCTTAAATGTCACCATCAACCTAGGAGCAAAACATATTTGTAGTTTTACTACTTGTTATGCTTTTAACAAAAAACAACCTTGTTAAGCTGCACCCTTGATTTGCAAAGTTTTTAATGCATTTTCTGGCGAACTTAGTAGCTCAAACTTTTTTATTAAGGTTACGAAGCGGAAATGAACAAATTAATACTAACTTTATTGCTACAATCTCATTTTTCAACTTGCTCAAAAAAATAAAAAGTAGCTCTTCAAAGTCTTTTTATTTACAACATCATTTAATTAAACATTATCCTATCCTTTGTTTTACGTTTAATTTTGTTGTCAGAACATAGCTCTCAAACTGCGTCGACAAAAACAAAGACATCGCCGCTCCTTGCGCGATATGAAACTGAGCGTAAACGATTTCTAATGAAGAACGTCAGCTAAATGTATGGAAACGAGCGCTTGGCTAATGCACGTAAATTCACTAGGGAATTAATGGTTAAATAACCTACTTTGAGCCGTCGTTTGAGCGACTAAAATGAAATGGAACTGCTATTATTAAGATGAAATACAGACGCATCTGTCAACGACGTCGCACTCGGAACGTAAGGAGCAATGTTGAGCAAAGCCACGCATGCGCAAAGCGACGTTGAATTTTCCGTTTATGCAAAAATATTGTTGATATTTTCAACATCTGATGTTTTCATCTACATGAATTTTTTTTTTTATATTTTTATATTTACGCCCACGAAAAATGCAATTTTTTATGTCATATTATGTAAGGTAAATAATGTTTTGTTCTAATAACTCTTCCTTGCGTAAAATGTTTTAAAAAAACTTCCTTGTGTAAAACGTTTAATAATTTGTTTAATATTGAAAACACTAAATTCAAAAGTACACAAACCTACACACATTTCATTCATTTAAATAATTCATTTAAAAACTTTAAGTATACTTTTATAATGTATCCAGCATTTCAGGTGTTGAATATTGGAAAAATACGTAGTTTAAAATAATTGTGTTTTTGTAGTTTTATTATAATTTACATATACGTATATGTATATATAATAATAACTATTTTAATATAAAACAATTTTAAATATAAGCTATTTTTCTTAAAAATGTTTTGTTATAAGATAATTTGACTTGCTTTCATTGGAATGCATTGAAGCATTTATAAGCATTTGCAGTTTTTCTATTAATAGTTTTTCTTGCAAAAAGGTGCAGCTAATGATAACAACAAGAGCATATTGGCAGAACAGGCACATCAATGTTTTAGAACTAAATCAATAACTAGTTCTTGTCTAATAATCAATAACGAAAATTTTTGAAGGATCGTGAATGGACGGCAAAGGCTACTTTCGTACTTATCTCACTTCAGTCTCTTGTTATGTATACGTCACGCGAAACGTCAATGTTTATAAGATTGCCCCCTTAAAAACTATTTGGTCTTTTTGCACAAGGCATCGGTCATTAAATGTTGGAACTAGTTTGGATACTTGCATAAACAAAATTTGATCAGTTGTGACGTCAGCACAAATAATACGAGGCAAATTGAACGCGACTTTACAGTATTTGAACGCGACAAATTACGAGCACGCATTAACAAATCATCTTTTTACATTAAACATTAAAAGTTTAAAAATGTAAAAGTAGCAAACGATAACCATTGGCAATATATGCAATTTAAAACAATAACAGTTCCTGCTATTTGAATTTTGAAACATTTTTATTGAATGGGTGTTACTATTACATCCGGACGTGGGCCATTACATACATGGACAAATATGATTACAATTTTCGGATCTTTTATTAGGGTCCGTAATTTTTCTTGCAGAACGCTCCTGTGCGAAAAATTGTTTGGCAATTTGGTGTTTTACAATAAATTTTTGTAATGAACGTAAATTCGATAAATGCAGAGAACAGTCTTGAAAAATGTTGTTTTTTTCATTTGAAAAAAAACTCTTCTATCAATGTGTATCCTCGCAATCTTTCTTCCTTACCCCGGGTTAAAATGTTCAAAAATATAAAGCAAAAAGGTAAAAGAATTTTGTTTAATTTGACTATTTTACTATGATGCAAAAGTATAATTTGCGTGTTAGAAGAACTGAAGACCATTCTCAACCAGTGCAAGATTGATTTCATTCTAAAAAACTGTTAGCCGTATAGTCACTTGGGTGCTAGACGTATTGCTCTGAAATGCCTGACTAGAGCTCTTAAAAATCTCAGGGAAAAAACCTGTTAGCCTTTTCGGTGATATTCTAAAAGCATACATCGCGAGACATATAAATCATTCTATTAATACAAGAGTTTTACGATTACTGTGCCGCAATGGTATTATGATAGCTACTATCATTACTTGGTTGAAGAATTCGACAAAAAACGACTTAGATGTTCTATTAAAGAGAAGAAAAGGTTTTGCTGCACAGCAAATATGAAGTATGATAATGTGTAAAATAAAAATTTTAATAAAGTGTCTAGTTATATATCTTCTGTTTCAAAAAAATTATTAAGCAAATCGTTTTCACCCTCTTCACCAACATGTTTACTTCACTGCCTTGCCATCTTCCTCAAAATTTTACTCGTTTCTAATAATGTAACGTATACTTTATAAACTTTAAACAAATAAATCACTGATAAAATGTGTTTACACAACATAATTTCTTAGTATAGACCAAAATGTTTTTTAAAATATTAAATATAAAAATATAAAAATTATTATAAATAAATCTTTTTAAAAATAGATTACAAGAGAAGAACTTTTCTGTTGAAAAAAAGTTTTTATTTGATGTAAAAAAAAAACTCAAGAGTAATTCCGATCAGGGGTATTTCAATAGTTCAAAAATATTTAGAAATGCAATAAAAATTTATTATCCCTGATTATAAGTCTTTAGATCGAACCTTTAAAAGGTGGGTGTTGGTTTTAGTGTCTGATAAATGGAACAACCAGAACTGAATTTTCTGTAGTTTCCTTTATAGCATCACAATTAGCAGATTAGTAAAAATAAACAAATATTTAAAATTTTTACACTTGGCCTTCTTAAAATTAAGAAAAAGTTTAAATTTAGCCCGTATAGCTGTGGTTTGGGATTCATTAGCTTCATTAATTTCTGCAGTTAATTGAAAATAAAAATTAAAATAAGTCTCATTTTAAAATATTCATTACTAAAAATGTTTTTCGATAAGAGGAAATTTGAATGAGAAAACAGCTGATGGTGTTTAACACTGAGAACGAATTTTTTAGTTTTTTAGTGTAACTAGTTTTTGTCTTATCTAAAAATACATGCAGAAGTATTTTAAAATAAGTACTTTTTAAAAAATTATTGAAATTCATCATTTAATGGCTTAGCTTGATGATTGATAACCATTTGAGCTGTAACTCGATCAAGATAAATTTTTGTGTTTGCTATTCTGTGACGTAGATTTAAACAACGAAATTGAAGTAACTTACCAAGAAGCCATCCAATATTTTGTCCAATTTTTTGTTAAAATTTTTTTGCTAACAAATGAGTTTCCCAACGTCTGACTTTAGATACGAGATTTATTTTCCTAGTCAATTATTTGCAAAATTTGATTTCAAACTTTTCTTCAAATTTGATTTCCAACGTTTCTTAACAAAACTTGATGCCAAATTTCAATAAAAAGTTTATCTAGCGTATAAATAAAATTTGGAAAAGTTATTTTTTTAAGATTAATTAGTTTTTCAGTTACAATAAAATAGGTTATATAAGAAAAAAATTTCAAACTGAATTCATCCTACGTTATATTTGCAGTGGTAGAAATTTGAAGACGGAAGATACAGTTTGATCCGGTCTTGCGAATTGTTTCCTGCTGTGACTGTCATCATAGTGATAAACAATAAAATTGTAATTTAATTTCAAAGGCTGTAAGTTTTAAATCCAAGTAATCTGCAAACCAATATACATATATCAGTAAACAAAAATTTGATTGACCTTTATAATTCCCCCAATAATAAAAAATTTTTCATGTTCCCAAAACGATGAAGTTTTAATGTTATGTTTTTCGTATTAAAAAAAGAACGACTAATATAACAATTTAAAAAGAAAAGTTTAAAAAAATATATTTTCAATCAATTTTTTACTTAGCAGCAATGATGAGGTTTAAAGTTTTGACCAACTACAGTAAATACAGTAAAGAGTTTTTGATAATGTGCAAGGCCAAAAATGTGTTGAGTCTTCCAAATTAGATATAATTAGACAAATTAAACTTGTCAGCTGACTGCAGTGCTGCTTTTGTGAATCGATAAACTCCATATAAAAGTATTGATCAAAAACAGCTTTATATTTATTGATCAGGTTTTAAGAAATTCAGATTAAGAAATTAACTTTAAGCTATGCAATATTTAAAGCGAGTGTTTTTGTGTGATACATCTAGAAGTTTCGCATCGAAAAACTTCAAACCTATATACAGTGTATGTACCGCAGATTACAAACAAATATTGCTTTCATATTTTTTACTTTCATTTACTAAATAAATCTGTTTTTGTAAGGAAATTGATTTGCTGTTTTGCCGCAGAGACAAAAATAATACCTAAATAGCCAAAATAATTTTTTTATCCTTTTAACATTGCATTGCCTAATGTCTCTTTTCTTTTATTGTTTTTTTAATTACAACCAATTTGAGTTACTACAACGTCAAACTATGGCCCTTAATAAAATTTCTTTTTGCCCTTCATGCTTTTCTCCTGTTGAAATAGAACGTTTCTTCTTCTCTTTTTGTTCTGCTCATTGATTAATGCAGTGTTTCGCAACCGGTGTGCCGCGGCACACTAGTGTACCGTAAGAGGTTTCCAGGTGTGCCGCAAAAGTTTTGGAAAAAAATTATTTAGGGACGTCGAATTTTGCGGTTTTTGTATTATGAAATAAGTGAGATTCGGAGCAAAGACGGTTTTTTTTAGAAGGAACAAATTTTGGGAAGGAAATTGACAAGAAAGAGCGTGAAGATTTTTTTTTGTTTAGAGCAGGGTGGTCCAAACCGCGAAGTGAAGACCCTTTTTTTTTTTCAGAGATCACTATGATTTTGTGAGAAAAATAGCGAAATTAGAGATGAAATCGAAGTGAACATTATGATTTTGAGAAAAATAAGGAAAATACTAGATCAAATCGAAGTGAAGACCTGTTTTTTTTTAGAGATCACCTGATTTTAGGAACAAAAATTAATGAAAACGGTCTAAAAAGTGCCGCGATTTTTGATGGGTTTCAAAAATGTGCTGCAAACGGAAAAAGGTTGAAAAACACTGGATTAATGTAATCCAGTGTTTTGAATTGAAAATTAAGCAGATTTGTTATTTAAAGGAACGCCTAATCCATTTTTTGATTCTATTACCGTAAAACCTCTAATTGAGCGCCACCCTGTTTTTTCAAAAATCGCCGTAAGCGATTTACTAACCCGGATTCCCCTGCGGTTACTATCGCTTCTTCAGAGATCCATTTTCTCTTGTTTTTTTTTATTCCATACTAATGCTGATGCTGAAAGAGGGATTTTGGGTTAGTTTCACCGCAAAAAGAAATCGCTTACGGTGACTTCTTGAAGAGACAGGGTGGCGCTAAATTAGAGATTTTACGGTAATTACTGTAAACATTCTCTTGCTTACTTTATTGTTATGACCATCTCAGATAATCTTCGAGAAAACAGCTTGCTGACTAACTTTGGTTAAATGCAGGCAGATTTTTAAAAATATTTTTGACAAACAATCTCATTCCCAATTTGTGCTTACTTTTAAAAAAACATGCACTTATTTATTAGCCTTTGGCGCAGTTTCGTCACATCTCAACCACTACAACTCATTGCAAAAAAAGTGAATAAGAAAGAATTTTTTGGTATTTTTGTAGAATTAAGTGCCATATTTAAACAAACAGTTTACACTGGGATTTTATTAGACGTCATATAAATCATTCAGTTCTTTAGCATATGCCAGTCTTATATGAACTAAAACTTCAAAATGAAAAACCGCGAACTAAAAAACGTGTGTATTTCGATTTTCTAAAGTTCTCAATAATTTAAGGGTTGAAAATGTTTTTTCTGGGCAGTCTATGATCAATAAATTTTCTAGTATCATGTTAGAATCAATATTATTTAACAATTTTTTGATAGATTTTGTTTTTCCCATGTGATTGAAATTTACGGAACTCCTTCAAAAGATCTCATAGGAAAATAAAATAGTGGAAAATTTTAATTTGGATAATTGATGCATTTTTCTTTGTTTTAATACAAAAATTGGATATGCAATTGATTTGAGTTTCCTTCCCTTAACAGAAATACTTTTGTTTCTAATTTGCAAGCTCTCGTTTGTATATATCATTGTATTTTCCACTAGTCCTTAGTTATGCCGTTAAAAAAAATTAAATATCGAACAAAAGATTATCTTAATTAATGACCCAACAAAACATTTTTATCTACAAAAATAAATCAGAGTGATTGTTGAAAATTTCTTGACGTTAAAAGTTTTTACTGTCAGCATTACGACACAGAAAAGACATCACCTACAAAACAATGCTTTTAAGTCACCTACAGTACATTAATTAAACATCAACGAAAAACAGTAAAAACAAGCGTCAATTACAACACTTGTCTTTTGGCTTAAATAGCAAGAACATAGAACAGAATAGTTTCTTTTGCGGCATATGATGACTAAATTTTATTATGTGTTCTTGTCAAATCCAACTTCAGTAATAACTAGGGCCCGCTAAAGTCAACAAAGTCAAAGTTTTTTCAGGACTTTGTTACATCATGAAACTTACACAAAGTTGGTTTGGGTTGCTTAAGAGTCTTTTTACACGATTTTATAGGTCAAAATAAAGGCAAATTTTTGAATAAAATCAAACTTGTCAAAATTTTATCTCATCAAATTTTTCTTATTTAAAAATAGATATTTTATCTATTTTTCAAATTTTTTGGGAAGCTATGAATACTTTTAATATTTTCTTTTGCACTTTATATTAGTATGTTCTAAAAATTCCAGGACCGCGACCCCTTAGCGACAATCTTAAAAATTTTTCTCCTTTTTTTCTTTGTAAGTTCTGCAACAGCAATATACGTTTTGCATGTTTTACAATATTCCACCAACTTTTAAGCTCCCCAGGAGGCTTTTCGCGCCATCCACCCCGGCGAGCGCAATCTTCAATCTATAAATCCTTAATTTATATATGGTTTAAAAATGCTTACCAATTTAAAATTCCATGAGAAATAGTTTTATCTTTGTTTAAGTGAAAGAAAAATGCGGGTTTGGTATAAAAAGTCGGCAGCGAGGCTGAGTAATTAGGAGCGCTGTATTGATGGTGAACGTGATAAATCTGTTCAAATCTTACTCGCGTTGTTTTGTTGTGTCCTTGGAAAACGGCTCGTCTGCTTCGCGGACATTGCAAGCAGCTCCAAATTTCGGTCCTATTTCTGAATATAAAACTAAAAGAAAACTATTGAAAATTTTAACTGGCCAGGAATTTATTGGCATTTCTGAAAGAAGGTCAAGGTAATCGCTTGACAGTTGCCCGAATTATAGCGCCTCAGACGACTTCCTGCGAATCAAAAAGATAACTATTTTGAAGATAAAAATAACAATGAAAAATATTTGCATGGGATTTATATTTGCTGATGCATAAAACGATTTTTTAAATGCATGTTAAAGTTTTTGTACGATATATTGTTACGCAGAAAAACCCATTTTAGTAATGTTCTTTATCATGGAGAAAAATATATAAAGATTAACTGACATTTTTATCTTACTGTTGAAAAAAATGCAAGTTTTGCAAATGTTTAACAAAAATTTGTTCCTAAAAACTTTTATAACAGCCTAAATCGTTAGCTAAAAACAAAGTCCAAAAAATTTTTCATGTCAAAAAATGGCTTTAGTAATAACCTCATTCAATTTAATACTGTATTAGTTGTGTTTCAAATACGTTTCCAATAAAACAGCAAATTTTTAGGCACAGTATACATTATTAGAAACGATAGCCACATGTCGACTTTCTAAACAAAGAACCCAGTAAGAATTTTGTAAACTGTTGAGTTTTGTGCGATGTTGTGTTTCATAATGATATGCGACGTAGAAATACCTTTTCTGTTTCTTCCAGATTTGTTTTTCGAAGTTAAATTATAGTAGTTAAAGGATTGTTTGATTCCACGATACAACTCTATATTGATAGAAAGTGCATTTTAGCGAATTTTAGGAATTATGGCGCTATAAAGCGTTATGGCTGTACAATTTATGCATATTATATAAATTATTATAACAGCTATTTCGAGAAGATAAACAAATCAATAAACAAAACTTAAAAAATAAATACAAAACAGCTTAGTGCGTAAACACTTTGACTTACGAACAAAAGAAAGCAAGCTGGAATTTTTTTGCTGAGTCATTTTTCTCTATTTTTGGGAAAAGCGCTTCGCGAGTAACTTCAAAGTGGGGTAAACAATGATGAATTCGCTTAAATAAAAACAGCTACAAGACTTATCAATATCAATGAAAAAATAACGTAATAAGTGATTACATTTGGCCGTACAAAGAACACGTAAAGAAAAAACACAAATTCAATATTTTTTCACTCTTCATTAGGTAAGTCATATTCGATGAAGATCAGAAGTGCTTCCAAATTTTACCTTCACAAAATAAAGTTAGTAGAAAAGCAAACATTTATTTAGTAAAAAAACTCGTATTGTTAAACGCGCCAAATTTTGTTTGCAAAAGAGACCGGCAATTAACTCGCGCAGCCCATAATTTTCTTATTTAAAAGTTTTGGCCGACAATTAAAAAAAATTTGTGAATTTGTCAATGCAGCACCAAGGTTTTTTTCTTACTTGTTTGCTATTTGTTCTAGGTAACCTAGCTTCGAATCTTGCTGACCTTGTGCGGTTGAATGTGTCGGTTTTCTGCATCAAACGTTTATTTCAGAAAGAATTTTTTAAAAATAAAGTTTAAAAGACTATTTAAATGACTTTTAAAAAGAATGCAATCT
This sequence comes from Diplosoma virens, assembly GCA_963680785.1. Taxonomy (NCBI): domain Eukaryota; kingdom Metazoa; phylum Chordata; class Ascidiacea; order Aplousobranchia; family Didemnidae; genus Diplosoma; species Diplosoma virens. The sequence goes on along the minus strand of OY796897.1, from coordinate 21,243,401 downwards.
GTAAAAACATACAAAAAATTATCACATTAAGAGTAAACTTCTATCTATTTACCTTTTTTTCTGCTTTCCTAGATGAACTATTATATGGAACAATTGCTCTACTGCCAGCTAGCGACTGTTGAACACTATTAAGTGAGGTTTTAGATGGCGTAGGTATAACGTGTTTGTCTGGATATGGATCGTAGTTTCTAAAAGTAGACTCTGAAGGATACGAAAACTCAGAACCTATAAACGATTGCGGACGCGATGAGCGAAAAAAGGAATCCGAAGAAGGAGTAGGAGGTAGAGGAGTGTCGCGAATAGAGCGCGATCGAACGGAAGAACGAGATTTTGTCCTATCGCTGAAATAGTCCATTGTTTCATCGCGACGACTTGATAATGGTCTGGATGAACGCCTAAAAAATGTCAATTGTGAAAAAACGTTCATGCAATTTACTGTTTAGGATATGTACGTTTATGAAAACAAGTTAGCATATAAATGGTTTGGTTGACTTTTCCCTAACTGGTCTTTTAGTAATGTTCTCAGCTTTTTCTTATATAATTTAGGATCTTGTAAACTCTATATCATATTGTTTTTTACAAAATGAATCAAAAATTTAGTAAACAAGGGTATGAATTTAACAAAATCAGTTATAAATCGATGGTTTTTAAACAATTGTTTGATTTACGATTTTCAACAACTATGCAAAGTTCTTTAAGTAATTTAAAAAGTAATCGCCAGTAATAATCTTTTTTTTAAAGCAATGAAAATTGAAGGTTTTTTTATAAAAATCCAAAAAATTAAATTTTTTTAATGTTATTTCATACTTTAAAAACGATACGAAATAAAAAAAGCGCTTTGTATGAATTGTTTTGTAACATTTTTGAAGTATGAAAAATACATAAAAAAATTAAGATTTTTCGGAATTTTTGTGAAAAGTCATTAATGGTCATAGTTTTAAAAAAAATAAATACTGGTTATAATTTTTGGTATTTCCTAAAAAACTTTTTCAAAGCTGTAAGAAATAGTACATTCAGTAACGGTCTAAAAACCATTGATTTTACTTGACCACTTGTCTTTCACCTGGATTGAATTGAAATGTCTCTACTAATCCCTGAAAAAGAAGAAAACGGCAAGTCGTTGTCCTCGTTGAAGGTGTGTGATGTTCTAGATCTCAAATCTCCCGTGTGATAGCCGCTATAGTTACGTAGCATAGCGGAAGATCTTCTTGAAGTTGAGTTTCTTCCAAAACTTGATTCACGAGCATCTTGCGTCATTTGTTTGAACTGATGCTGGGAACTAGACCAAGACGACGATCGTGATAACTTATTTGACTCGCGAGGAGATGGAAGGGTGAATTCGGGGCTTAAAGGTGCAAAAAGTTCTCTGCTTTTTTGTTGAACTGGTGTTTTACTTCTCGACCGCCCAGCAAGGTTTGGAAGGCTTAAAGTCTTTTCGGAAAATGACCAATCTTTGTAGCTTTGATCAATTGAGTAGTTGTCATTTGCATCAATAGGAATCCAAGAGGTGCTTGCTGTGTTTTGAGAAACATTTCTCTTCGGATTGGGCATGGTTGAAAACTGAGATACTGATGGATTGTGTGAATTGGTTCGCGACCAAGGTAATGGATCGTACATCTGATATCCTTTAAATTGTCTAAAGTCTTGTTTTTGCGAGGGATAGTAATCAGAGAATGAATAATAGTCGCTGTAATCTCCATAGATATAGTCTCCATAGCAAGTACTGCACGATTCGACGTAATAAGGATCATAGTTATAATCGTAAGAATAAACGCTATTGGGATGTCTGTCATAATATTGAGGATAACGATTGGAAACTGTTCTTTGTTTGTCAAACGAAATGTGACTGGCGTCACCCCGATAAGAAAAGTCCGAGAATTGGTGATTGTTTCGACTTGTTCTGGAGTGCAAGTGGAAATCATACACTGGCTCGGGTGCAGAGGACATATGTGATGAATGCCGGGAAGGGACTTGAATCAATTGACCGGAACTTTGGCTATAGATAGAGTCTGGGAACCGGTTCGATCCGTCACCTTGTCATGCAAAACTGAGTTAGACTTAAAACAAAATTTATAAATTAAACTGCAATAATAAAAAAAGGAAACAACTATGTACCCATCGAAAATTGCTGAACTGGATAAAACCGTTCTGAAACAGCTTCATTTGATCTACGATTGAAATCTTCATTGTTGTTAAAAATTTGCATGCTGCCAGTTTCTTTTCCTTTAAAATGAATAAGAAGAGTTGAAAAATGCTTTGGCTTGTAAGACTTAATGCAATATCACTCACTTGTAGAAATTTGCTGTGGTCGAGAAGGACCTTCAGAAATGTGTTTGCCAAGTTTTTCAAATTCGTAAGGATCTCTTAAACTGCTTAAATGGCTCGATTTAGAGCGTACATCTTTATAGGACTTGAGGTAACGTTCGCAGTTTTCGGGATGCTGGGAACATAAATCGCCCCCGAACAAACGAAACATTTCTTCTATGGGGTTGTTGGTGGCTGTTTCGTTTGAAAGCTTCCGAAAAAAAGTAGAGACAACAGCTGGCTCTACTTTTTTTTCTGGCTTGTCGTTCTCCTCATTTAATTTACTTCTTGAATCTTGTACTTCTCTTGTATCGGACTCTTGAGTCGATGATGAATACGATCGCTTCACCGGGTCAGAACGTGGAGTTGAGTACATTGAGTCTTATAGCAACATAAAAAAAGACACAAAAAACAGTTTTTCCAAATATCCGTGAATTAAAATGTCTTTAAAAAAGTTATTGTTAGATACTTTAAGTATTTTCGTTGTATCAAGCTGCGGACTTAATTAATACTGAATCTGTCTCTAAAATTATTTAGCGTAAATCTATATACATGTATTTGATTTTTTTAACATTACACATTTTTTATACAGCTTTGCATTGAAGTTATTCAAAATAATACTGTAAAATATTAAGCGTCATTACCATCAGCATTCAAGTTTATCGGATCGCTGTCAAAATCATTATTCAAATCAGGTTTCATTTGGTTTGTCGCGGACACAGTGCCTTCTTGAGATAATTTTGTCTAAAATAACAATTTCTTTTATGGTGTCACAAGTTATTATTCTAATCAGGTCTGGGGAGCCGGAGCCGCAACCCGGAGCCCGGAGGCCGGAACCATGGATCCAGCCAATTTTGAAGGAGCAGCAGCTGGAGCCGGAGCCATCAAAATTTTAACTGGCTCCAGCTCCTAAAAATATATTTTTCTACATTTAAAAGTCAATTAATTAATTCGTGGATCTAAACGTGCATCAACGTAATATAAAAAGTATGTTTGTGTTTGAGTCATTTGTTTACGATGAGTAGCATGGAGTTTGAGATGGGTGCCCATTGGTAGCGGTAGGACACTGGTTTTTTCTTGCAGGCCTTAAACATTTGTGTCTCTGGTGCAGCCAGTAGCAATGAACAAAGCTGTGTTCTAAATGGTTTGCAATTTTTTTATGTTGGTGTTTGATACGGTAGGGCTCCATATGGTGTTGGCATATTCCAATATGGGCGAATGATAGCTTTAAATGTAGAGATGATTAGTTTGTTTTGCTTACCTTATTTGTTTGAAGTGAGTGCTTTGAGAATGTTAAGCGTTTGTTTTGCTTTAATGACGATGAGATTTTATGTATTGTGAAAATATTAATTTTGGGTCAAAACTAATTCCAAGAGTTTTTGGGTGTTTTGTTGTGATTGTTCTGTCATCGGCATAGGTTTTGGCCCAGATGGTAGGTGCTTTCTCGCAGCCTGGGCCGTGAGTAAGTCTGTTCATTAATTTTAAAAATGACAGACCGAAACCGAACCTACCAAAACGAAAGGGTATCCACCCATTCCGATTTTCAGTGTTGGTCTGCTAGTCGGCAAACGTCCTTTTCAGGACGGGGCAATGCCAGGATAAAATTGCTCTTTTCAGGGCACATTGCCAACAAGTTCCGAACACCCACTATTCTTCAGCTGAACATCAAAGGCCTCACTGCAAGCAAGATGAACGTTCTTCATCACCTCGCTATGCAGTCTGAGGCACTCGTCATCTTACTGCAGGAGACCCACTGCACTGATGCAGAGAAGTTGGTACTTCCGAATTACCAACTAGCTGGGTCCTCTTTAAGCAGGAAGCATGGCCTTGCCACGTTTGTCCACGAGCGACTGAGATACACGCTTTTGGACCAATCTCCACTGACATCGGAGATCGAGTGGTTATGTGTGGATGTTGATGGCTATAAAATAGTCAACGTCTACAAACCACCGCCAACGCGATTGCAAACCCTGAATCTCCCAGTGTTTCCTCACCCCTGTCTGTACGCTGGCGATTTTAACTGTCGTCATGCTGACTGGGGTTACGATGACAACAGTCTGGACGGTGAGTGCTTGACTGGCTGGGCAAGTATTAATTGTCTTGCCCTCCTATATAATGCCAAGGACGTCGCCAGTTTTTATTCCGGCCGCTGGAACACTGGCACCAATCCAGATCTAGCTTTTGCTAGCGTAGGTCCAAACAGTCGCTTACCGGATAGACGTGTCCTTGACAAGTTCAAGTTCCCCAGGTCACAACATCGACTTTCGCTTATTACACCACCAAGGTTTGCTATGGCAGTGCCAAGCATGCCTGTTAAGCGATGGAACTTCCGCATGGCCAAATGGAGTCATTACATTGCTTTGACAAATAAATTCGCAAAGACTTTGTTGCCGCCTGATTCATTTGATGTGGATGTGGCTTACCAGGACTTCTGTAACACCATTAAGAAAGCAGCCAAAAAGACTATCCCACGCGGGTATCGAAATAACTATATTCCGTGTTGGGATGCAGAGTGTGAATCCCTCGATAAAACTTTTCTGCAGTCTCCTTAGGGAGACAACTCAAGTTTGGCTGCTACAGCTCTGCTTGCCAAGCTTGACAGAAAGCGGAAGGATCGATGGTCCGAAGCAGTTTGGAGCATTGACTTCTCACACTCTAGTCGAAAAGCGTGGAGTATTTTGAACAACCTTACTGGTAGGTCACGACACTCTCCTCGTCATTGTCCCGTTTCAGCCGATGCTATTGTATCTCAGCTGGTTAGAAATGGGAATTACGAGGCTGTTGATCGCAAGTCATCTCGACTTGTCTCTCAAGAAGTGTCTGACCTTTGGAGGGCCACAACACCAGACACAGTAAATACATGTATTTCTGACAATTTTTCACGGAGAGAATTTACTGCTGCCCTCCAACATTTATAACCAGATAAAGCTCCGGTACCTGATTCCATCTGCTCAGAGCTTATACTCCATGCCAGAGCTGCTTTGAAGTCCTGGTTACGTGACTTCATTTCTTCCTGTTTGCGCCGACTCAAAATTCCCAAGATCTGGAAAAGAGCGCTCGTGGTCGCGATCCCAAAACCAGCAAAGCTCGTGGGGGACCCAAAGAGTTATCGACCGATATCTCTGCTCTGTGTCCCCTACAAGATCCTCGAGAGGCTTATCTACGCCCTCGTTGAACCATTAATCGACCCACTGCTCCATAAAGAGCAGGCTGGGTTCCGACGCGGGAAGTCAACCGTAGATCAAGTTGTTCTGCACACCCAAAACATAGAGGATTCTTTCGAGGCTAAAAAGAAGGCCGGTGCCGTATTTATCGATCTGACAGCTGCTTATGACACTGTCTGGCACCGTGGCTTATCTCCAAGCTGCTGAGACTACTTCCGGATAAACACATGGTCAAAATGATTATGGAGCTTGTCCGAAATCGGAGTTTCACCCTTACCACCGGTGACAGCAAGCAAAGCAGGCTACGCCATCTAAAAAACGGCGTTCCTCAGGGATCGGTCTTGGCTCCCCTCCTATTTAACATCTATACGTACGATCTTCCTTCCATGATTTCCAGAAAGTTTGCTTATGCTGATAACTTAGAATTGTTGCACTCTTCTGGAAACTGGAAAGACTTGGAGGGGACTTCAAGCAAGACATGTCTACATTTTCAGCGTATTTCCAGACTTGGAGGTTGAAACTCAGTCACACTAAGACAGTGACGGCAGCCTTTTACTTAAATAACCGAGAACCAAGCGTGAGCTAAAAGTCTGCAATAATGATAAACTTTTACCGTTCTGTCTAACTCCTACTTATGTTGGGGTATAACTGGACCGATCGCTCACGTTTCGTCACCACCTAGTGACATTGCGCAAAAAACTATCCTCGTGCGTTACACTGCTGAGGCGACTTGTGGTCTCGGGATGGGGTGCTGGTGCCAAATGATCATGAAGTCAGAATGACCATGGAGCTTGTCCGAAATCGAAGTTTCACCCTTACCACCGGTGACAGCAAGCAAAGCAGGCTACGCCATCTAAAAAACGGCGTTCCTCAGGGATCGGTCTTGGCTCCCCTCCTATTTAACATCTATACGTACGATCTTCCTTCCATGATTTCCAGAAAGTTTGCTTATGCTGATAACTTACCATTGTTGCACTCTTCTGGAAACTGGAAGGACTTGGAGGGGACTTTAAGCTAAGATATGTCCACACTTTCAGCGTATTTTCAGACTTGGAGGTTGAAGCTCAGTCACACTAAGACGGTGACGGAAGCCTTTCACTTAAACAACCGAGAGGCCAAACGTGAGCTAAAGGTCTACAACAACGGTAGACTTTTACCGTTCTGTCCAACCCCTACTTACCTTGGGGTAAAACTGGACAGATCGCTCACGTTTCGTCACCACTTTGTGGCATTGCGCAAAAAAATATCATCGCGCGTTACACTGCTGAGACGACTTGTGGGCTCGGGATGGGGTGCTGATCCTAAAACACTACGCATAGCCACCTTATCTCTAGTCTACTCAGCAGCTGAGTACTGTGCGCCAGTCTGGTGTCGCAGTGCTCACACTCGCCTCATTGACAGTGTCTTGAACGACGCCTTGCGCATAGTTACTGGATGCCTGCGACCCACTCCAACGGACCACCTATCTGTACTCTCAGGCATCCAGCCAGCTGAGCTTCGCCGAATGGGAGCGACACTCTCCTTGGCTCATCGTGGATCTCTGGACCCCGATCATATCTTGTATGGTCTTTTAAGTGGGTCCTCAGATACTCGCCAAGTGAGACTAAGATCCAGACGCCCGTTTGTGCCAGGTGCGCGAAATCTTTTGGACAATCTTGCCGGACTTGGCATCCGCGCTTCTGAATGGACAAATCACAAATGGAAAACGGAGTACTGTGAAAATGCTTCCAGGCTCCGCACTTTTGTGCCCGAGACCGGTGCCAAGCCTGTTGAGATGGGCTTACCCCGAGAAGCTTGGGTTAAGCTCAACCGCTTGCGGACTGGTGTTGGGCGATTCCATTCGTCCATGCACAAATGGGGTCTCGTTCCTTCACCGAATTGCGAGTGTGGCGCCTCAGAGCAAACCGCAGATCATGTACTAACAGCGTGCCCCATACATCGGGCACCACATGGAGCACAAGGTCTGACGGTTTTGGATGACGAAACTCGATGCTGGCTTAATGACACCACTGCCAGCATCTGATCATCTGATTCAGGCAGTGCAGCAGTCTGGGGTAGTAAAAGGATAAACCCTCGGTCCCAGTCCTGTTTGTGTCTGACCTGGAGTGGATACCCTTGAAACGACGACGACGACGGCATATGTTGAGATTTGTACGTCTTTTGGGAGGAGAGTAATCTCAGAGATGTAAATTTTAAATAATGTTGGAAACCGAATTTCAGCTTGTGATACTCCAGATGTTGATTTATTTAAATTTTAAGAGTGTACCATCGTATTGAGTGCATGCTTGTTGTCCTTAAATGTAGTTGGCTATGAACTTAATAATGTTTGAAATGTTTGTTAGTATAAGTTTGTTTTTGTTCACTGTATCAAACGCCCTGCTCATGTCCAAAGCTACTGCTACAGTGTGATGTTGCCTTGGATTGTTGAAGCCTTTTGTGATTGGTGGAAGATGTTATGCAAAGCAGTGTGTGTTGAGGGTTTATATTTGAATTTACATTGATGAGAAATAGCTGAAATGTTTTCTGTTATTTATGGTAGAAGCGCTTTCTCTAGTGCTTAGGCAATGAGTGATAAAAGTGATATGGATTGGTAGCTTGTGCCAATGTTGTGATCCTTATTTAGTTTTAAAGTAGAAATGGTTTGGGCACCTTTCCCAAGATGTAATATTGTGTTAATGTTGGGGGCAGTGTTGTACATATTTGTGAGGTATTTTATAGAAAGTAATGCTAGGTGTTTCAGGGGTGACCGGTAAATTCCACCATGGTAAATTCCACCATAGGTAAATTTATCACGGTTATTTTCGGGTGTTTGCTTTGTGTTCATGTATTTGTTTGTTTATGTAATTGTTAAAGTAATAATTTGAGGTGATCTGTTTCGTTTGCAAGTGTGATTACGTTTTTAAATGAGCTTACGGATATGCCTTGGCAAGTGAGTGCAATTTGTGCTGTTTTGATTTTCTTTAAAAATAAAGAGTCTGTCAGCATCCAGTATTGCCTCGAAAAAATGTTTATTTGCTTCATGGAAGGTTTATGGACATTTTTGGAATAAAGTCTGTAGAAGATGAAATTTTCAATATGATGTTTAAATGATGTCTAATTGGATTTTTGGTAATTTGTTATTGTTTTAGTGAAGTGAGATGGCGTTGCTTTGGTCTTGCAATGTAGAGCCTACTGAGGGCGGAGAGTAACAATAAATGAGCTGATGTGAGGGAGAGGATGTTTCTAGTGAAGTAGAATGTTGTGTTTGATTGGATGGTCGACGTGTTCAGCGTTTACGATTAATGTGATGTGATTTGAGTTGTTCAATCAGTTCTCCTCTATGGCCTTTGGTTGGTGCGTACCATAATTTCTGGTGAGCATTGACATCTGCGGTGATGATTGTGTTTGGACAATTTGTTTTGTACATAAATGTGCTGGATGTATCAAGTCTTCTTTTGTTTGAGATATATAATCGATAGCACCCTTGGATAAATATAACTCTATCCATTGAACCCTTGGGTAATATTAAGCCCTTGGATAGCACAAGTTAGTAAATTTTGGTTGATCGATATATCATCTAGTTATCTTTGATTGGCCAACATTTATATATGTATTGTCAAGTTGGAGCTGGAGCTGGAGCTGGAGCCGGAGCCGGAGCCGGAGCCAGAGCCTAACCTAAATTAATCTGGCTCCCATGCCCGGATTCTAATTAGTATTTTTATTTAATGCAAAACAATTTTAACACAACTTTTTTTTTAAACAAATATAAAATATTTCTCAAAAATGTTTAAAGCTTACAAAGTGTAGTTTACAAAGTAACGTTACAACAACTAAAGTTATATCAAGTAACTGTTTATAACAAACGTTTTCAGATGTTGTGTTTGTTGCGATGGTTGCAGAATCAATGACTTCGTTGGAAGCGATAATAGCTTCAGAAAAATTCTCTATTGCTTTTTCTGCAATTGACTCGCTGTCTTTGTTTCGATCATCTGAAAATGAATAGTAAATCGCTTATAATTACAATAACTTGCTGATAATTTTTTAATTGTTGCTCTATTATTGTGAATATATCGGTTTGCAATTGAGTTGGAAAATGATAAATTAGTTTGGAACAACAAAAACAAAACTAACTTTTATTAAAGCGCAAAACATGAGCTACAATAATAGCATCATATCATAAATATTTTTTTGCATAATTTTGAAACATTATATCATACAAGGATTTTTCTTTTAGCATCTTGCTCTATTGATTTAAAACAGTTTAAATATACTTTGGAGCAAAATATCTAAAATGTGGTAGTAACTTTAATCAAAAAAACATAAAGCCAAGATTGTTGTAATAACTTTTTTTAATTTAATTGATCGGTCAAAGCAAGCAAAAATTGTGCTTTGACAATAATTAAAATAAAAACTCGAAACGTCAGCTTGCAAATAAAATTTTTATTGCACAACCTTGGCTCTATGTTTTTATTAAAAGTTTAAATACGGCACTGTAGTGAAAATTTCTTTAAATTAACCTATAAATTTAGTTTAAACTTCCAATAAACGTTTTTCTAAAAAAATATATAGAACAACCGTTGTGAGTTTTTGTCGATGGAACGTCATATATTGAAGACGAAAGTTGATTTTGTACACTGCTATCATTAGCTTGAATTGGCATCGGAATACTTTTCACTTGAGTCCAATTCATGTATGCACTTCCATTCGTATCCAAAGTGGCTCCGTTATTTGATAGTTGCGATGTCGTGCGACTTCCAATTGATCTTAAATAATTCAAAAGCGATTTAACTGTAACAGCTTTCATTCTAATCTAAACGCTTTTATCATAAAACTGTTAAAATTTTGTAGCTTCGGTAGAGAGGTTACTTTTTTATTCCATAAAATTGCGTAACCGAAAGCAGCTATAGTGAATTTCGCTTTTTTTTCAATTTTTATTGTCTACAGTGCTATTTAAACTTAAATTTCTGCTTTTTTGTAAAACGATGAAAAGGAGTATAAATAAACTTATGCTATATCTGTTGTACTGTAATCACTATTCTTTTCTCTTACATGCAGATAATGATGAAAAAATTTTATCTTAACCGGTCAACGATTGTTTCAATTTGATTTTGAAATAGAAAAGAATTCGCTTATTAAACAAATCACTCTGCTCTGAGCAATTTTCTATAAGAGATTCGACTCTACCATGATATGACTTTTTGGTTGAAATTTTTTCTTTGTTATTGAAATATTTTAGGTTTACCAGTAGGCTACATTCTATAACAACTGCTTATTAAAACTTCTAAATATCTTAAACAAATATTCGGTTTTGAAAGTAAAATGAGCGTTTATAGAATAAAAATTTTTAGACATCTGCATATAGCGTTATTTTCTAACAATTGTCAATTCGAGCAACTGTTGAGTCGAACAATTACTAAATTGAACAACTGTTTTCGAATAAGTGTGTTCGATTTACAGAAGGCATAATCTTGATATTATTTGTTACATAGGGACAGTCGGTGAATTTTTTGGCCTGCAACAGTTTGCCTAAACCCTAATCTAATGAAAACATATGCTTGCATTATAATGATACCCTACAACAATACTGATTTACACAGCTAGTATGCTTTCTGCACCAACAACTTACAGTAACTAATTGCAAAAAATTTTGATCTTTGGTATTCCGAAAACGCTTTTATTGGAAATATTTTGGCTCTTTAATCACCTTTTAAAAAACAAAAAAATCACTGAATTGATTAAATTTTGACATATGTATGCTACAAATAATATCGGCTGTTTTTTTTAAATGGCCCTTTATTGATGTTCGTTGCACCCATCCAAAATTTTTAGGCGGCAAGAGTACCTACCCATTTGCATTTCTATTGATTGAAGTTTCAGCAAATCTAGAAGAAACGCTTCGCAGAATCGATGTATTATCTAAAAGCAAAAACTTATCAATTAAAGTTTGAAAACCGAGACCCCGGCTGAGGAAATTTTCGGAATTTAGTGCCGTTTTGCATTTCCCGGTTTTAGCAAAAAATTGTTCCCGTTTATTTTTTTATTTTTCGATGGTAACACAGTATAACTAAATAATTATAAGTCTGATTTTATAATCTTTTTTGTTTTAGATTTGATAAAAATTCTTAATACAAAATAAGAGCAATCTTCAAGAACACAAAAACTAACAATCTTGAAAAACAGTTATATTATTGATGAATTTCAATTCTATTTGTGTAATTTGTCACAGTACCATTGTTATATTCTTTTGTCCTTCGTTTTTGCAAAATTAACTTTGAAGGCCAGGAATGTCAAACTGGCGGCCCGCGGGCCAAATCTGCCCCTCCCCTCCTCTATTTTGTGGCCTGCGTCTTGAAATTGACAAATCCGAGACAGATTCAAAGTTAAGACCTTTTTTTAGAAAATACTTCTTTTTAGGGACGAAACTTAAAAAATCTGTGACACATTCAAAGTGAAGAGTTTTTTCTTTTCTTTTGTTTTTATTTTTTCAGAGAACACTATAAACAATAAATTAAAATATTGCTCGTGTAATTATTTCAAAAATTGTCTGGCCTGCGTAGAATGTAAGTGCGCAAATATCGCCTACAACAATGTTATCAAACTCTTTTGGGCCTAGAGCACCAATGAGTTTGACTCCCCTGTTGCAGGCCTACAGTATATAAATATTACTATTCTATAAGGTATGTTAAGAACTGTGACAAAGTAATAACTATTGTTTTCAAGTTGCTTACTATTAAAGACTTTTTTAAAGTTAGTAAATCAAGCTGAAATGGATTTTTGCCTCCTTAATCTTACACGTTTTGTTCCTTGTGTTTTACGGTTAAAATTTTCGGTTTTTTTCGGGATCCCGTGATTACGTTAAATTTTTCCGTTTACCCGGATTTTTTCAAAACCGGAAATCGGAAACTCTATCATCAATATTATCATTTGACTTATTATTGACAATTATTTTCAAGACTTGATATGGCCATGCTGCGGTAATGTGTTCATCCAAAAAAAATTTTTTTTATGCATGGCTTATAACTGATAAGTTAAAACTATTCCATAAATATTAATTATTATAGTGATGTTTAATAGAGAATCTTTCTGCACAATGGAAGGCTAAATTTAAAAAAATAAATCTTGCGTGTATATTTTGTTGCTGTTGGGTTTCAGAAATGTTTTGAAAGGAAAAGAATTACTTTCTTTAATCTTTACTGCAGCTCAGATAGAAAAAATCTCTTCTGTGCGATACCTAAAAAAATTGACAGTTAACATAGAACTTACCGGTTCTTGATCTTATGCTCATAGAACTGTTCAGTCTCGACATTGAAGGATTGTTTTTAATTTCATCAGCAAGGTCATTTCCTCCCACTTTTGGTGCTTTTTGATACTTTAATAAGCGCAAGTAGGATACCAATACTATGACCAAATATATCTAAAAAATTTCTTTAAAAGGTTTAAACAGGTTATTTAATGCAACTAGCAGGGGAGATTGGGGAGGCATGTTATAAGAGAAGGTTGTTGCAACCTTTGTAACTTTTTAAAATATATTAAAAACCGCTTGAATAAAGTTTGAAACAATGTGGCTGGTTAATGACTAAATTAAGAAAAAAGTAAGCTTTAATCTCTTTAAGTATGGGAGAAACTATTTTAGAAAAATAATTTTGGTGCCTAAAAGTAAAAATTTTGCTTTTTTTATTAAAAATTCAAAAATTTGTACACTTATGATTTTGTAAGTGCTTTCTCATGTTACTGACTAAAAATTATTATGGTTTTTGACCCTACTTAGTTTTTTCCTTTAGTTGAGATGAAGTTGTTGGGAGAAGCCAAGTTCAAGGGATGTGTCAGTTAAAGATAAGCTGTTGCATTGTGTAACAACTTGCCCCATGTTGTTTTTTCCGATATTGAATAAATTGATGAACAGCTATGAGCTTGACTAACTTAAATTTTGATTGTTCTATGTAATAATGGAATAATAAGCATAGTACAGGGTTTGGATGAAGATGAGTGATAAGATTACTGGCCTGGATTAAATGAGAATGAGATATAAAATAATTTAATATAAGGGTATAAAATAATTTAATAGTGTTTAATTCTAAATGCTGTGCTTGCTATTTCACAATTAATAACTTTCCATTTATCTCAGTAGATACTCTAGTGCATATTTCCTAATGGTATCAAACGGCAGCTGGCCGGACTTTCTTCTAAGGCTATCTGACTAAACAGTGGATTTCAACCGTCTTATTTATGACAGTTCAAATTGTTTTCTTCAACTAATTTGACCACTAAACATTATGGGAATTAATTCCTGTAACCTTGGCAACATTATTCAAGTTTTTTAGAAAATTTTCAGAGATTTGCTTATCAAATGAAGAATGATAAGGTGCCGGTGATTTAAACAAGCATTAAATTAATTCAAATTCTTTTTTAATAATTATCAATATGGTTTTGAAAATTGCGCTGGGATTGACAAAACCAAAACTGCAAAAATAACCTCGAAAAACTTTTTTTTGCCTAACTTAAAAAAAAGAAAAAAGGTTTTTTTTTATTTTTATCTCTATATTTATCCTCCTGACTCACAGCCCCAACCTGCTTCCGGAGATGCCAAGATATTGCTGTCCGCTTGTAATTTTAATGGAGATATGACTTTAATTTAAATCTACTTGCCAAGACCACCAAGGAGGGGAAAGTGCCGTAAAGTTTCTTTCCCAAGGACACAACAGAATGGCGCAAGTAGGTTTTGAACGGAGACCGTGTCGATCACGATCCCGGCGCTTTAACTACTCGACCACGCTGCCGACTGGTTGATCAAGTTTGACTGTATAAATACAAAGTGAAGACCAAAAAGAGTTCCTCACTTGATATACGCTTCGAAATCGCTTATGTATTAGAGCAAAAAAATTACCAACTAGTATAATTAAAGTGAAAGCCTTTTTTTTTTTTCTTTTTTATCTTCACCTTATAGACAGGAAATTACCAAACTTGATCTATTGAAAATGGTAAACTTGTAAATTTTTGCGAACTCAAACTTAAATCCGCTAAAAATGCATCGAGTTCGTAGCCCTGGTGAGAATGGTCAAAATGTTATTACCGGTAATCAAAACTGCAATCCGCATTTGTGGGAAATAGAATATATTTTATGTTGTTTGTTTACATTTTATAAATTATAGTGTTCAAAAAGCTTGTAGCTCTTTGGTGTTTTAGGTATTATATAAATAGCTCTTACAAGAACAACTTTGCTTACCCCTGATCTATTAAGAGTATTAAACTGATATAGTATTTATTAATTATCTATAGATTAAGTTTATAAAAACTTACGTAAAACAAACCGTAAATTCCAGTCAAAGCCCACACCGTAGGTAAAACAGCTTTTATTTTATCAGAGTTAAGAAGAAAAAGATTGTTAGTAGACGTACTACTATATTCTTTTGGAATCAGCGTAACAAAAACTCCTTCACCAACATTCCATAAAACCGATAGAGCGGTCAAGATGCACCAGATAATAATGGCAATTCTCATTTTTCGATAATGTTCCTGCAGGAACATAAACAATCGAGAGCTTTAAAAAAATGTCTAAAAAAAGGCAATTGCCAGTTATCTTCTAAATTTTTGGGCAATGCCTTCAGAACTTTTATTTTTCCGATGATTGGAACACAACATTTTTCAGTTCTGCTTATGCTAAAAAAAATAATCCTTTTTTATTTTTAGCCATTGTTTTTAGTGATTTTCACTTTTTACGTTAAATTAAAATATCTGAATTAAAGCCTCTGCTACTACTTAAGTGGTAGAACTATTAAAAAAATCTATGATAAGTACGCTGTTTATTTACAATATACTATATTGTGATTATTTTGTCCAATGATAGTTGTTGTTAAATAAATAGCAACGCTTTAAAAAATAGAAGTCATTGAAAGACTAGCTAAGCAAAATTTTAACTGTTCATAATAATTTAATTGAGTACCATTGCTTGAAAAGTCGTTTTACAAGATAATTTACTTTTAGAACAATAGTAATTAAGCAGTAAAGGAAGGACCTCCCGTAGGTCCAAAACAAAGTTTTAACAGGCTTTACTTTCAATGATCAAACGGATCATATTTCAAGCAATACCCACGTCCAAATTTAGATGACCTCAAAAACTACTCACTAAATAAAAGTTTTATAACAAAATAAAGAACTAACAAAAAGATTAAATAAAAATAATTACTTTTTGTCCAAACACACAGGATGCGATCAGCAACATAAACGCACCAATCATTGAAATTCCGCTCACCGCCATTCCGCCAATAAGGATAAGTTTCCAAACATCCTTATAGAAGTCATTACCAGTGTAAATTACTTTTGATCTTCCGATGCGATCATTAAAGTCATTTATTCGAAAAACCAAGAATCCAATGCCAAAGCACTGCATTAGAAATTCAAAATGTTAAAATTTTAGGATCACGTCCCTTTTTTCCCCAGGTAGGGAAATTTATGGGCTTGTTCATGTAGGTAGACAACCAGAGCGTGAGATCTGTGGGGAAAAAAGGACATGATCCAAATTTTATTTAAAAATTATTATGTTATTTTACATGAAATGCAGTTAGACATTTTTAGCGCTGTGCTTAAAGGAAACAGCTGATCTCAAAAGCTTGAAGGTAGTTTGGACATGCCAGCAAATCAACTACATTGATTGAATAAATAACAAGCTTACCACACAGTGCAATCATAGTTGGTGTAGGCTAAAACAAGTAGGCGTTGTGAAGTCAGTCAACAAGTTCAGTTCAACCACAAGAAAGTACGTTATAAGGCACAGGTGAGCAAACTTTTTAGCTTGAGAACCGGATTTAAAAGATGATTTTTAATCGAAGGCCGCACTAGTATTTACAACCCAAAATTATGCTTCAAATTTACTGAAGACCAAGAAAAAGGTTTTCACTTTGATTTGTTACACCATTTTTGGAAAAGAAGACCAAAAAAACATCTTCACCTTGATTTGTTACACTTTTCTTAGAGGGAAAGACCAAAAAAAAGTCTTCACTTTGCTTTTTTACATCGTTCACATTAAAAACGTTTTTACATCGTTCACATGACCAGCGCGATAAATTTGGCCCGCCAAGCACTATTTTAAGGCTTGCTTATTTCAAATTAGAACTTATCCGAAAAATATTGTAGGATGTTAATTTTGGCTGAACAAGTTAAAAGCTTAAATTTATTTTCATCTTATTTCATTTTTATATTCATCCTCCTGGCTGAAAGCGTCGGAGAAGCTATACCAACGCAAGCCAAACCGTTGCTCGCGAGCCGCGTGGCTTGCTTATCTCTCGTTTGCGGCTCATGTGAATTCATATAATGACTTAAATTGTTTTTTCGCTTTTGTAAGTTTTGCTAAAAGTTGCAGACGGTGTTTATTCATTAACACTAAGCTTTGAATACATTCTCTGTTGGTTTTTTTAGTCTTTAATTAGGGGCAAGCATAAAGGTTTTTCGCACGGATTGGAAGTTACAACCTTTTTTTAGTCTTCACCTTCAATTTGTAACAAAAGTAGAGATTTTGGACACTGATTGAAAGTGATGACTTTTTTTTTAGTCATCACTAAAGTTTTGTGCTGAAAACGGTCGCGTTCTACAGAATAGTATCGCGATCGTTTTCAGCGCAAAAACTTTGTTTGATTATAGGCTATATATTTTTTCTTTGAATTTTGCCATAATTATATTGTAACTCTAAAAAATTTGGCGGATCGCGAACATTATTAGTTTATTAAATACAAATTATGCTTGAAAAACTTTGGCCATTCCTGAGATATACGTACATAGGACAAGCAATTACTACGACCTGCTTTGGAAGATGCTAAAATATTTCTGTGAGCTGCACCATCATCGCCAAGCAGGGGAAAGTGTCATAAAGTATCTTTCCCCAGAACAGAACATAAAGGCTCGAGTAGGTTTTGAACCGAGACCCTATCGATCACAATCATAACTCTCTGAACCGCTAGATCATGCTATTCACAAACAGCTTATGCTATTTTAAATTTGCCATTGTTGCTGCAAAAAAACCAACACCGGACCTGAACGCTTAATAAAAAAATACATTGGAAATAAAGTACTTTTAGCAGTATTGCGTCAAGCACCAAGCTATAGTGTCCTGACGAGTATCAATTAGGACGAAACAGACTTGAAAATGACTTGACCATTCTTATCTGTTAATTCAAAATAAGAAACTTACCATATAAAATAGTCCAGTTATTAAACTCCCCGCACCTAAGCTGCAAAATCCGCAACACGAATTAACAATTGGTTTTTTCTTTTTCTTGGCACGAGGAAGACTCTTTCCGAAATTGGCTCTTGAGCTCCGTCGGCTCGCTTCGCCTACGGTTTCGTCATCGTCGCTGTAAGTGAAATCAGTGTCGTCACTATCTAAATCTAATTCTGACTCGCCACCTATTGAGCGGTGATTCGGTCTAGAACGAGCACTAGATTTTGAATTTCTGGTGCCTCTTAAACTATGTCTTGAACGGTTTTTTGGTGTACTTTTTGGATTTTGTTCTTTGCTGGGATATGAAAGAGTTTTCAAACCGTTTGCTTTTGGCTGATAAATAACAACGTCTTCTTTTTTACTTTTTTTCTTCCAAAGCTTCATACTTTTTAAAAATTTTTATCAAAAATTTTTTTCTACTTGAAACACAAAAAATTGCTCAATCATCAAAATAAAACAAGATTCTTTTTTGTTTCTTTCTTATTTAAAAGTTTTCTTTGTTTGGCTAGTTAAATTTTTCGACTTACAATAGTTTCTCTCAAATAAAAAGTTACATCCTAGAATCATTGATAAGTCTTTAAGCGGTATGTTATCGAGATGAGTACTACGACAGTTCATAGAACGACACTTGATCGAAAGACACTCGATCAAAACGACACTTGATCGAAACAACACTTGATTAAAAGGACAGTTGATCGAAATGACAGTTGATAAAAAAAAGGATTTATTTTGTATGTTTTTGCGATTAAACAATCTCTTTGTTACTGTATATTAGATTCATAAAAAGTAGGCGCCATCAGCAAGAAGACAGTTTGTTTTTAATTTTTATAACTTTTTTGCCAATGTTAGAATCAAGGTTTCTCAACAAAAGTTCCTGGGCAACGTATTTTTTTGGGGGAAACAAGTAGATCTTTTGTCATGATTACGTTTCGTTAGATGCCTATTGCTGCCATTTTTTTTTCATTCTTTTTACATTGTAGTCCTATTTTAATGACACATCGTAAGATATTCTATGTAAGATTAAAGTTGCTGCAGCAGAGGAGCTGGCAAATTTATGAAGTTTTAAATGCCTTGAAATTCTCAAAAAACATTCACTGTTTAGCAAGAATGCTATTGTCATGCTGATGCGTCTATGAAAAAGGTTGAACCAGACCGAAACAGCCTGAAATTTATCGATTTCGGTAGTTACAAGCATTTGAATGTTTGAGTACAGTTTAAGAAAAATCATAGCTCTATATAGCACATTAAGCAATTTTTAATTAAACTTTGCCTTTTCTTGCTTTTTTTATATTTTGTTAACCTGCTTCCTGTGTAAAATGCTTATTTTCTTCCGTGCTATTGCTCTTTTCTTTGGTCTAATTAAAGTTTAAATTTTTCAGTCGCAACTATTTATTAGAACTGCAAAACGAAGATTCTTTCTTGCGAAGAAAATCAAGATGGCTTTGCAATGTTTTGTTTCAAATTTTTTCTTTTTCTATTTGATCAAATGTCGTTTCGATCAACTGTCGTTTTGATCAAGTGTCTTTTCGATCAAATGTCGTTTTGATCAAGTGTCGTTTCGCTTAAATGTCGGGTCACCATCGAGATGGTTATGCTTTTTGTTATATTTTATCAGTCAAAGTTTCATTGCAAAAAATAAAACTGGAATATTTTAAGCACTCAAACAAACCTATGATATAATGCAGGCTGCAGTTTCTAAGATGTAAACTTAAACAAGTTAATTAGATGGCCTTATGGTAAATCGCGATGATTAGTGTAAAATAAAATTATAAATACAGAAATAGTCTTGCCTATTGAAGAAAATTTAATCAATGTTAAAGAAAATAATTTGTATATGCCGGTTTATCTCTTATTCGAAAAATTAAAAGAAAGCGGGTCACTGATGAACCGGAAATGTTTTGAAGATAAAACAAACTCATTTATTGATATTTTGGTGGATTATTAATTTTAGCTTGGTGGTTCTCAACTTTTTGTTTGCATTACCTCACCGCAAAAAAAGTATGATTGTTGCCTCAACTATAAAAAATTAATAAGTTAACTTTCTCGGACAAAAAATTTTCACTATTTTGTAAGACCCAAGTTACTCAACGTTGACTTCTTGCTCCATCTTTAGTTATTGAAAATAACTCAAGAAACATGCTATTGAAAGGGCAATTTAATTTATTTAAAATTTTAATTTTTCTAGATTTCTATAACTTTGGCTACTCTGTGTAAATTATTCAGTTCTAATCAATTCTAATAAACTTATAATATTTTTATCTTTATCAGTTTCTTCGTAAATTTAAGTCAAAATTTCAATAGAAAACTTTAAATAAATAATGGGTAAACAACTTTTCCATTATTAGAAACTAGCTTATCCACTTTTACAATGACTTTGCTCGACAACTAATAACCGTCACGAAAAGCGGTCGAACGTATGCTTTCAGCTAAATTGCCTTAGGCATTTGTGTTTAATGCTAACAGCTTGATATACGAAAAGTTATGATGTTGATATCTAACATACACATGTGACTATAGCATCTAATTAGTAAGATTGTCAACAATTACCGTATTTTATAATAAAAACAGGTTAAACGTTTGCCTTAATGAAATAATTTATCTGAGTTATCAATAACTTGGCTACATTAAGCATCATCACGTTTGAAAAGATTAATCATTTTGGTTATTTCCATTCTTTAATCTTTTTTAGTCCACAGGCTTAATAAGTAATCGAAAAACTGTGTGAGCTCAACATCATAATCATTGAATAACATCATTCAAGAAAGTTTTACGGGGTCCAGGGTAACCGCACAAGAGGCTGAAGGGAGCCGCATCTGCATTTATATTTGTTGATTTAAAGTAGAACATTTCGAAATTGAATACGGCTTTTTGACTAAATATTTCTACAATGCAAATCATGTGACAACCAGTGATCAAGGTCTGGCGGCTGTTTTTTTTAATCCTCATCTCGATCTCGGCTTCTTATCATAATTTATGTTAATAATTTTTGTCTTGGTCTGAAACTGATGTGATTTCTATTTTTATTTTTAAAATTGGTCACGGTACTGGACATTTATGATAGTTTTTACTTAATATGATTGTCATAATTTTTGCAATCAGAGTTAAAACCAAAATTAATTGAATCGATCCATTTAATTTACAAGCGCTAAATAAAGCTAGGAATTCTTAATTTTTGTTGTTTTTATGCATTTTTTTTATGCTTTTTTTTTTCTTTTGTTTTAGGCATTTTTATTTTCTATACTTGTATACATTTTTTTTTTTCTAGGTGATGCAACCATGCAAGCCGTCACCTTAGCTAGTGTAGTTTATTTAGTTTTTGCATGTTTCAACGTTGTTTCGTTTTATTGCATGGCCCTTTTTCCGTAGTGTAATTACGTTGATGTAAGTATTTTGTTCGACAAGTGGCGGAAATAAAAAAAAGAATTAACTGAACTGATTTGAACTTTTGTAATATTTTAATTTTTTAGTTTTTAGGAGTCTGTTCTACATTAAAAGATTTTACGCTTGTTTTGATCTGGGCCGTATGTGTCGCGCTACTGCATACGTAATTAGATATACTTTTTTATTTGAAATCCAATCTAATTTTAATGAACAATAAATAAAAAATGTTGCATTTTAAAGTATGAAAAGTGTATTTCTATTTTTTGCATAAAATACTGCCGTTTCCGTCTTGGTCTTGATTGTTTTGGGTCTCAATCGTTTATTTCCAATCGAGTCAAAAAAATTTCTGAACTTGTACTTATACACATAAGTCAAGCTAACAAATAAGTAAGAATCACGTTTTTGAAGCTAACTCAATAAAAGATCAAACGGACGAGCAGACTTGTTTGGTTAACTAATACATTTCCCTAACTTGATATTGGCCATGTAATCGGGAACAATAGCTGAGTCAAATATATGCAATGCCTTGCTCTAATGAACTCAGTTTGCATTGCCAGGCCTATTAAAAAATAAAATATATAATTTTTAAAAAATTTTTAGCCATTTTAAAAGTTAACCATTTGATTTTCTCT
The DNA here is from genome assembly GCA_963680785.1 of Diplosoma virens. Taxonomy (NCBI): domain Eukaryota; kingdom Metazoa; phylum Chordata; class Ascidiacea; order Aplousobranchia; family Didemnidae; genus Diplosoma; species Diplosoma virens. The sequence continues at coordinate 21,221,730 of OY796897.1, read as the reverse complement.
GGCTTGTCGCATTTTGACGCAATAGCTAAAGATGAGAGCGTCACAAAAAAGCTTTTGGTTCCTATGAAATCGACTCTGTTTAAATCAATATTAAAACTTATTGTTCAAAAAAAAAAAAAACACAACCACAAATTACGTTATTAAAAATTCTATTTAAAGTTTTCAAATTCAAAAAAAGTTTTATAACCCTTGTTAGAAGCCAAATAGATAAACAACAGAAAGTGGATTTACATTTAACTTTTTAGAGAAAACCGTGGTTCTTTATCATTTATGATAAACCTATTTCATAATTCATTTTCTTTAATCTTATTTTTTAAAAGTGTAAAATCAAGCCATAAAATAGCAACTTCAAGGCAGAGCTAGTAGCTTATTTTTTATTTTTTATTTTCATTTCTATATTTATCCTCCTGACTCGCAGGAAAGCGACGGAGGCGCTAATACGTAGGTAGACAATTACCCGACCCGCTTCCGGAGATGCCAAGATATTGCTGTCCGCTAGTAATTTAATAGAGAGATGACTGTAATTTAGAACTGCTTGCCAGGACCACCAAGCAGGGGAAAGTGCCGTAAAGTGTCTTTCCCAAGGACACAACAGATTGGCGATAGCTTACTAAACAAATTGTTAGTTATTCTCAAAATACACTAATACTTATGGCAATTTGTAGCTTACGTAAATAAAACAAACAAATGCTACTAAGAAAAAAGTTTTCGACAAGCAGTGTACAGACACGCGCACATTTGTACCCGTTTCGCTGTATGATGATAGTAAGCCTGTTAGGACTGTATATGTGTTTCGTTACACAAATCGCCTTTCCCGCGAAGAATATAAACAGTTTAAATTTAAGAAGTAATTACCGTCTTGAGGAAATAGTACATCTAAATGATAACGAGGGCCTTTTGAAAATTTGATGTCTTAACGTTTCAAATGATTGATCCACTTGTTTATTTGTTTGGTCCGGCTGTACTGATCTGTATCCAATTGTGACTTTGTCGCGGGTGCATTTTTTTAAATTGTCAAATAACGCTGCGATTTCCTTTTGTAAGTGATTTGCTGCGCTTAATCCGTAAGTTGACTGAAATTTTAAATGTGGAATAGTAACAAACAAAGAGAAATAAACGGAGAACGAGATGTTTTGATTAATTAATTTTCTTTGAAGATTGTCGTTTGGCCACGTGGGCGCCGATCCAAGCTTGCCATAAACAAATGCAACGGTTCCGTTATGTCAGTGGCCATAAATTTCAGACATGAGGTCGAGATACGGTGCTTTGAGACCGAAACGAGACGAGACTTTGGGGTAACGAGACTGAGACGAGACACGAGACTTTACATAAGTTGTTTTAGTTTAAGCCAGGGCTGTGGTGTTAGAGTCGGAAGTCGGACTGGCATGTCTTTGGTTGGAGTCGGAACCAAAGTAGTTTTTTTTAACGCTCAAACCGGAGTTGCTTATTTAGATGAACAGGAATTGATGACGGATTCGTATTTCTTTTTGGCCATTCCGATTCCGATTTTCGGTGAATTGCTAAAATCTATAGTCATATTTATCATCTGAATGATTCAAAAATAAGCAAGCAAAAACACGGTGAGTACATGTAGTTGGAAAGGTCACCTTTTAGACTTCAATTTTAAGTGCAAACTAAAAATAATTTTGGCTTTATATTCACGGGCAAATTTGGCTTTTTATTGGCAAAACTAAACTTAAGTTTTGGTTTGGAGATCGTTTTGAAAAATTCAACTAAAGATTAAAATATTTTTATAGAAAAAATGTGTCAAAATGTGCTTCATTGTTTATCGCTTTGATAGTCAAGTGACCTTCAAATAAACAGAAAGTCTTCATTTGAATTTATCCCTATATCTAAAATGTCGGGATTCTTTAAGAATTGTGGACATTTTCTAAAGCTACTGATTGTCATTCCCAATACATTCTCAATACTTATAATATGCACAAACTTAACAGAAAAAAAGTGCTTTGGTCAGCAGTTGCGTGAAACCAGAGTAAAAATAAAAAACTTTTAATTTTAATCTACTCTCAATTGTAGATAAGAAAAGGCATTATGAAATGGTAACTCTGCAATAGTAATTGCCAGAGGTGGAGTCGAGACACGGTGCTTCGAGACCGAAACGAGACGAGACTTTGAGATAACGAGACCAAGATGAGACGAGACGAGACGAGACGAAACTTTGGAGTACCGAGACCGAGACGAGACACGAGACTTTACATAAGTTGCTTTAGTTTAAGCCAGTGTTGTGAAGTTAGAGTCGGAAGTCGGAGCCGCCTGTTTTTTGATAAAGTCGATGTAGTTTTTGAAATATGTTTTTAAGGATAGCTTTCAAGGCCTTTGAGGACAACCTTCGAAGCCTAATTGTCGAGTGGTTAAAGGGCGTTTAAGCGGCGTGATTGTGATCGACATGTTCTCGGTTTAAAACCTGCTCGTGCTCGCGGTATTCGATTGTGTCCTTGGGAAAGACACTTTTTTGGCACTTTCTCCCGCTTGGCGGTCTTGGCAAGCAGTTCTACATTGCAGTTATATCTCTACAAAACTAAAAACAAAATAAAAATTTTCCATTGGAAAGCAATATCTTGGCATCTCCGGAAGCAGATCGAGATAATTGCTTGCTTTATCTATAGCGCCTTCGTTGCTTTTTTGAGAGTCAGAAGGAAAAATATAGAGATAAAATGTAAAAATCTAAAACAATTTAGCGTCAATCGAAGTCTCCAAAAGCAATAAGGACTCCGATTCCCAACTCCAACGAACCAAAAAAACCTACTCCTTTTCGCGACTCCAACTTCATCAAATCTACTAAAAGTACTCCAACTCCGCCCTAAAACATGGGACTCCGGGACTCTGACAGCCCTGCTTATTGTTGAGTCGGAGTTGCTGGAGCCTCGTATTTTTGTCTAGAGTTGGATTCCTTTTTTACATGTGCTGAAGTTCGAGTCGTATTATTAGATCTCGGGAAATTCGAGTTGGAAAACTTTGAATTGGTGGAATTGAAAAATAATTTCTCCGACTCCACAACCGTGGCTTAACCAATAAGTAGAAAAAAATATATGAACTCTTTTCCACATCAAAAAACTTCAACATAAAGAACAAAAAAGTTTCTTAAGTTAAAACATTGGCCCTTGCCTATTAGGCTTACATTAACAAGTTACGAAGTTTTGCATTGCCAGTGCTAGCATGCCACTTAAACGATGGAATTTTTGCAGTGTCAAGTAGAGAGACATTGCTTTAACAAACATTGCGTCTTCCTTTTTCTAACCCCGTCTTTAACAACACACAAACTTCTCAACATTTTGTTACTTTGTTCATGTGGCGGAGCAGAAATAAAAGAAAACTGAACTGAACTGAACAAATTCAAAAAGACTTTGTTGCTGCTGAATTCACCTGATGTGGAAGCTACTTGTCAGCACTTTTTTAACACTATCAAAAAGCATCCAAAAAGACATCATTCTATTTGAATAAGGTTTATCAGGATATTTTACTTGATTATTTACTGTGTAGTATAAATGTATATTTGTTGATGCTGGAGATTTAAAGAAGATTTAACTGGATGACTGAATGACCTTTACAGTAAGTATAAATTTTGAGTCTTAGAGCTTCTGCAACCTCAGATTAATTTCAGCTATTAACTTTTTCAGCTTCAACCTTAATAGTCATATGAAGATCTTTCACCTAAAAATAAATAAGTATTTAGAAAAAAAAATAAGCAACTCTTTTCTCAATTCTAAAATCGAGTTAAAATGCATGGAAAATTATTAAAAACAGATGATAAAAAAACATTCTGATTCAAAATGATGGTTTGATATGTGATAGATCAACTCACCAAAGTGTTGATAAACAATGAAATATTTAAGAGTCCAATTCAGGAGACTGTAAATAACATAATAAATGACAAGGTCAAACAAAAGGATATAGACATCAACCCTTTAAAAGAACAAATTAAAAATGTCAAAAAAAGGTACCAAAACCCACAAACAAGAAATCAACACCTTGAAAAATCGACTTGATGCAGCTGAGCAATATTCAAAAAGAAATTGTGTTGTGATACATGGTATAGACAGTTACAAAGATGAAAATACCAATGTAACTGCAAGAAACTTCCTCTCAACATACTTGGATTTAGATATCAAACAAGAAGAAATTGATCACAGCCATCATCTCCCTACCCATGGAAACCCATTAATTGTTAAGTTTGTTTGGCACAATATAAAAGCTAAAGTGTATGCCTCAAAAAGAAAGTTACAAGTTAAAGGCTACATTATAACTGAATCTCTTAACAAAAAAAGACTCAAATGTGTGAAACTATTGAAGGAGCTAAGAGATGACAAATGCTTATACTCTTATTGGACTATACAAGGTAAACTTTATTATAGTAAAATCAGAAATTTAAAAAGCTCTCATCTAAACAGCTTGATGAACAATAGATTTACAAATTGCTTTTAAAGTAACCTTTTCAACTCATTTTTAGGGACTTTTATTATAATTATAGTGTGTCATTTAGTTCTGAGTTTGGTTAATATTAATTTTCTTCATTTTATTTGTTTGCCACTTCAATTTGTTTAAAAGTTGGGATCAACTAAATAATATGCCCCCATTAATGATCAATTAAATAATATGCCCCCAGAATTTTATCAACTAAATAATATGCCCCTGGGGGCATATTATTTATATAACAAAAATATAAATTATTAAAATAGAAGAAATAATAATAATTATTAAAATAAATATGTTAATTTTTAAAATAAAAAATAATTCAAACATCACATCATCATTTATTCAGAATAATAATTCTTTACAAGATCAATCAGTTTTTCACAATCATCATTTATTCAGAATAATAATTCTTTACAAGATCAATCAGTTTTTCAAAAGGATCACCAGGTAAATTATCCCTCCACATAAATTCATACAGATAATCTTGAAGATAAATTCTTTGTATTCCTTTCATTTTCTTTACTCTTAATTTGTTCTTACTCCAGTAAGACTCAACATTTTGAGTATGGACACCAGTTTGTGGAGATACAAAATTGAGAGAATGATTTACTGTATCATGCTCATAACCTAATGATTGAAGATTAGAATAGGCTCTCCATTCATCACTATGGATAATTGAACCTGGTCTAACATACCTAGTTATTAATGGTTTGAGTGTTTCAGCTCTTCTGTTAGGAACTACTATCATAACACCTCTAGCTGGTGTGTATGATGTATCTACAATACCAAACACCCAAATCTGTTCAGAAGCAACTCTGCCACGATGGTATTTTTGTTTTGGAACAAAAAGACTTTCATCAATCTGGCATATTACTTGATCACCACCTAGCCTAAGAGGATTTCTTTCCCAATATAAAGAAACACAAGACCTCAACTTTTGGAAAATTTTAATAATCACGGGTGTTGATATTGTCAGGGACTTCTGGACCATACTGATTTGTTCTTCATTACTCCAACGGTAAAGGAGGTCAAGCCAGGTCTGTAGACTTATGTTAGATAATGAAAATAAGGAATAAGAACGTATAGAACTTGTTGTTTTATATTTTCTACAAACCTTATTTTGGCATTTCCAAGCATATTGGTCTATTGAAGATTTCTTCTGTACCCAAACCATCTCCTGATTACAATAATAACAATCCAACTTTGATCTTAAAACACCTTTCATTTTAAAATAATTGATAATTTCCAATGTGTTTCCTTGGGAAAGTAAGTTTCTAATAGTGTTTTCATAATTTGTAACCATTTTAAGGTAAAATTTAATAAATATCACAATTATATATACTATTTTGTATTTAAAATTTTATCACTAAAAAAATTTAACCAAAATACTGATCAAATAAATAATTTACTTAAATTGTGATCATATAAATAATATGCCCCCAGAATTTTATCAATTAAATAATATGCCCCCAGAAATTTGTCAACTAAATAATATGCCCCTGGGGGCATAATATTTATATGATCCAAATGTTGTTTTTTTATTTTTATAAGTGTTATTGTAAAAACTTTAAGTATGCCTATAAAATATTCTTGTATTAGCTGTGCCAAACCTTGCAACGTAACCAAAAATTTATTTGCTGTGACCCCTGCCAGCTGTGGACACATTTTAAATGCACCAGCTTGACAAAAAGTGATTTCAAAACTCTTCAACAATCAGATCAATCATATCATTGCATGAAATGTATTTTCCCATTTCAAAATTTAAGTAACGATGTGTTAAAAGAATTAAATGTTAATAACAAACTGCACTTGCCAAAACTTTTAGATTACAAATTACTTAATGCTGACAATTGTTACATATCCACACCAGACTTCCAAAATCTGTATGCAAATAACACAGACTTCTGTATATTACATATTAACATAAGGAGCTTAAACAAAACTTTGAGAAACTTAAGGAGCTGTTGTCAGTGCTAGGTAAGATTCCAGAAACTATAGCTATATCTGAAACAAAACTAAACTCAAATCTAAAAACTTTTATACATAATAATTCTCCAACAAATGCTGGTGGAGTGGGATGTTCATAAAAGATACTTTAAGTTATAAAACTACTACTGAGTATCAATTAAATATAATAGGATGTGAGGAGATATGGGTAAAAATACAGTTAAACAATACAGAAAAAGTGTTTAGTGTGCTTTATAGAAACCCTAATTTAAAACTTTCTGATTTTCAATCGTCCTTCAAAAAAGCTATTGAAATTTTAAACAGAAACCAATTAATATACGGTACTATTTATGTGGGAATTTCAATATTAATTTGCTGCAAAGTTATACTAAAATTATGGCAAAAAATTTTTTCTGATACGCTATTTACCCTAGGATGCCTGCCACTAATTAAATATCCCACTCAGATAGCTCACAGTAGTGCAACGTTGATAGATCACTTCTATAGCAACAATATAACTCAAAAAACTACCTCCTATATATTAACTGAAGATATATCAGATCATATGCCAATAGTACTTTTATTATCTAACATCACACATAGGCTACTGTAGGACCATAAAGCAAAACATTATTGTAAGAGATACAAAAAACTTTAATACTGAAAATTTTTTAATTGAACTTAGTGAAAATTTGAATGTATTTCATGATAATTATATTGTTGATGAGCAATTTGAGAGATTTCTTGATATTTTTAACACCACATTAAATAAGCATGCTTCTCTAAGAAAACCTAGAAAAGAAAAAAAATTAAATAATAAACCATGGATGACAAAGGAAATACTAATCTCAAGCAAAACTTATTGCAACAAGTTAACCCGTGTGAAAGAACAGGCAAAGAGAAAATATTATCAGGGACTTCTCTTAACATCTACACATAATATGAAGTTCTTATGGAAAACTATTAATGATATTACCAAATATAGTCAAAGTGGCCAATGCGCAGCAAAAATGCCGAAAAAATTAACTTTTAATTCAATAACTTGCTTTTTGAATGTAATGAAGCCGTGAATTTAACTTATTTTATTTAACAATTTATTGAGGTGTTTAAAAACAATATTTTTTTTAAATTTAACTTCCGCTTCCGGAGCCGGCACGGCTTTTTACGAGATACGGGTAATGCACCAGCGATTGCGGTAATGCGCAGGCGATCGCGGTTATTGCGCAATCTTTTTATTTTGAAAGTTAAACAATCATAACTTGGGTGAAATGATTTGAAAATTTTTAAACATGGGAAGGACTATCTGAAGGGGGTGTTAAAGGGCCAAAATCCACCAGTTAAGCAAAATAAAAATAGCTTTAAAATTTTTTTTTGCGTTTCAAAAATTTGTCTTAATTTCTTGCCGAGTTCTCCTTTCACATGTTGTTTCTGTTTTATCAACGCATTATGTAGAACTGGAAGGGAATAATTAAGTCCACTGATCACAGGACAGAATTCTCCGTTCCGGGTAACGTAACTACATCTCTAAACAATTATTGTATAGTACATTATTTTCAAATCTATTCGATTACACAGCTCAACAAAAAAATATTTTTTTCTTTTTGCGATAGATCTTTCAACGATTTTATAGTATATCAGGTGCGCTGATTCCAAAAATGACTTTACTTTTGCTGAATTGGCTCTAGTTTTTGAGATAATGCAGACACAATAACTGGCTATAAAAGCTCAGATAACGGTCATATAAACTACACGTAAGAGGCAATTGTGCTGACAAGGAGATTTTGTTTTGCAATAAAGGACTAGTTGTCTCATTTTTAGAAAGGTTAACAAAGCAGAAAAGTCAATAACTGACCATTAGCAATCCTGGAGTCTAAAAAAATTCTAATGAAAAGTTGAAATGCAGTAACTTTTACTATATTTAGGTTTTCATGTTTTTAGTTTTAATATTGCTTTATGTTGCCTGCTATGAGTTGTTCAAGAAGAAGAAGTTGTTGTAATGACCCTGACAGTTTCTGTTACATATGTGGAGAATATATTCTTAAAGAGTATAAAAGGTCTATTACATATTTTGTTCGCAAAGTATACCGTGCTTACTTTGGAGTTAAACTTGGTGACCAAGACAAGCCATGGGCTCCACATGTTGTCTGCAAATCATGTGTTGAGCACTTACGAATGTGGACAAAAGGAAAAACTAAAAGCTTTAGATTTGGTGTGCCAATGGTGTGGCAAGAACAGAAAAACCACTTTGATGATTGTTATTTTTGTATGGTAGATTTGAAGGGTTTTAATCTTCACAAGAAAAAATCATGGATTTACCCAGACTTAGAATCTGCTAGGCGTCCTGTACCCCACTGTGAAGATATACCCGTGCCACAATTTAGTCATCTTCCAGAAAAACCATCAGAATGGGACTTTGTCCACCAAGCTTCAGAAAGCTGTAGTGAAAGTGATGTTTCAAGCATTTTTGAAGAAAGTTCGACCAGTCCGAAGCAGTTTAATCAGGAGGAACTGAGCGATCTCATAAGAGATCTTAATCTATCTAAAGAAGCTTCTGAAGTATTGGCATCCAGGCTTAAAGACAAGAAATGCCTTAGTGTTGGTACGAAAGTAACCTTTTACCGCACAAGGGAGAGCGACTTACTTCCGTACTATCGTTCAGAAGAAGGGCTTGTTTTCTGCTCAGATGTTGAAGGACTTCTTTTAAAAATGGGAATACCTGAATATAAACCTCAAGATTGGCGTTTATTTATAGACAGTTCAAAAAGAAGTTTGAAGTGTGTATTGCTGCACAATGGAAACAAGTATGCCTCGATTCCCATTGGCCACTCTACATTGCTCAAAGAAAAATACAACAATATTAAACGAGTGCTACAAAAATTGAACTACTATGACCACCAATGGTTAATATGTGTTGATTTGAAAATGGTCAACTTTTTGCTTGGTCAGCAGAGTGGTTATACTAAATATCCGTGCTTTATTTGTTTGTGGGACAGCCGTGCTCGCAGTGACCACTGGGTAAAGAAGGAATGGCCTGAAAGAATTACACTAACAGTTAATGAATGTAATGTCATCAATGAGCCCCTTGTCCCAAGAGAAAAAATCATTTTGCCACCTCCACACATCAAATTGGGTATAATGAAGCAGTTTGTGAAAGCTTTGCCAGTACACGGAAATTGTTTTAATTACATTTGCAGAGTATTTCCAGGGATGAGCAATGAAAAACTAAAAGCAGGAATATTTGATGGTCCTCAAATTCGAAAGCTGATGAACGATCCAAACTTCACTGCATCTATGACTGAGAAGGAATTTGCTGCTTGGATTTCTTTTACTGTGGTTGTAAAAAACTTTTTGGGAAACAATAAAGCAAACAATTACATTCAGATAGTTGAAGATATGCTTTCAAAATTTCAAAGTTTGGGAGCAAAGATGAGCATCAAGATTCATTACCTCTTTAGTCATTTAGATAGATTTCCAGAAAATCTTGGGAAATTAAGTGAAGAGCAAGGAGAAAGATTCCATCAGGACATTAAAGTAATGGAAGAAAGGTATCAAGGACGATGGGACACCCACATGATGGCGGACTATTGTTGGAATCTTCAACGACATAAGCCATTTGCTCCTCACGCTAGAAAGTCTTACAAGAGGCGATTGGTTTCGTAGATTTGACAGAATGGTAGTTGTTAAAGCTCAGTATTTTCAAGCTTCGTTTGTTTAAATAAATAACGGCAACATACATTTCCAATACGTTTCTTGCAAACTAACGGTAAATATTGCTGTTGCATCCTTTTTTAGCATTGTAGTTTGCATGGATGCTTTGCATTTTTGTTTTACTGCGTTTACAAAAGAAGATCGAAGCGTACAGTATTGATTAAATAGCATTAAATGAACAACAATGCCATATAACACAGTCTAAGTAATATTTTCACAAAAAAATGCAATTATCTCAAAAACTAGAGCCAACTAGCAAAAATGAATGTCATTTTCGAAATCTACGCACCTGATATACCCTAAAATCAATATAATATCTGTGGCAAAAATTTGTGTGTTGACCAGTGTTATTTATAGAAGGAAAGAGCCTAACCTGCTTTTTCCTGATGTTATTAGATTCAGATACGTTTTAGGCAGGCATAGAAATAGTTAGGCTCCGCATGGAACCACATAATGAATAAAAGATTTTTTGTAATTATAAAAAAAAGAAAAAAAAAAGTTATTGGAATTCTAATAAGGTTTTGTTGTTTTAGAGAAGTGTTCGATCAGAGAAGAATAAGGCTATATTAGTTTTGAAGAACAAATTTGAATCGACAACGAAGATTAGAGTACACTTAGATTATTATAGATTACGATGATTTAGCCTCTTATTATTCGTAGTGGTCTGCTTTTTACAGATATCAATTTATTTCAGCATTTAGCGTATTTTATGTTGTCTCGTTGCGTGTTATTAAGTAAGCAGTAGTTCACGAAAGCTAATGCAATTAAATAAATTTTGATCAACTTCAGTGCATTCTTTTTTTGGTTCATTTCTGAAGAATTTTCATGCCAGTTGTTGTATAGGTCTATTGCTTAAAAATTTTTTTCTTGTCCACTGTTGATTTTCCCGAACTGCTTCCGGTGATACCAAGATATTGCTGTCCGGTTGAAATTTATTATTTAGATTTTTGTTCATTTATTTATTTCGATATAAATAATATGTAAATATACTAAGTAAGAATTCCAAGCAGAAAAAAGTGTCGTAAAATTTCTTTTCCAAGGATAGGCTACAACAATTTGACCTGAGTACCTTTGAAATCGCAACCATGTTAATGCAAGCACCATCAAAATGGCGCTTTTAACCACTCGACCAGGCTATATAAGTTTTTTAATTCTTAAAAAATAATTGTCATATGCAAGGATAGGCTACTTAACCTTTTTGTACGTACAAAGGTTCTTTTTTAAAACGGCTTAGACCTTTTTCTCAATTTTTTTGTTATTAATTAAACAACCAAAACACCTCATTGAAATTTTGTTTTTGAATCTAAAAACATTTAAATGCTCCAAATAGAAATACTTTAAATATAATTTCAGAAAAAAATCATCAAACCCTAAAGAAATCTCTGGTCTTCCCTTGCCCTTGATCATAAACATCAAAACATTGCACTAAGTTTTGCTGTTTCTGATCAAAGATGCAAGTTGAAAGCGCGTTGTTGCTATCATGCACGGTCGGGTTTAATTCGAAAAAAAACGATTGAAGTGAAAGTTAATTTTAGATAGAAAAAGAGTTAGTTTTAGAGAGAAACTAGTTGGTAGAAAAAAACTAAGCTCTTCTCAAGTTTCTTAAAAATTCAAAAAAATTCAAAAAATTTTGGGCTTACGAATTCAATTTGCGCGGGTTTTTTCTTTTTTTATCTCTTAGAGCAACTAGTTTTGTTTCTTTTTTACTCTCACTCCAATTGGTTTTTCTTCAAATTACACTTGACCATTATGCGCATTAGACAAAACATTATGAAAAAAATATGGGTAAAGAACATCTTTTAATAAGAGAAAGAGAAAATTTTTTTTTTCGCTGTTTTTCGTTCAGATATGTTCTTGACCATTAGTAGACCGGCTAGAAACTATAGATCATATTAAGCGCTCAATATATTTCGCGATGTAAGTAAAGTTAGCAGGTTGAAGGACAAAGTTAAAAGTTTAAAAAAATGTAGTGGTTTGAAAATCGTGTAGTTTGATTTCAAAAAACACTTGAATTCGCTTCATTTTGATACTGACACTTTTAAAAGGAATAAGCTAAATCCTGAAGTAATTTTTTTTTTTTTCTTTTTTTTGTTTGTTTATTAAAAAGCTTCTGCGCATTAGGCGGTAAAAAATGGGTAGCTGCGCATTGGTCAGTTTGACTATACAACAAAAAAGCAATTGGTCTCATCACAGAGCTAACTTGTGATACAAAAGAAAAAATAACTGATCGAAAGAAATGGCAAATATGCTAAACAACTATTTGTCTGAGATTGGACAAAAACTGGCTGCAAATATTGAATTACCCAATTCAGCTAATATTCTTGGCAGCGCTTCGTTCATTACTCAAAGGTGCACTTCTTTCTATCTTTAGCCAATACCAGATAAATGTATTTTTGTAATTTTAATAGTGGTGCTGCGCTAGGCCCAGATCAGGCCCAGATGGTAGGTGCTTTCTCGCTGCCTGGGCCGTGAGTAAGTCTGCCCAGTGGTGTTAACAATGACAGACCGAAACCGAACCTACCAAAACGAAAGGGTATCCACCCATTCCGATGTTCAGTGTGGGTCTGCTAGTCGGCAAACGTCCTTTTCAGGACGGGGCAATGACAGGATAAAATTGCCCTTTTCAGGGCACATTGCCAATAAGTTCCGAAGACCCACTATTCTTTAGCTAAACATCGAAGGCCTCACTGCAAGCAAGATGAACGTTCTTCATCACCTCGGTATGCAGTCTGAGGCACTCGTCATCGTACTGCAGGAGACCCACTGCACTGATGCAGAGAAGTTGGTACTTTCGAACTACCAACTAGCTGGGTCTTCTTTAAGCAGGAAGCATGGCCTTGCCACGTTTGTCCACGAGCGACTGAGATACACGCTTTTGGACCAATCTTTATTGACATCGGAGATCGAGTGGTTGTGTGTAGATGTTGATGGCTATAAAATAGTCAACGTCTACAAACCACCGCCAACACGATTGCGAACCCTGAATCTCCCAGTGTTTCCTCACCCCTGTCTGTACGCTGGCGATTTTAACTGTCGTCATGCTGACTGGGGTTACCATGACAACAGTCCGGACGGTGAGTGCTTGGCTGGCTGGGCAAGTATTAATTGTCTTGCCCTCCTATATAATGCCAAGGACGTCGCCAGTTTTTATTCCGGCCGCTGGAACACTGGCACCAATCCAGATCTAGCTTTTGCTAGCGTAGGTCCAAACAGTCGCTTACTGGATAGACGTGTCCTTGACAAGTTCAAGTTCCCCAGGTCACAACATCGACCTTTGCTTATTACACCACCAAGGTTTGCTATGGCAGTGCCAAGCATGCCTGTTAAGCGATGGAACTTCCGCAAGGCCAAATAGAGTCACTACATTGCTTTGACGAATAAATTCGCAAAGACTTTGTTGCAGTCACTTGATGTGGATGTGGCTTACCAGGACTTCTGTAACTCCATTAAGAAAGCAGCCAAAAAAACTATCCCACGCGGGTATCGAAATAACTATATTCCGTGTTGGGATGCAGAGTGTGAATCCCTCGATAAAACCTTTCTGCAGTCTCCTTAGGGAGACAACTCAAGTTTGGCTGCTACAGCTCTGCTTGCCAAGCTTGACAGAAAGTGGAGGGATCGATGGACCGAGGCAGTTTGGAGTATTGACTTCTCACACTCTAGTCGAAAAGCATGGAGTATTTTGAACAACCTTACTGGTAGGTCACGACACTCTCCTCGTCACTGTCCCGTTTCAGCCGATGCTATTGCATCTCAGCTGGTTAGAAATGGGAAATACGAGGCTGTTGACCGCAAGTCATCTCGACTTGTCTCTCAAGAAGTGTCTGACCTTTGGAGGGCCACAACACCAGAACGCAGTAAATATCTCTGACAATTTTTCACAGAGAGAATTTACTGCTGCCTCCAACATTTATAACCAGGTAAAGCTCCGGTACCTGATTCCATCTGCTCAGAGCTTATACTCCATGCTGGAGCTGCTTTGAAGTCCTGGTTACGTGACTTCATTTCTTCCTGTTCGCGCCGACTAAAATTCCCAAGATCTGGAAAAGAGCGCTTGTGGTCGCGATCCCAAAACCAGCAAAGCCCGTGGGGCACCCAAAGAGTTATCGACCGATATCTCTGCTCTGTGTCCCCTACAAGATCCTCGAGATGTTTACCTACGCCTGCGATGAACCATTAATTGATCCACTGCTCCCTAAAGAGCAGGCTGGGTTCGGACGCGGGAAGTTAACCGTAGATCAAGTTGTTCTGCACACCCAGAACATCGAGGATTCTTTCGAGGCTAAAAAAAAGGCCGGTGCCGTATTTGTAGATCTGACAGCTGCTTATGACACTGTCTGGCACCGTGGCTTACCTGCAAGCTATTGAGACTACTTCCGGATAAGCACATGGTCAGAATGATTATGGAGCTTGTCCGAAATCAAAGTTTCACCCTTACCACCGGTGACAGCAAGCAAAGCAGGCTACGCCATCTTAAAAACGGCGTTCCTCAGGGATCGGTCTTGGCTCCCCTCCTATTTAACATCTATACGTACGATCTTCCTCCCATGATTTCCAGAAAGTTTGTTTATGCTGATGATTTAGCATTGTTGCACTCTTCTGGAAACTGGAAAGACTTGGAGGGGACTTTAAGCTAAGATATGTCTACACTTTCAGCGTATTTTCAGACTTGGAAGTTGAAGCTCAGTCACACTAAGACGGTGACGGAAGCCTTTTACTTAAATAACCGAGAGGCCAAACGTGAGCTAAAGGTCTACAACAACGGTAGACTTTTACCGTTCTGTCCAACCCCTACTTATGTTGGGGTAAAACTGGACAGATCGCTCACGTTTCGTCACCACTTAGTGGCATTGCGCAAAAAACTATCATCGCGCATCACACTGCTGAGGCGACTCGTGAGCTCGGGATGGGGTGCTGGTGCTAAAACACTACGCATAGCTACCTTATTTCTAGTCTACTCAACAGCTGAGTACTATGCGCCAGTCTGGTGTCGCAGTGCTTACACTCGCCATAGACAGTGTCTTGAACGACGCCTTGCGCATAGTCACTGGAGCCTGCGTCCCACTCCAACGGACCATCTACCTGTACTATCAAGCATCCAGCCAGCTGAGCTTCGCCGAATGGGAGCGACACTCTCCTTGGCTCATCGTGGATCTCTGGACCCCGATCATACCTTGTATGGTCTTTTAAGTGGGTCCTCAGATACTCGCCAAGTGAGACTAAGATCCAGATGCCCGTTTGTGCCAGGTGCGCGGAATCTTTTAGACAACCTTGCCAGACTTGGCATCCGCGCTTCTGAATGGACAAATCACAAATGGAAAACGAAGTACTGTGAAAATGCTTCCAGGCTCCGTGCTTTTGTGCCCGGGACCGGTGCGAAGCCTGTTGGGATGGGCTTACCCCGAGCAGCTTGGGTTAAGCTCAACCGCTTGCGGACTAGTGTTAGGCGATTCCATTCGTCCATGCACAAATGGGGTCTAACTCCTTCACCGAATTGCGAGTGTGGCGCCTCTAAGCAAACCGCAGACCATGTACTATCAGCATGCCCTATAGGCTACATCGGGCACCACTTGGAGCACAAGGTCTGACGGTTTTGGATGACGAAACTGATGCTGGCTTAATGACACCACTGCCAGCATCTGATTATCTGATTCAGGCAGTGCAGCAGTCTGGGGTAGTAAAAGGATAAACCCTCGGCCCCAGTTCTGTTTGTGTCTGACCTGGAGTGGATATCCTTCAAACGACGACGACGAGCCAATACCAGAATCTGACATATTAAGATATTTGAGGCAACCTAACTCATTAAATAGTACAGGCCCTGATGGAATACCCATAAAATATATAGCTATGAGTGCACTGATCGTAGCATTGGTTTTAACTAGACTCTATAACAGTTGCATTAGCACCGGGACTTACCCCAGAATTTTTATCATTGGAAAAATTGTATCAATTCATAAGGGTGATGCCAAGGATCAGTGCTGCAATTATCAACCCATATCTCTACTTAGCTGATTTAGTAAGATTTTTGAAAAATGTTTGTGCAAAAGAATTTATTCTTGTTTAAATAAAAACAAAATATTAACACTTGTTCAATTTGGCTTTAAACAGAACTCTTCTACATCAGATGCAGTAAGGCAATTATTTAATAATTTTGCTAAAAATATTGACCAAAAAAATATACTTGTGCTGTCTTTCTTGACCTAAAAAAAAGCATGTGATAATTGTGATACTGTAAATCACCAAATTTTGCTTGCAAAATTGGAAAAATATGGCATCCGTGGATTGCCACTACAGCTCCTTGAAAGCTACTTAAATAACAGACTACAGTTTACAGTTGTGAACAATACTAAATCGAAATTTAATCGTGTAATTTGTGGTGTACCACAAGGCTCTACTCTTGAACCATTACTATTTTTAATATATATCAATGGCATGCCTCAAGTATCCAATGTTAATACGAAATTGTTTGCAGATGACAGTTCTCACACTGACAAACTCTTGACTGTTGAATAAAAATGTCAACTCCGAACTAGTTAAAATTGATGAATGGTTGAAATTAAACAAATTGTCATTAAATACTAATAAAACAAAATTTATGGTTTTAACCAAACAAAGATCAGCAAGCACTTTGATATTAGAATAGGAAAGACAAATATAGAACAAGTAAATGAAATAAAATATTTGAGTGTAATCATTAATGATAAGCTTTCTTGGAAGTCTCATATACAACATGTTTGCTCTAAGCTCTCCAGTAGTTCCTGGGCACTGCTCAAACTGAGGAACTATGTTGACACAACAACACTAAAAACAGTATATTATACTTTGAATTACTCTTATCTTCAATACTCTGTCTCAACCCTGGATCCACTGGTAAGAATACACAAACGCATAATAAGAATTATGATGAATAGTCCTTTTTTGTCACATACAGATACTCATTTTAAAGAATTGAATTTATTAAATCTACAAGATATTGCTAAACTTGAAATTGCAAAAACAATGTTTTGCTTTAATAAAAGTTCAGCAAAGAATGAGTCCCAAACTATTACGTATAACCCAAAACCATCATTATAAAACAAGACTGGCAGCAAAGTAAAATTATTTTCAACCTAGGAAAAGAACAGAACTAGGTAAAAAGACATTTTTTTACATTGGACCAAGGACAAAATATGGCAAGAAATACCCTTCGAATTAAAGTCACTTTTTTATAATCAATTTAAGAAGAAATTTAAACTTTTTTTAATTATTCAGCTGGCACGTGGAAAGCTATTCGATAACAAGTAATGTTGCTATTATTTTTTTTTTTTGTTTTTCTAAATGTACTGTGTTTTTATAAGCGTACTGTTGTGTTTCTCTGATAAAAATTTTTTTTCTCCCACTATTTAGAGCATTGGTTCCCAACCGCTGTGCCGCAACAAGTGCACTGGTGTGCCACGAAGCGATGCCCTTGAGGCATCACAAATTTTGTTTAGCTTTTTGGCTTTTTTGGCTTAATATTTTGGTTTCCAAGTGCAAAGTAGCCATGATTTTGGGAACAAATTGAGAGATAATAGACAGATTTTAAGTGAAGACCTTTTTACTATTATTAACAATATAATGGGTGTGCTGCGACAATTTAAATAGCTTAATAGTGTGCCGCCATATAAAAAAGGTTGGGAACCACAGATTTAGAGGGAGGCAATTGACTAGAAGACCGTATGATCATTTCGCTGCCTTCCTGTGCTTTCGAAAATTTTTTTGTCACATGTATTGGGGTATTTTTCGTTTTGAAGCACAAAACAAATATATTGAACTGAACAGAACTGAATTGAACTATTCCATGCGGTCACCGAACCAACCGTAGGCTATGCCGTATTGATATGCAGAGTGTAAAACTCTCTATAGAGCTTTACGGCAGTGCCTCGAAATGAAACACAACTCAAATTTGGCTGCAACGGCTTTACTAAAATTTAAGAGGTGGATGAGAGATAGATGGTTTCGATCAGAGCATCCACTTTCACACTCTCGACAAAAATCATAGAATATATTAAAATAATCTTAGTAATAGGTCATAACATTCCCCTAGTTTTTTAGAAACGGAAGAAATGAGACTGTTGACTGCAAGTCAACTCGACTTCTTCCCCAAAAGGTATCCGAATTTTTGAAGATATCAACACCAGAACCATCTGTAAGAATTAATTTTTTATACGGAGAATTTCTTGCCGTCCTGTAATACTTAAGACCAGATAGACCTAAAGTCAATGCTATTATTAATGCTGGAGGTATTTTAATTCCTAGTTAGGTGACTTCCTTTTTTTGCTCGGGCCATTCAAAATTTCAAAAATTTGAGCTTGTAATCGTGATTTCAAAATTGATAAAACTTGTAGAGAACTCCAAGAACCATCACCCGTTATCTCTTCCCTCTTTCCCTCTTTCCACTAAATGATTTTCTAGAGACCTAACTAGGGCGGCGTCGAGCAAATCCAATTATCCACCCCTTGCTATCCACAGAGCAAGCTGAATTTCGACGCGGAAAATCAATTGTAGATCAATTCGTTCTATTGTTTAATCCTGCAGACATCGAGGATCGTTTGGAAGCTAAGAAGAAGGATGGTGTTGTAATCCTTGCTCTGACCAATGACATACACTCCATGATTGGAAACTCACATCACGTGACCTGATTTTGTATCGCCCGTTGAACGCTTGAATGCACCAACCTAAATTCAGTCTGATCCAGTTTAGCCAAACAGCTTTATACACTTTTTGAATTAATAATTCAATAAATTAATGAAATAAAAAATAAAACAATTTAAAATGTGAGGAATTTATTAATAAACTAAAACATTAACAAAAAAATTTAATGAAAATAAAGAGTTAATAAGCTAATTGACTATATTTATTCAATTGAATTCATTTGTAATCTTTTTACATTTAAAATAATTTGATACATTTTTTAAAAATAACTTTGATAATACCTTTAAGTCTAAATAGCTGTCCTGCATTCTCATTATACTAAATAAATAACTTGCTTTTTTTTTAAATTACTGTATCTTTTTTTGGTTTAATTTATTTAAAGTTTGTTAAATTTATTTATTTAAAGTTAATTGTTAAAAGTTTTTGTCTAATAATCTAAAGCAGTTTTATTTAAGTTTTGTAGTGAGCCACCGACTTGTCGCCACCAAATTTTTATGGTATCGAAAGAAATATTTTCATGCTTGAAAAAAAAATTATTATAATCGGTTCCAGTTAGTGACAGTATTTCTTCCTTGTTTTCAAACAAATCATCGAATTCTTTTAAATTATTCAGATTGTGCAAATAGCCCATCAATTAGATTCCATTTATATTTAGATGTATTTAAAAAAATTTAAATCTCACTAATTTATTTAGCCAACGTTGCCTATGTTCAATCAACGGTTCAATCGATCAATCAAGCAAGATTTTATTTTTTTTGTCCACTACACGGCAGATATTTATATTAAAACTCACATATGTGGTTGACAGTGGCGTGCGATGACCTCTGAGATTGGTCATGCAATTGCCATGCCACAATCTGATCATGTAATCGGATATTTTATGGGTAGTTAGTGAGTAAGACATGCAATATTTTACGGGTACGAAAAAATTCTGTGTGAGATTCTAATTTTTAGTCTTAAGATCGTGGCGTTGTAGACCAAGACATGCAATATTTTACGGGTAGAAAAAAATTGTTTGTAAAATTCAAATTTTTAGTCCTAATATCATGGTGTACTAAACCGATTTTTGTCCCAAAATTGTAGCGTTCCCTAAAAAAAAAAAAAAGGTCTTCACTTTCAATTACTCTCAAATTTTATACTTTTCACCCTGAAATTCTATCAGTTAAAGTCTATTATGAGGGAAATTAAATTTTAGTAACCCATGTTAGGGAGGCTCATAGGTGCTACACCTTTCTCAAGGGTAACCTGGAAGAAGTTGTGATAGGGTATACTCATTCCTCCCAACATATCGAAGATAAGCTCACAACTGGATGTAGTTTATCCTCACATCCACAGCATGTTGAAATATTTTGACATATAATAGACGTAAATGGTTATGTAAGCATAGCCTATAAATAATTAACATAAACATAACATATAATCATAGCCATACCAAGCTGGAGGGCAAGGGCGGCAATTCGCACACCGAGACGCATCATTGGCAATTTCACAATTTTTCCAGCATTGAGCATGCGTTATTAGGGATGAAAGAAGTTTTTTTGTACGTATTTTTTGAGTAAAATTACTTTCATTTTATTGTGAAAAAACCGATTTAGTTTTTAAAAAAGTGGAAGCCTATAATTTTGGTTTTTGGGCACTCGTCGCATAAAATTCCAGCAAAGATTGTTTCGCCCCCCAATTTTTTATTCTGGGAGCGGCAAACCAAGACATTAGTTAATAGAAAAAAATTCGTCCCTAAAAACTAGTGCTCTCTAAAAGAAAAAAGTCTTCACTTCGTATCAGTTTCCGATTTCTTGGTTTTCATCCGAAGAACTTTTAATTAGTCTCGGATTACTTGATTTTCATCCCAAAACAAAAATATTCTCTTAAAAAAAAAAAAATCTCTTCCTATAACACAGTGCTTCTCAACCCCTGGGTCGCCGTTTAGTTTGATTGGGTCTTCGACAAGTGTAGGCTAGTTGTGTAACAATTAAACCATTTTCGTTCTTTTGCGTCAATTTGGACCTACTTTTGGGTCGCGACCTAGGGTTGACCCAAAATTTTTACTTTATAAAGAACGAAAATTTGGGACAAAAAATGAGAAATCCGAGACTATTTAGGTGACAACTTTTTTTGGAGAACACTATGATTTTGGGACGAAAAATCAGAAATCCGAGACTGAATTCAAAGAAAGACCTTTTTTTTAGAAAACACCTTGATTTGGGGACAAAAATTGGTCTACGTCTTAGAACGCCACACAATTTTTTGTCCTACTCACAAAGTATTGCATGTCAATTGCACGACCAGCCTCAGACGTCATAAGTTTAGTTCCCTTATTATGCTTGCAATAACGTCTATAAAAAATATTGGGTCGCCAAAACTTTACTCTCGATTTCCGCTTAACATTTGGGTTGCCACAAAAAAGGTTGAGAAGCACTGCTATAACACCTGAAGTACGATAGTGAAAACTAGATGATTTAAACCTTTTATTTGCCTCAATCTTAAGTCATAAACTTATCTATATTAAAATAATTTTATAAAGAATTTTTAGTTAGCAAAGTTTAGCTGGCTTGATGCCTAAAAAATTGGTAAGTGGTCTATTGGACCACTTACCAATTCTCGTCTAGTGGCATCCAATTGTTTAAGGCGTCATTCAAGACACTATTTATATGGACTATTTACACTACCACGTCTAGTGGCATCCAATTGTTTAAGGCGTCATTCAAGACACTATTTATATGGCAAATATGTGCACTGCAAAGTACTAAGCTGTCAAGTATACTAAACAGTGGTAACAGCGTGACCCGGAAAGATATTGTTTGCGCAATGCCACAAGGTTGTGACGAAATGTGAGCTATTTTTTCAGCTTTACCCCAAGACATGTAGGGATCAAACAGAATGGTAAAAGTTCATTTTGTTGTAAAATTTTAGCACAGGTTTGGCTTCTCGCTTATTAAAATAAAAAGCTGTCGTCACCGTCTTTCAATGACTGGGTTTCATTGTTCAAGTTTGGGGAAAGGGTGAAAGAGTAAATATATCTTGATTTAAAGTCCTTCCAATTTTGAACAAATGCAACAATACCGGATAGTCCGCATAGGCTAGCTTTTTGAAGATTGTGGAAGGCAAATAGGTGCATAGAGGTTGAAAGAGATATGAGCCAAGACTGATCTCTAAGGAAAATCTTTTCTCAGCATCTAATAAGCTTGCTTTGCTTGTTACCAGTAGCAAGGGTAAAACTTGGTTTTGGGCAAGTTCCATCA